>CM016622.1:28354468-28954468 GCA_005393395.2 Gossypium australe
CTTGACAATAGTCTTTCTTTTTAAGTGTTCGAATTAGAACCTGGAAAGCGTCCAATCTATTCTTTTCCGCTGCAATATGCAAAGCAGTACGATTCCTCGTTGTAACGTTTTTGATACTTTGGGGACAAACCTCCAAAAACCTACCGACCAAGCCATCAGGGTTTCCAACTTTGCTTATCAAGTGCAAGGGAGTCTTACCCTTCTTCCCTTTGACACGAACAAGATCTTTATCAATCTCTAGGAAGCGTAGCACCATCTCTTTATGCCCTTTTTTAACCGCAATGTGAATTGGGCTCAAACCTTGTTGGTTTAGCTTCCTAGCAAATGATGGCTTTAAGTTCATCATCTCCATTGCGAACCCAATGCATCCTTCTTCTGCAGCTACGTGTAATGGAGTTTCTATAAACTCCACTTCATCAAAACTCCTCAAAACATTTCCATTTCTTTGAATTAATGAATACAAATCACTAACATTTCCTGTACGAGCAGCTGTTCTCAAACTTTCATCCATCTTAGGAGGAAGGATTGATAGACAATCAAGTCCCCCACTTACAGCAATTAGCTGAAAAGACTAAAGACGTGATGTATGGTGTATGTATTGGAGTCAACAAGGAAACAACATGTGGATAGAAAGGGCACCCAAATATACGTATATCTTTTTGGTCTTGGTCTTCGACTGGCACGTCAATTAAATATTTGAAAATAGTTTTTTACAACTTTTAAAGTAGTCCATTTAAAAACAAGTTTCTAATTTAATCAAATACTAAACAAATTTTATTATGCCAATAGCTTGCAATGCTAATTAATACTCATAGTGGTAAGTAAGATCATTCAACAATCAACATGATTTCTGACATTAAATCTCAATATCTGAAATATATTGAAGATGGGTTTTGTTTTGATGTATGAAAAGTTATAATATACAGGTTAAAATATGCTTTTTTAGGTCTTTTGCAGTTTTTATACATTTAAAATTTAGTTTTTTTATATTTAAATTTTAAATTTTAAATTTAATTATTAATATGATTAAATTTGTTTCTCAAATTTATTGGTATGATATTTTAAAAATGTAATAAAAATGTTATAATAAATCTAAATTTAGTAAAAAAATTTTAATAATAAATAATTATATTTACTTTTTAAATTTTGAAAATTAAAAAAATTAAATTATAAAGGAGTACAGCTTAACCAAAAATATATAATTATGAAGGGTAAAGTTGGGTTTAATTACAAAAAGGACCGAACTCAAGGGGTTGGTTTGGACATAATGGGAGGAAGAGAATGACTTTGTCCGGTGTGGGCGAGAACACAGATGGGAATTTCGTCTTTTGGCAAGACATTTAGGGCTAGTTTGGATTGGCGGTGTGTTTACCTCCGGTGAGGTTAAAAACAGCGGTGGCGGTGAGATTAGTTACTGAAGCAGTGAGATTGGACACTGTAGCAGTGAGATTAAAAACAGCGGTGGAGTGTGTGTTTGGATTCAAACGCAGCTGTAGCGGTGAGGTAGAAATAAAAAATGACCATTAAGGACATCATATTAGAATTGATATATAATAGTTGTTTTTAAATTATTTTACTTATGTAAAATTATTAAAGTATGTGAATTTATGAATTCATTTAATAAAATATTAAAATGTATCTTCTAATATTTTATTATAAATATTTTAATAAATTATATAATCAATTTAAATTATTTATTAGATAAAATAAAAATTATTTTTAATTTTTATAGTTAAATATTCTTTTACTAAATTATTAAAAATAAGTAAATTTTAAAATTTTAAAATTTATTTTTTTAAATTATTTTACTAAATTATTAAAAATACACAATAGAATTTTTTTAAAATTATTTTACTAAATTATTAAAAATAAGTAAATTTATAAATTTATTTAATAAAATATATTATTAAAATATTTTTTTTAATTAATTAATATTAATATATATATATATAACTTTCCATAACTTATTTTCTAATTTTCTCTCTTCCTTCCTTCCTTCCTTATCTCTTGCTTTCTTCTTTTCTGATTAGTCTCTGCCCCTTCCTTCCTTCCTTCCTTCCTTCCTTCCTTCCTTCATCTCTCACTTTCTTCTTTTCTGATTCAGTCTCTGCCCCTCGCTTCCTTTCTTCCTTCATCTCTCACTTTCTTCTTTTCTGATTCAGTCTCTGCCCCTCCTCCGCTCGTGCCAGTTTGATGCCTCCACAGCTTGGTGTTTTTTCTTGCCTGGAAAACAAAGGTTAAAATTGTAAAATATCATGTTGACTGTTGTTGTTTTTTTTTTCATTGGAGCTGAGATCTCCAGTCAAATTTCAGCCCTCCAGTGAGATTGAAATGCTATCTCACTGGACTTTCATGCTGATCCAAACAGCAGTGCAGTGAGGTTGGTAACAGCAACTGCACCTCACTGGCAGCAACTGATGAACCAAAGGCAGCCTTAAAGATCTTCAGTGCGACGTCTTTTTTTTTTTTTTTTTTGCTTTTGCTTTTTATCTACCTACCAACCAGGGACAATGCTAGGGTACAAAAAGTGGTTGCCAATGGTCTCACATTCATTTATTATTATAGACTTTTTTTTTAAATCGTTTTGAAAATTTAAATAATTACGAAAATTATTTAGAAAAAATTATATACGAAAATAACCTATTTGTTACGGTTATTGTCATTGTTTCCTAATACATTGGTAGCACCATTCCCTTTTCCCCTCAATCATCACCCAATTATTAGATTTAAAAAAATTTTTTTTTGGTGCAACTACTATATGTGACACTGGTATATATTTTTCGAAATATATGTGAAAAATAAGGGTATTCACGGTGAAAAAAAAATTTCATGGGTGTCGCTAATGTGTCAGGAGACACCGATAAATTTTTTTAAAAAAAAAATTGTGTGAGTTAAAATAAATTGGGAAAAAATACGAAAAAAATAAATTTTTTATCACATCGTACATAATGACTCTGACTGAATTGAAAGAATTGAAAGCTCAGTTGTAAGATCTTTTAGATTGGGGATTTAACCAACCGAGTATGTCACATTGAAGAGCTCCAATATTGTTTGTGAAAAAGAAAAATAGAGCCCTAAGACTGTGTATCGACTACCAACAATTGAATAATGTAACCATAAAGAACAAGTATATGTTTTCCCTAATTAACGATTTGTTTGATCAACTGAAAGAAGAAACCTTGTTTTTTAAGATTGATCTTTAATCGGGATACTATTAGCTCAGAGTCAAAAAGTTAGATGTTACAAAAACTACTTTTCGAACTCATTACAGACTATGAATTTTTGGTAATGTCGTTTGGGCTTACTAATGACCCTATCACTTTTATGGATTTGATGAACAAAATCTCTTTCAGTTATATCTAGACCAGTTTGTCGTCGTGTTTATTTATGATATCTTGATTTATTAAAAAATGAAAAAGATCATGATCAACACCTAACGGTTGTGTTATAAACTTTGCGAGAAAAGTAATTGTATGTTAAATTTAGCAAATGTGAATTCTGGTTATTAGAAGTGAGATTACTAGATTATGTGGTACCAACTGAAGGTATTCGAGTTGATCTGAGTAAAATCTCAGCTATCATTAATTGGAAGCCTTCGAAGAATGTCACAGAAATAAGAAGTTTTCTAGGATTGGTAGGATCCTATCAGCGATCTGTAAAAGGATTTTTGGTGATACCCCTTCCGTTAACAAAATTGCTACAGAAGAATGTTAGTTTCGTTTGGTTTGAAAAGTGCCAATAGAGTTTTGAAAAGTTGAAGGTAATGTTAACTGAAGCTCCGATTTTAACCCAACCTAAATTGGGACAAGACTTTGTTCTGTTTAGTGAGGTGTCACCCAAAGGTTTAGGTTGTGTACTAATTCAAGAGGGGAAAGTAATTATTTATAATTCTTGACAACTTAAGCCGCATGAGAAAAATTATCCTACTCACGACTTGAAACTCACAACTGTGATTTTCGCTCTGAAGATATGGATACATTATTTGTACGAAGAAAAATGTCACATTTTCACGGATCATAAAAGTCTAAAATACTTGTTGACGTAGAAATAATTGAATTTGAGACAGCATAGGTGACTTGAGTTACTTAAAGACTGTGATTTGATCATTGACTATCATTCGAGAAAAGCCAATGTTACGGTTGATGCTCTAAGGTAAAAATCTCTATTCGCTTTATAAACGATGAATACTTGTTTGACTTTGGGGCGGGATGTCTTTATTTTAGCTGAGTTGAGAGCTAAACCTGTATTTCTTAGAGGATTTAGGAGTTGCAAAAATTATAACACTGAATTGCAAGTGAAGCGGAAACTTATTGAAACAATCAAACCAATGAATTCAACATAGATGATAACAGTTTTACCGGTTGCTATTGAAGAGAGGTTTGTTTTTCCACTAAAAGTAAAATAAATAATTTTCAGTTTTGTGTTTTATTCGAATCTGTTTGAGCCCACACTCGAAGCAATTTGTGGTAAAATAATAAAGGAGAAGGTAGTTTAGTTGAAAGTTGGGAACGACAAGGATCTGTCTAGCCGAAAACATAGGTGCGATGATTTTTAAAATTTTAATTTTTCACTGTGTAAGAAAAACATTTTCGAACCGGATTTTTTCCAACACTATTTGCCCTACCTATATTATGGTATGTAAAAGAGTTATTGGCAAATGAACCTCGAGGATACAATAGCCTAATGACTATTTACGTTTTGCATTGATGAAGACAATCCACTGAGCACTAAGTGGAGCATAACAATGATATCAATTTCTATAAAAAAAAATTCTACAATAATTCTCTATGGAACAATCTAGGAATATGAAAGATGGTGGAAAAATAGAAAGAAACTTTGTTTCTATGTTTTTTGGTGTGTCGTGCAAATAAAATTCCAATCCTATTTATAAAAGGTCTCATGTCTTGTTTTAGGGATATAACTACATCTTTAACAATAAATATAATTATTCAATAGACATCTATTTGAATAATTATAACTATTTGTTAATAATCAAGTGACATAACTTTTGGATTTAAGAAACATAACTCATCACTATAAATAGTGACAACTTTTGGTTAATAACCGAGTGACATAACATTGGTTACTTATAAATTTTCATTTGCAACTACTGGAACACTATATATTTTGGAAATGTTCTAACAATCCCCCCATTTTCAAAATATTCTAGATTTTGATAAATTTGGAAATTAATTGTGTAAGGTGTCTTACGATTGAACCTTCACTTAGCGAAAACTTGTTAAAGTTAATCAAAATTGCATGGTAGACTATGCTTTGAACCAACTATTCTATTTGGTTAACTAAACACATCTCACACAATGATTTCAATACCAATTAATGCACAGTATCCTAGGACACTATTATGCTAATGTGTTTGTAACCTCTTTTTAATGAGTGTTGTCAAAGCTAAACCCCTAAGCTCCTAGAATCAGTCACACTTCCACTCACATAGGTAGATCCTAGTGAGAGTGTTCCTGTAATTATAACACTAACATATTTATGTTATGGCTCTTAAGAGTACAATACTCATCCTTCCCCTTTTCATTACGAGTACCTAACACGTTTTACCTTGGGATGATATATTACATATTATTTTATAATGCCAATAGTCACATATTGATGATGTACTTTATCTCATTGAACTCAAGACTTAACGTTATACCAAGCGTTGAGTTGAGTTTCCATCATGGGTGACTCAAATATTATAGGCTTATGCCTTATCCCTAAATTTTCAAAATTTCAACATAGTTATGTTAAGTATCTATATCACATAGTGAAACTTTATATTTATTTGTGTTTTAAAAATTCACAAGACCAACATCCTCACTATGTTCAATTACTCATTCTTTCGCAAAAGAATGCTATCAAGGATATCCTTTTTTATTATTGTCAAAATACAGTGATCACTTTATCTTTTCTTATCATACAATTTCATATTTAACTACTTTATTTATTTCTTGATATCCAAGAAATTAATTTCACAATCACCAAATATATGAAACTAGGCATCATGTCTTTTTCACCAAGTAAGTTGTTGTAAAGAGGCCTTGAATCCCTTGGTAAAACTAGACAACATATTTACTATTTATCATAGCTTTTTTTCAAAGTCAATACATGACTTTAAAACCTTTTTTTTTTTTTTGCATTCATAGTCAAATAATATTTTTCTCAACGCATCATATATATATATATAAGGGTGTAACATATATAGTCATATTAAAGGACCATAAATTGTTCAATCAAGTTACTTTAATATCACACATTTATTCACCCTTCACCATGGACATTATCAATTATTTTCTAACTATGATCAAAATTATGTCCTTCACGAAAATTGGTCAAATAACATTCATATAGCTATTTTCCACTCATGAGATCTTTGATTCATGGCTTCCAAAGTAAATTTTAAAATTTACATCTCAAAATTTTATAGGCCTTATAGGCTTCCACTCATAAAGCACTTTCACATTTAGGGATATCCAGCTGAGGCAAGGTCTTATATGCCACATGAAAAGAAATTGGACTCCAAAACAGTAATTAGCTATTTTATTGGCTGTTCTGAGCGATCTAGGGCTATAAATTTTATGATCCCATGGTAAAGAATATTTTTGAGACGGGAACTGCAACATTTTTTGAGGATGTTGAGTTTGGGGGGAGAAATAAGGTTAGAGACATTGCTTTTGAAAAGGAATACGATTCTAACTCAGTTCCTACTATCACTTTTGACAATGTTCAGGTTCTTATACCTATCATTAATCAAGAAGCGAATCCAGAACCTCTACAAGACAATGTTGAACAACTCCCCATTCAAAACGAGGTAATTGTTCCAAAAGAACAAACTCAACAACCTCAAGAACAAGTGCCATTAATGAGGTCTACAAGAGAAATGAGACATGTTATTCCAGATGATTATATTGCATTTCTCCAAGAACATGAGGATGATAATGGAATAATGGAAGATGATCCAATCAACTTTCATCAGACCATGAAAAGTTCTAATTCTCAAAAGTGGATTGATGTCATGAAATATGAGTATAAATCTATGCAAGGCAATAAAGTTTGGGAACTTGTCCCATTACCTGAAGGAGAAAAACCAATTGTAATATCCTGAAAATGGGCATATGCATTTATGCTTAATTATATGAAATAGCATGCTTGAGTGTGTTGTGAATGTGTATTTATGAATGTTTGTGAACTTTAGAATAATAGGAAATGCCTTAGAAAATTTTTAGATTTTAAGTCTAAAATGAGAAACTAGATAAGGAGGCTTTAAAAGAAATTATGGGGAGTTGATGACACAAAAGAATCAGCAGCAAGGTGGCTTGGGGCGTTTGCGTCAAAGGGGCTTCAGGAGGACTCAGGTTCGAATCACTTGGGCAGCAAGGAGTGTGTTTTATTTTTGGCATGTGACGTCAAGGTGGATGTATGGGGGTTAATTATTTTATTTTGAATAAGTGGAGATTTATTTTATTATTTTAAGTGGGTAGATAATTAGGTATTTTGTTTTATTTGTTATAAATATGGAAATAGTGGATGGATGGGGTTTTGTTTTTATTTTATTTTGAATAAGTAGGGATTTATTTTATTATTTTAAGTGGGTAGATAATTAGGTATTTTGTTTTATTTGTTTTAAATATGGAGATAGTGGATGTATGAGGGTTTTAATTTATTTTGAATAAGTGGAGATTTTTTTATTTTAAGTGAGTAGATAATTAGGTATTTTGTTTTATTTGTTTTAAATATGGAGATAGTGGATGAATGGGGTTTTGTTTTTATTTTATTTTGAATAAGTGGGGATTTATTTTTATTTTAAGTGGGTAGATAATTAGGTATTTTGTTTTATTTGTTTTAAATATGGAGATAGTGGATGAATGGGGTTTTGTTTTATTTTATTTTGAATAAGTGGGGCTTTATTTCGTATATAAAGATAATGGTGGCTTTAGTTTTTTTAATGGGATAAGGGGATGTGATAGATTATTATTATTATTTTTTTTTAAATGTTGGGTTTATTTAAATTATTTTGAGAGAGGTATGGAGCGAATATAGGAAAGAAATAAGGGGTTATAAATAGGAAGGAGTATCATTTTGGGTATTCTTTTCTTCATTCATTTTCTTTTCGCCGAAATTTGTTTCTCTCATCCCATTCCATTTGTTTCTTCCCAAATTAACCAAACCGAAACTATTCAAGGCTCCAATCTTTTCTTCCTATTACCAATCTTTCTTCCTCTAGACGTCATAGCCGAATCACCTTTCCTCCTGTGACCGAATCTCTTAGTAGTCAGAGAGGGGTGAGGTTGATCTTTTGTTGCAAGCTATTCGATCGGTTCTAATAGTGGGGTAAGGAACTCTTTGTTGTTGATCTTCTTCTCTATGCCTTCAATTAAGTCGACGCTATGGAAACTAATCCTTTTTTTTATTCTTTTGACCGAACTTTTGAAAGGGGTCTTTGAGGATTCTTGTAGCTATCATTTGGAGAAGTGATCTTTTGGGATTTGAATATCCACAAGGTAGGTAACTATAAGATTCGGCCATAGGCCATTCCATTGTGTTTTAACGTTGGATTAAATCTAACATGTACTCTATAGGCATATCGACATCTCCATAGCCAAGGAGTTAATTTCGGGATTTGAGATCTAAGGTTTTAGATCGGATTTTCGGGACTTGGATTAAAAGCTTTAAGTAAATCAGGTGGGTACCCCACACTAAAATCCTAATCGATTTAAGGCTATGTTTTAATATATAAGTGTTTATAAGAATGTGAAAAATATGGCTAAGGTACCATGCCATGGTACAAAGTACTAAGGTATGTTTCCTACTCCTACTAGGATTATGAATATATGTTATATTTAACATGTGAAAAGTGATAAGAATGTGAATTAAGGCATGATATGCATGATATGTGTGAAATGGGGCATTCGGGTTATATGAAAAAGGGGAAGTGAATGTGGTGATCTAAGACCACGATATCTGAATGTGGTGACATCAGTCACAATTATTTAATCTGGTGGCCATGCCACGACTTTTATAAGGGCGATGAGCACGTCGACTGCTGCGACTGCCTTCGATGGTGTGTAGCGGATGGAGGGTTGACTTAGTAGTCCCCACGGTGTGTCGGTTGGTACGGGTGATGTGTAGCGGTTGGTAACTAGGCTTGGGCTTGGGAATGCATCATTAATTGTATATTTTGATATGAATGTGTATGACTTGATATGCTTGAATCTATTTGGACCTAGTGTTTGTGTACACATTGAGTCCGTTGACTCACCCCGTTGTGGGAATAACATTTTTCAGGCGATGATCAGTAAAGGACCGGGTCAGCAGGAGCTTAATGGTGTCCATGCTCAGCAAGGAATTACTTTATTTGGACATTTTATTTTTATTTAAGTACCTAAAACTATTTGGGTTTGTTTTGATGTAATAAGGCCTTAGTATGAACTTTATTTCTGCATGCACGTTGAATTTTTTTTTATATTACGAACTTTCTATCAAATTAAAGACTAAATGTTTTACTTAAATAAACCCTAAATGTTTTGACACATAAATTCATATGATTTTAATTAGAGAAAAAAAATCATTTAAAGATTTTCAAAGAACTTGAACAGTTTTTATTCGAGGAACATACCAGATCTGGTCGAGGCTCGTGGGCTGGGTTTGGGGTGTTTCACCAATTGGTTGTAAATGGATATTTAAAACCAAGAAGGATACAAATGGTAATGTGGAGAGGTATAAGGCGCGTCTTGTAGCTAAAGGATATACTCAAAAATAAGGTATTGATTTTACAGAGACTTTTTCTCCAGTTTCATCGAAAGACTCCTTTAGGATAATCATGGTGCTTGTTGCTCATTTTGATCTTGAGTTACATCAGATGGATGTTAAGACTGCTTTTCTTAATGGTAACATTGAATAAACAATTTATATAGTGCAGCCAGAAAATTTTGAGTCAGAATACTCAAAGAATAAGGTTTACAAATTGACAAAATCCATCTATGGACTCAAACAAACTTCCCGTCAATGGTACCACAAGTTTCATCAAATAATTGTTTAGTTCAATTTTGAGATGAATATTGTTGATGATTGTGTGTATCACAAATTCAATGGGAGTAAGTACATATTTCTGGTTCTATATGTTGATGACATTTTGCTTGCCGCTAATGATATAGGCTTATTGTACGAAATCAAGAGGTTTTTATCTAAGCATTTTGAGATGAAAGATCTTGGGAATACCTATTTTGTTTTAGGAATTCAGATACATCGAGATCGACCTCGAGATATTCTTGGATTATCACAAAAGAGTTATATCGATAAAGTACTCAAAAGGTTTGGCATATTTATATTATTAGAATCAACTACACTTCCACTCACATAGGTAGATCCCATTGAGAGTGTTCCTGTAATTATAACACTTTTTACCTTGGGATGATATATTACATATTATTTTATAGTGCCAACAGTCACATATTGACGATGTACTTTATCTCATTGAACTCAAGACTTAACGTTATACTAAGCGTTGAGTTTTAACGTTATACTAAGCATTGAGTTGAGTTTCCATCATGGGTGACTCAAATATTATAAGCTTATACCTTATCCCTAAAAAATTTCAACATAGTTATAAAATTATCTATACCACACGATGAAACTTTATATTTATTTGTGTCTTAAAAATTCACAAGACCAACATCCCCACTATGTTCAATTACTCATTCTTTCGCAAAAGAATGCTATCAAGGATATCCTTTTTATTATTGTCAAATTACAATGATCACTTTATCTTTTCTTATCATACAATTTCATATTTAACTACTTTATTTATTTCTTGATATCCAAGAAATTAATTTCAAAATCACCAAATATATGAAACTAGGCATCATGTCTTTTTCACCAAGCAAGTTGTTGTAAATAGTCCTTGAAGTCAATACATAACTTTAAGACCTTTTTATTTTTATTTTTGCATTAATAGTCAAATAATATTTTTCTCAACACATCGTATATATATATACAAGGGTGTAACATATATAGTCATATTAAAGGACCATCAATTGTCCCATCAAGTGAATTTAATATCACACATTTATTCACCCTTCACCATGAATATTATCAATTATTTTCTGACTATGATCAAAATTATGTCCATCACGAAAATTGGTCAAATAACATTCATATTGATATTTTCCACTCATGAGATCTTTGATTCATGGCTTCCAAAGTAAAATTTAAAATTTACATCTCAAAATTTTATAGAACCACAAGATTGTAGATCATAACCAAACCATATATAAAAAACCACATGCACTATCGTAAATATGTACAATATTGTCTTGATTTCAAATATATGATTACCATGTTATATATTCTCACTAGAAGATTTCATACTAGAATATTGATCTTTTATATAAATCAATGTTTTTCACTAGTCTACATTGACTAGAAAAATTAACCATGCATATGACTTATTTCTTTTCTAGTCAAAATCACTTCTATTTCAAAATTTATAACATAAAATAAAAAATGTGCAATCATATATGAAGCCCATTTAGCTTAAGGTTATTTAACAAAAACAACAACCAAAATTATTTATATTATATGATCATTTACAAACTTTCATTTTAGCAATGAAAATGATGTCTCATTAATATCATTAATTCTAGCTACTAATATCATGATTTAAATAAACAAGTAAGTTCAGATATCACATTAAGTATATATCTCAAAAAAGAAAGAGAATACTTTTGTACTAAAAATTTCACTCACAAACTCCAGCCAAACATCCATAAGTGTCGTTTTGAAAAACCTTAAATTTTCATGATTGGAACTTTACTAAATATACATGGTATCTGGATTTGAAATCATTGAACAAACATATGTTTTCGGTTTAAGGGACCAACCGAAACATTATTTCCTTGCATTGCTTAAAAGTTTCATTAACTTATTTTCTTTCTCCTTTTCATGATTGTAAAATATATGCATCTCATATATATTATATAATATATGTATCAGTCATAACTATGCATGTATATCATGTATATAATAAATTAGCATTTGACTTTATACAAAACTAATCCATGAGACACTTATACTTTTTGCATAATATAATTAATCTCAATAGAACATAACCATGAAATCCAATTCATGCAATAATAGTAAACCAAAAGTTTGACGTATCTCTTATTCCTACAAAGATTTCTTTTAAGTCAATAATTAAATCACTGACCTCAATGTTGTCCCCTATAGTCATCCTCGTAGTACCATGATTGTAGTGGCATGTGAATGCATAGTGAACAACCACACCTTCTTTAATTTATCATAAATTACGAAAATAAAACCTTAAAATTGTTGGTGGGGAGATAAAATGAACTTATAAGAAATTAATGAAGGCTTTAAAGCAATGTCACTTTTTTTAAGGTTCTATTCGCCCCCACTTATGTTATACTGTGTGAAAAAGTTACTAATAAATGAACCTTAAGAATACAATGAAACTTAATGACTGTCTATATTTTATACTGATAGAAATATAAAAACAAAGTTTCTATGTTGTTTGGCGTGTCATGCAAATGAAATATAGATATCTACTTCATAAGGACATAACTACCCAAATAGATAGTCATTTCTTTAACAATAAACATAATTATTTAATAGATATCTACTTGAATAATTATGACTATTTGTTAATAATCAAATGACATAACTTTTGAGTTTAAGAGGCATAACTCATCACTATAAATAGTGACAAGTTTTGATTAATAATCAAGTAATATAACTTTCCATTTGATTACTCCAAACACTATATAAATTGAAAATGTTCATAAAGTTTATATTTAGTGTTTTTTGTCTACATTAAACCCTTCAGTTCAAATTACAATTTTTTGAAAAGAAGATATCATTTATGAAATTTAAACTCTGATATTTGAAGTGTTAGAGTTTTAAATGTTTGCTACATTATTGATAATATGTCAAATATTTATTAAGAAAAATACTATAATAAATTGACAGAAAACAAGTAGGTTGAAAATAAGAATAAATATAAATTTGATTTTTTTACGAGTTACAACGTGCACAACATTGCTTTATGCAGAACCTACATAGACTAATGAGTAACCAACATCCTAAGAATATACTAAACTCAATCAACCGCAGAGGATCACTACCGCCTAAGAATACGATCATGAAGTATAAACAATATCCTACAATTAAAATGGTTCCTTGCCAAAATTCATTTAAGAGAAAAATTAATATCCATGGGCATAACCCAAATCCCATAATTGAAATGCTGAGTTTTGACACCCGATTAGTGATGCCCATCAACACCAACAAAAGACCAAATAACATCGAAACTATATTGATAATCATCGCTGCTAAAAGAGTTGGCGCTATGAAAATTATTGATTGATGGAAGGATAATGCGAAAACTGCAAGCAATATTTGAAGTGGAGTCCTGAAACCAATGGGAAAAGGTTTAAGGAGGGCTAATGTTAAGAAAAATGCTGTCATAAACACAAAATAGGTTGGAACGAAGTAACTAAGATAGTTAACTGCAACCAAGACTGATCTCCCCGGTGCATTTGCATCATATGATCCTTTGGACTTTGAGAAATTTTCTCCTTGCAAAACACCACCAGGCGGGCTAAGAGTCACTTGGAAGGATACCGTTAGAAGCAGTCCTAAAATTATTAGTAAGGTACTGCGGTCCTCGCTTGATATATTGTCTACATCGTCAAAGATTAACGATGATGCCTTTGCCGCATACTTGCCAATTTGTTTCTTCAACCTATATTTAAAGTTGGAAACTCGTGGACTAAAACAATCACGTAGAATGCTAATGCTTTCAATATTGTTCTGTTGATGCGCTGCCTCCAGTGCCGTCAAACCAGCCTCATTGGTCTCATGCTTATCAGCTTTGCATTCTAGTAGTAGTTTGAGCATCTATTTAGTCAATAATTTGAGATATTAAAAAAGAGAAGCAACAACCAATCAACCATGAAGTACAAAACAATCTATTTATTATTAATTATATACAAGAGATGATGGATCGAACCTGGGGTTGATTATTGATAGCAGCTATGTGCAGTGCAGTGTTGCCATCTTCGTCTTTCCTGTTCACTACTTCTTGACAGTAGTCTTGCTTTTTAAGTGTTCGAATCAGAACCTGGAAAGCGTCCAATCTATTCTTTTCCGCTGCAATATGCAAAGCAGTACGATTCCTAGTTGTAACGTTTTTGATACTTTGGGGACAAACCTCCAAAAACCTATCGACCAAGCTATCAGGGTTTCCAACTTTACTTATCAAGTGCAAGGGAGTCTTACCCTTCTTCCCTTTGACACGAACAAGATCTTTATCAATCTCTAGGAAGCGTAGCACCATCTCTTTATGCCCTTTTTTAACCGCAATGTGAATTGGGCTCAAACCTTGTTGGTTTAGCTTCCTAGCAAATGATGGCTTTAAGTTCATTATCTCCATTGCGAACCCAATGCATCCTTCTTCTGCAGCTACGTGTAATGGAGTTTCCATAAACTCCACTTCATCAAAACTCCTCAAAACATTTCCATTTCTTTGAATTAATGAATACAAATCACTAACATTTCCTGTACGAGCAGCTGTTCTCAAACTTTCATCCATCTTGGGAGGAAGGATTGATAGACAATAAGAGAGAAACTGAAAGGGTTTAATTAAGTCCACTTACAACAATTAGCTGAAAAGACTAAAGACGCGGTGTATTAGAGTCAACAAGGAAAAGCTGTTTCACAAATCAAGTGATAGGAAGGAGGAAGGAGGAAGGAGGCAAGAGCTTTTCCTTTTTTTCTAAGTAGACTAATGTACATTGAAAAGTTAAAATAAAAAGAAAAATTAACCCTATTTTATATTAGTTAGTACATTACTGAAAAGACTAAAGACGCGGTGTATTAGAGTCAACAAGGAAAAGCTCTTTCACAAATCAAGTGATAGGAAGGAGGGAGGAAGGAGGCAAGAGCTTTCCCTTTTTTTTCTAAGTAGACTAATGTACATTGAAAAGTTAAAACAAAAAGAAAATATTAACCCTATTTTATATTAGTTAGTACATTAGTCTACTTAGAAAAAAGGAAAAGCTCGTCTCCTTCCTCCTTCCTATCACTTGATTTTCTTTATTACTCCAACAAATTTTTCACAACTAAGTTTTATTCATTAACTTTTTTTCCAACTACAAATTTAATTTAGCACTTGCATTTTGCATGAAATACTTGTTAAATTTTTTCTTTGTAGAATATGAGAAGAATTGTTCCATTTAAGCTGTATAGAAATTATGGATTAGACCGCTTATGATTTTATATTTTTATGATTTAATTATTTGTAATTTTATTTAGAATGGTACTTAGAATAAAAACTTTTATATATATATATAAATATATATATATATATTCCTATGGGTTAGCCTTAAGTTAAAACAATCGTGATTTCAAGTATTTTAAAATTTATTCCAAAATAAGTTTTATATATCCATGATTTTATATATGCATTATTATATTTAGAAAATATATGCAAGACAAATTTGAAACAATTTTTCTTTCAATTAAAATTATAAATTAAAAATAATTTAGAAATTATCAACTAAATTTTATTATTAAATATTTAATCCAAATATTTATTAAGAATTAAGTTTATTATAGAAATTAGAGAGATAAATATTATCTTCTATTTAATAAGGGTAAATTTATAAATTATCATTACATTCATAAAAAGTATTTAGTGAACCAAACATAACAATATAACTTTCTTAAGATTTTAATCAATACTTCCAATGTATACTAAACGTTGTAAATTGACTTTTCTGACAATCACATTCCTAATAATGATATTTCCAGAAATCACAATTCATTGAAATTATAATATTAAAAAAACACCAAATATTACCTAAAAGAATGCAAGTACGGTATTTTATTGGGTGAGACCTCAATACTCATGCCAGTTGAGGCTCCTTCAATTGAATAAAATAATTGGATCTATGTGAAATAAATATTTAATTTGACTCGACTTCAATACCCATAAATGTTAAGGTGGCATTAATTTTAATAGTTGAGGTGTCTAAATTAAATTTAATGGGATCTCTATACTTATATAGATGTCAAGATGAATCTAGTGTACTTTATTTTACGAATTTTTAGTATTCCAAAATATAGTTACATGAATTTTGAGAATTGATTAAAAAAAAAACCTTTGATATTCAAAGAAAAAAACCCTTCCTTTTTATGTGTTTTTGAGTAATAAAATAGAAATTGATGTTTTTTTGGTATAATAATAAATTTGGTTTTTAATGTTTACTCATTTTATCATTTTGGCCATTATTCTTTTTGGGTCATTTTGATTCCTTTAAATTTTAGTTAAATTACTTGCTTTTGGACAAAAAAACGGTTGAACTATTAAAGTTTTAATGACATTAATGTGGCCACTAATGTGACAATCCACATATAATTCATAAAAATTCAAAAAAATAATAAATATTTAAAAAAATCAACAAATTTAAAAAAAGTTCATAAAACCTTATAGAAAATTTATCCATGTTACTAGCGAAGTATACATAAAATACCGCATGAGCTATCACGTTAGTGCTATTAAAATTTTAATAGTCCAATTAGTTTCTCCGACAAAAAAACAAACAATTGACTAAAATTTAAATGTTAGGGACTAAATTTATCTTTATGACTTTTTTTAAGTATCAATTATTGTTGTGAAAGGTATTATTGCAGATGTGTTACCGATAAAGAATTTCAATCACTAGATATATGAAAGATGCATTAAGAAAATATTTTATGATAAATGGATATAATATAGGTAGGTCAAAAATAAGAATAATTATAAATCTGATTATTCAGGAATTATAACATGTACAACATCGTTTTATGCAAAACCTACATAGACTAATGAACAACCAGCACCATAAGCCCGTACTAAAATCAATCAACGAGGAAAGAGTACCAATGCGTAACCAGTGAGTAGGAGTGCCAAAGAAGGAAGGAGTACTACCAAATTCTAAGAATTCAATCGTGGAGTATAAACAATATCCTACAATTATAATGGTTCCTTCCCAAAATTCATCATACAAAAAAAAAAAAAAAAAAAGAATAACCATGGGAATAACCAAAATCCTAGAATTGAAGTGATAAATTTCGACGCCCGATCAGCAATACCCATCAACACCAATAAGAAAACAAAGAACGTCGAAAACATATAGAGCTACTTTATGGGCTGTTCTGAGCGATCTAGGGCTATAAATTTTATGATCCAATAATAAGGAATATCTTTGAGACGGGAAGTGCAACATTTTTTGAGGATGTTGAGTTTGGGGGAGAAATAAGGTTAGAGACATTGCTTTTGAGGAGGAATACGATTCTAACTCAGTTCCTACTATCACTTTTGACGATGTTCAGGTTCTTATACCTATCATTTATCAAGAAGCGAATCCAAAACCTCTACAAGACAATGTTGAACAACACCCCATTCAAAATGATGTAATTGTTCTAGAAGAACAAACTCAACAACCTCAAGAACAAGTGCCATTAAGGAGGTCCACAAGAGAAAGGAGAAATGCTATTCCTGTAACATCCCCAAACCCGGCCCATATGCCACGGCCGAATTTAGAATGCCATTGCGGAAAACGTTTGAAAAATATTTTGTCATAGAGTTGAAAACATTAGAATTTATTGTCTTTGGAAAAGCATTGGAAATTTAAAAGCCTATAAAAATTTAGTTGTTATAAATTCTTCGATTGTCAATCCACTTTAAAAACATAATAATAAACTTTGAATCCCTTAAATGGCCCTTATTACAAAAACAAATAATTAATCAAAGTACTTAATAATAAACTGCATGGAATAAAATGTCTTCTACATGGGCCACCTCGTATCCACTCCAACCCGGTCCAAGCTTATGCATCACCTGTAAGGTTTGAGAAAAAAAATTGGGTGAGTCAAACAGACTCAGTGCATAGTTATTTCACATGTCTCCATATATGGGCTTGGCCCATATCCACACAGTCCATACATATAAAAATGCAATTATGAAGCCCAACCCAACTTAGAATCCATCCAATACACCTACCTTGGCAGACCTGCTGCCCAAGGCCGTGGCTAATCCACCGATCAACTAAGTGATCCCACATATCTTACCTTGGCAAACCTGCTGCCCAAGGCCGTGGCTAAGCCACCGATCACCTAAGTGATCCCACATATCAATCAGTCCACGGTGATGCACACAGCTATCAACTGCCGAGATGGGCACCTAGCCAACACCTCCCTTGATGAAGCACAAAGCTACCATCAAACGCTAATGTAGCACAAGGCTAACATTAGACCACGTACATAATGTACACCTTTTCCTTCGATAGTCACCTCCCAAACCCCATGTATCATGCCACGATATCATTAAAATGAGCATACATCACATGCCATCATATTTTCATACATATATCATATGTAAATTAACATCATAAAATACTGACCTTGTTAATCGATTACCCATCATGGGTATCCACCTTTTTAGCCCTTATTTCGGCTACCATTCACATCATATCACATATACATAATAACACATTTAAACATTCATTTAAGCATTCAAGAGACAGTGCGATAACTACGCACCTTTTCCTTGGCACAATCTACTTAATCCCGAAACTTCCTTATGCCTGTCGATATCCTCCTTACTCATCCAAATCCCGAATCGACTTGCCCCCTAATTAACCATAATTCAAATCGGTCACATTTAAACCCAAATATGGCCTATGGCCGAATGTTACCAACCATTTACCTAGCTCGTCTAAAACCCGAAACGTCGGCTTGTTCCTGTTGTTAACGAAATCCCTGCATGCCATAAGTTAGGTTCGGCTTTAATACATAAATCCATAGCCCTTGACCGAAACTACATTGCTTACCTTGAAAGAATCGAATCCGGAAAGAGTCCTTACTGCACCTTAGCGTTGGCTACATATAAAAGGCACACTATTATAGCCTATGAAGATTCGGCCAACCTTAAAACCAAGGCCAAAACACTTGATTTCGGCACCCTAAGAAGAAATCCAAAACCGATTGCTTAAGGAAGATCATACTTACCACTATGTCGCTTGGAGAGATTACAAGAGAAAAGTCGACAGTCCCTTAGAGATTCGGCTTTTGAGAATGATAGCAAAAGAATGGTTTTGGCTTCAAAACTTGCGACAAAGAAGAGAGAATAGGCACCTTTGAAGATTCGGCTAAACCTCTAAATCAGAAAGGAATATTCGGCTCACAAAATAAAAGAAGAAGTTTGGTAAAGAGAGATATGGGTTCGGCCAAGAACAAATAAAGAAGAAGAAGAAAACTGGTAATGACCTTAATGGTCTTTGCAATTTCGATCACCAATCAAAAGATTATGAAAGCCGAACTTGATGGCTTGTTCACAAGAAGAAAACGGCACAAAGAAAATTAAGAATAAAAGAAATAACAAAAGATGGTCACTCCCTTTGTCCCTATCAACTTTCGGCACTTATTCCCCCCCTTTCATCCCACTTTCTTCTCCTATAATACCTCTTGAACACACATTCAAAAAAACAATAAATCCACCCTTTATCCCACACTACATAGCCGAATTTGCCATTCAAAAGAACCCCTTGGCCGGCCACTACTCCTTCCTTATCAATTCCCCACATTTTTCTCCTTATCACCTTAATAAAATAATCCAACCGACACACTCAGAATAAATAAATTAAATCCAACCTCACTTTATCCCTTACACTTATCTACCCACTTAAGATAAATAAAATAAATAAATAAAGCTACACTTATCTTCTATCTTAAAATAAATAAATAACCTTTATCATATATCCTAGCCAAAAAAAAAAAGATAAAACAAGCCTTTGTTGGAGTCCACATGCCGTCCAAACTCATCCACTAAAGTCCATGTGCCGTCCAACCTCTTCTCCCTTCCCTCAACGTCACATGCAAAAATAAAAGTCACCCATTTGTTGCCCACATGGTTCGAACCTTACCCCTTGCACTTAGGCGCTCCATTGCCACTTTACCACATGATTTCTTGTGGCATAAATCTCTCACGAATTCCCCTTAAAGCCTCCTTAGCCTAGTTCCCCTTTTTGACGCAAAAATAAAAACTTCATTTGCTTTTTTTGCAACTCTAACCTCTTCCCTCCTGAAGCTCCCCTTGACGCAAGCTTTCCTGCTCCTTAGGTAGCGTCCCTTGCCACTTTGCTGCTAGCTACTTTTGTGTCATAAATTCCCCAAAATTTCTCTTAAAACCTCCTCCGACTAGCTTCCCTTAATTAATACTTAAAAACAAAATTTCTCCTATAGCTCGGGCCTTCCCTTAGCTTATAACTAGCCTCTAAAAATACCTCAATCAACACCACAACGACCACACTTATGTAAAATAATTTAATAAAAAATAACCCCCTATTCAGGATATTACAATTCCAGATGATTATATTGTATTTCTCCAAGAACATGAGGATGATAATGGAATGGTGGAAGATGATCCAATCAACTTTCATCAGGCCATGAAAAGTTCTAATTCTCAAAAGTGGATTGATGCCATGAAAGATGAGTATAAATCTAGGCAAGACAATAAGTTTGGGAACTTGTCCCATTAAAACCAATTGGTTGTAAATAGATATTTAAAACCAAGAAGGATGCAAATGGTAATATGGAGAGGTATAAGGCGCATCTTGTAGCTAAAGGATATAATAAAAAAGAAGGTATTGATTTTACAGAGACTTTCTCTTCAGTTCATCGAAAGACTCCTTTAGGATAATCATAGCGCTTGTTGCTCATTTTGATCTTGAGTTACATCAGATGGATGTTAAGATTGCGTTTCTCAATGGCAACATTGAAGAAACAATTTATATAGTGCAACCAGAAAATTTTGAGTCAGAATACTCAAAGAATAAGGTTTGCAAATTGACAAAATCCATCTATGGACTCAATCAAGCTTCCCATCAATGGTACCACAAACTTCATTAAATAATTGTTTCGTTCGGTTTTGAGATGAATATTGTTGATGATTGTGTGTATCACAAATTCAATGGGAGTAAGTACATATTTCTGGTTCTATATGTTGATGACATTTTGCTTGTACGAAACCAAGAGGTTTTTATCTAAGCATTTTGAGATGAAAGATCTTGGGAATGCCTCTTTTGTTTTAGGAATTCAGATACATCGACATCGACCTCGAGGTATTTTTGGATTATCACAAAAGAGCTATATCGATAAAGTACTCAAAAGGTTTGGCATATTTATATTATTAGAATCAACCACACTTCCACTCACATAGCTAGATCCCATTGAGAGTGTTCCTATAATTATAACACTAACATATTTATATTATGAGTCTTAAGAGTATAATACTCATCATTCCCCTTATCATTACGAGTACCTAACATTTTTTACCTTGGGATGATATATTACATACTATTTTATAGTGCCAACAGTCATATATTGACTATGTACTTTATCTCATTGAACTCAAGACTTAACGTTATACTAAGCGTTGAGTTGAGTTTCCATCATAGGTGACTCAAATATTATAAGCTTATATCTCATCCCTAAATTTTCAAAATTTCAACATAGTTATGTAATTATCTATATCACACAGTGAAACTTTATATTTATTTGTGTCTTAAAAATTCACAAGACCAATATCCCCACTATGTTCAATTACTCATTCTTTCGCAAAAGAATGCTGTCAAGGATATCCTTTTTATTATTGTCAAATTACAGTGATCAATTTATCTTTTCTTATCATACAATTTCATATTTAACTACTTTATTTATTTCTTGATATCCAAGAAATTAATTTCACAATCACCAAATATATGAAACTAAGCATCATGTTTTATTCATCAAGTTGTTGTAAGGAGACCTTGAATCCCTTGGTAAAACTAGACAACATATTTACTATTTATCATAGCTTTTTTTCAAAGTCAATACATGACTTTAAAACTTTTTTTTTTTGCATTAATAGTCAAATAATATTTTTCTCAACACATCATATATATATATATATATATATATATACACACACACACAAGGGTGTAACATATAAAGTCAAATTAAAGGACCATCAGTTGTCCAATCAAGTGACTTTAATATCACACATTTATTCACCCTTCACCATGAATATTATCAATTATTTTCTGACTATGATCAAAATTATGTCCGTCACGAAAATTGGTCAAATAACATTCGTATTGCTATTTTCCACTAATGAGATCTTTGATTCATGGCTTCCAAAGTAATATTCAAAATTTACATCTCAAAATTTTATAGAACCATGAGATTGTAAATCATAACCAAACCATATATAAAGAACCACATGCACCATCGTAAATATGTACAATACCATCTTGATTTCAAATATATGATTATCATGTTATATATCCTGACTAGAAGATTTCATACCAGAATATTGATCTTATTATATAAATCAATGCTTTTCACTATTCTACGTTGACTAGAAAAATTAACCATGCATATGAAGCCCATTTAGCTTAAGGTTGTTTAACAAAAACAACAACCAAAATTATTTATATTATATGATCATTTGCAAACTTTCATTTTAGCAATGAAAATGATGTCTCATTAATATCATTAATTCTAGTTACTAATATCATGATTTAAATAAACAAATAAATTCAGATATGTAATTAAATATATATCACAAAAAAGAAAAGAATACTTTTGTACTAAAAATTTCACTCACAATTTGGATGGAATAAATTATATTAATTCAACTCCAGCCAAACATCTATAAGTGTCGTTTTGAAAAACAATAAACTTTCATGATTGGAACTTTACTAAATATACATGGTTATTTGGATTTGAAATCATTGAAGAAACATATGTTTTCGGTTTAAAGGACCAACCGGAACATTATTTCCTTGCATTGCTTAAAAGTTTCATTAACTTATTTTCTTTCTCCTTTTCATGATTATAAAATATATGCATATCATATATATTATATAATTATGTATCAGTCATAACTATGTATATCATGTGTAATAACCCATTTTGCCTGGGCCCACAAAGACCAAAAAATAAACCAGAATAAAAAATAACCCAAATGTCTATAACAGTCCATTTACAAAGCCCAAAATAAACCACCCATAGCCCACTTATACCCCTAAACAGATTACAACCTAAACCCATTACACCCATTAGCCTAGACCCAATATGTGGAGCCCAAAAGGCCCAACTCCAAATCAGAAACCAAGGGTTTCTGGAACCCTAGGTTTCCTCGCGCCCCAAGTAAAGGCCACCCCAACAGTCGCGCCGCAATATCTGGAGCCTGATCGTCGCAGCTAGAGCCCGATCGTCGCACCTTCGCAGCATCCCCTCGATCGTGCCTTGGTTCATGCCTGAATCACCAATGTCGCGAGATCTCAGGCCTGCAAAAAGGGAAATAAACCGCAGCGGGAGAAAGGAAAGAAGAAGATATGGAAATATATCTTTTCCATTTTTTGAGGGGGTTATAAAACCCCTTGTAAAACTTGTAATAGGCACGCATACACGGAGAGAAAATACTGTCACAATTCAGAGAGAAACACACGAACACACAGAGATCACAAATTTATACCAAAACAGTGGGCATAAAATACTGTCAGAGGAATCAGAAAAATAAAATACTTCTATTTTCTTAGAGGTGATTTCTTATTCTGTTTATTTTCCTTTTTGTTTTATTTTTATATACATATATTTGTGTAGATATAACCCCTTTCTTTGAAAAAAAACGTAAAAGAAAATAGTTACCTTGTGAAAAGCGAAGGAGAGCGAGGGTTTTTGGGCCTCGGAGGCGCGTACGGCGCGTGACCCCAGGGATCAGAGATCGGAGCAGGCGGAGGATGAGACCCTTTCAGAGGGTTTTCAAAGCTTTTTTTTTTTTAAAACCTAGCTAAATGATTTTTTTAAAAAAAAACTAGCATTTTGATAACATGATTATTTTGCATGATTTCTTGTATTTAATTCGGTGTATTTCTGAAATTAATCCCTGCTAATTTGCATTTTTATGATTTATTGCATTTTTATGATTTAATTCTTATTAGGGACGCAATTGATCGGAAACATGCTGAAAAGGGCTAAATTGAAAGAAAATCATGGAAATTGGGCCAAATTAAAAAATGGAGGAAGTCAATGACTCATCAAGCAATTTGACTTTGTAAAAAAAGCCAAGAATAGAAAATCCTATTTTTAGTTTATTTTATTTTATTTTTATTTTTTTATTTGAGATTTTATATTAAATTAGTTAAGCCTATTTTAGTAAATCCATTAGTATAAATAGGGGTTGTTTGTATTAGGATGATATGAATGAAATTAGTTTTTTTTTCTATCCCTATTTTGAGTTGTACTCTTTCTTTGCCTTCTTCCTATTCTCATTTAGAATAGAATTTCATCTTTAATTTTTCCCTCAAAGTTAACGTCAATATTCTGCCAATCCCAATCCAATTTTTGTTTCTTTTCCAAAATTGGTTTAATTTCCTTCCAAACCCCTTTCCTTTCCCAAATTCCATCATCCATTACAAAAACCCAAACATCTTCCACAACCTTCAAACATGAGTGAAATCATGCCACACTAACCCCCTTTTCAGCCTTAAGCCGGTATTAACCCCGTCAAAAAACCCGTGAGTTACGATCCCGAGCTATTCAACTCCCGATTTTCGATACTTATTATTTCTCCAGATTAAGAGTATGACTTCGTCAGCTCATAAGTCAAGTCGTACTAAGTCAAAAAAGACGTCGTTTGAGTTAGCACGACTAGACGTATAGTTGGAATTCCGAAAGGATCGATTGTCTAATTGGTCTTCCGTGAACACATTGGTGTGCCAAGTGGGGATTGCTGTTTGGTTCCGTCAAGGGAAATAGTAACCGGATTTAAATGTCCCAACGTTTGAGGGCATTGGTTCGAGCTAGGCTCTTCTAGAACGCAAAGCTGCCGGAGTTCTAAACCACGAATGTTTCGTAGGTTATTCGATCGGTAAGGGTTAGTTATAGGACGTTCCATAGCTAATTTACACAAAGGAAGAGTTGGTTCCTGAGGCATCCTTGGTAGCTATAACTAGCTTATCGGAAAAGACGAGTTCATCTAATTTCGAGGATCGGGTCAAAGACGGAAAAACCCGTGCTTGAGGCTGAGCTAAGTTTTATCGATTTCTTTTCAGACTATTTCAATTTATTTTCTTATTTAATCTGTTGCTTTTTACGTTTTTTAATTTCTGTGTCTGTTTCAGGTTTAACAATTTACTCCCCCCAAATATCGCGGGCACGACAATTGTCCAGACACTAACCTGGTCAAGAGATAGACGATTTTTTCAGTAAAACCAGTCTCTGTGGGATCGACCCTACTCCCTATACTGCTGAAATTTGCACTAGGTGTAGGTTTATATTGGTGGAATCGGCAGCCATCAAATTTGGCGCCGTTTCTAGGGACTGGCAACACTTACGATTGTTTAATCGTCTTCATGACCAGATCTTCATCAAGAAGTCTCGAATACGACCCAGAAATCGAGAAATCTGCGCGAGCGCGACGAAAAGAGACAGAAGCTCTTAAACGCGCAAGTAAAGCAGAAGCTGAACTAGGACAAGGGATCCTAGAATCTGACGTCGAAAAATTGAGCGAAGCAATTCGTACAGAGGCAATTCGACGTGGGAAACAAGTCGAAGTGGTTGGAACTGAAACTGAACCACTTCTTGAAACGAAAGAAGAAAAAGGCAACCTCGGTGAACCAGTAAGGATGGCGAACCGAACCATTCGTCAACTAGCCGCTGCTCCCAACGAGCAAACACCGTTATGCATCAACTATCCTACTGGAGGAACCTCGTTCGAGCTGAAATCAGGCTTGATTCACATTTTGCCTACCTTTCGAGGCCTGAAGAATGAAAATCCGCACACCCACTTGAGAGAATTCCACATGGTCTGCTCAAGCATGAAACCGCAGGGAGTACCCGAAGATGAAATCAAACTTCGGGCCTTTCCTTTTTCTTTAGTTGATATAGCAAAAGAATGGTTATTTTACTTACCCCCCGGTTCTATCACAACATGGGATGACTTATCTCGTGTCTTTCTTGACAGGTTCTTCCCAGCATCACGAGCAGCTGAACTTCGGAGGGACATAGTGGGGATTCGCCAAATGGAGAATGAATCGTTCTACGACTATTGGGAGCGGTACAAAAAACTATGTGCAAGTTGCCCTCAACACGGATTGATCGAACAATCACTCCTTCAGTATTTCTACGAGGGATTGCTCCCTATGGAAATGAAAATGATCGATGCTGCTAGTGGAGGGGCGCTTGTCAATATGACTCCTCAAAAGGCGAGAGAACTGATATCCACCATGGCGGCGAATTCACAATAATATCGGCCAAATTCGGAACCCACAAGACGGGTTCATAGGGTAAACGTTTCATCTTTAGAAGATAAGTTGGATAAGCTTACCAATGTTGTTCAATGTTTGCTTACAGAGAAAAAGAATCCGACCCAACTATGCGGAATTTGCGCTACATCTGAACATCTGACGGATTCGTGCCCAATCCTTAACGACAATTCAATGGCACATGTTGATGCTGTCGGAGGTTTTCCGGGACCTCCTCAAAGACGTTATGATCCTTTCGCCAACACCTACAATCCTGGGTGGAAGGATCACCCCAACTTGAGTTACAGAGGTAATCCCTGATATAATCAATCGTACCAACCGAGACCTCTGCAACCACCACAACAGCAACCCAAGCTATCTCTAGAAGCTATTGTGGAAAAACTTGCCGCCGATGCTACAAAATATCAACAGAGGACAGACGTATCAATATGGAGTTGACCAATCAGGTTAGTAAACTCTCGATGACAGTTAATTACTTGGAATATCAAGGTAAATTACCTTCCCAGACAGAGCCGAATCCTCGACAGAATGCAAGCGCAATAACTCTTCGTAGCGGAAAAGTTCTAGAAACGGTGCCAACCAAAAGTCATGGGCAAGAAAAGGAACGAGAAAGGCAAGAGATGGATCCAATAGCTAGGCCGGAGTCAGAAATTCAGAAACCAATTGTGATTCCACCTCCTTTCCCAGGGAGACTTGCCAAAGATAAGAAAGAGAAGGAGGAAAAAGAAATCCTCGAGACATTCAGGAAGGTGGAGGTAAATATCCCTTTACTCGACACTATCAAACAAATCCCTTGTTATGCGAAATTCCTTAAAGAATTATGTTCTAGCAAGAGAAGGTTGATAGGTAACGAAAGAGTAAGTGTTGAAGAAAATGTCTCCGCAGTACTGCAAAAGAAAGTTCCTCCCAAATACAAGGACCAATGTATGTTTGCTATTTCTTGTGAGATAGGTAATGTAGGCATTAAGAAAGCCATGTGTGATTTAGGGGCTTCAATTAATGTTATGCCTTATTCTACTTATAAGTTAATTAACGCGGGTCATTTGAAAGAAACAGGAGTAATAATTCAGCTGGCGGACAGGTCAGTCGTCTATCCCGATGGACTGCTTGAAGACGTCCTTGTTAAAATTAACGAATTAGTTTTCCCTGCAGATTTCTACATTATCAATATGGAAGATGATAACTCAACTAATTTGTTTGACATTTTACTTGGAAGGCCATTTTTAAGTACCGCAAGTGCAAAGATTGATGTTCGGAGCGGAATGCTGACAATGGAATTTGATGGCGAAATAGTGAAATTCAACGTCTACGAAGCCATGAGTCATCCTAACTCACTATTAAATATTTCTAGCATTGATATTATAGATTGCTTAACTCAATCTTATTCTGAATATCATAACCTTGATGAGTTGGAAACTATCCTTTACAGAAGCATTGATATGGATGTTTTACGTCATCTGGAGGAATTAGCCGTCATTGAAGATCCATTGAGAGAAATTGTCAAACACTTAAACGCAACCATCATTGACGAACCAAGGTAATCCATTTGAACTATTACCTTCCCAAACTAAAATGTTACCTTCAATTTTGCAGCCACCAACCTTGGAGCTTAAAGAATTATCGGACCACCTTAAGTACGTCTTTTTGGGAGAAAAAGACACCCTACCGGTGATAGTGTTAAAGAAATTGACCAAAGACGAGGAGGAAAGTTTAGTTCGAGTTCTGAGAAATTATAAGGAAGCCATAGGATGGACGATAGCCGACATAAAGGGACTAAGTCCGTCCACATGTATGCACAAAATTTTCATCAAAGAGAACACGAAACCAAAGAGAGATGCTCAAAGACGCCTTAATCCGCCCATGATGGAGGTAGTAAAGAAGGAGATCCAGAAGCTGTTAGATGCTGGAATGATATACCCAATTTCAGACAGTAATTGGGTTAGCCCGGTCCATGTCGTGCCCAATAAAACTGGCGTGACAGTGGTGAAAAATTCGTCAGGAAAGCTGGTTCCTACACGAGTCTAGAATGGATGGAGGGTTTGCATCGACTACAGAAAATTGAATACAGCAACACGAAAAGACCATTTTCCACTTCCTTTCATCGATTAGATGCTCAAACGATTAGCTGGTAAGACCCATTACTGTTGTCTCGATGGATATTCAAGATTTTTCCAGATTCCAGTGGCTCCGGAGGATCAAGACAAGACGACTTTCACGTGCCCATTCGGAACGTTTGCATATAGACGAATACCGTTTGGACTCAGCAATGCTCCGGACACTTTCCAAAGATGCATGGTGAACATATTCTCCGATTATGTCGAGAAAATCATCGAAGTCTTCGTGGATGACTTCATGGTATACGGTAACTCTTTTAATGAATGTTTTGATAATCTTGCTAAAATACTACAAAGATGCCTAGAATTTAATCTTGTTTTAAATTATGAGAAATGCCATTTCATGGTTGACAAAGGGTTAATTTTAGGTCATATAGTTTCCTCGGAAGGAATTATGGTCGACAAGGCAAAAACGGATATTATTAACTCACTACCTTACCCCACATCTATGAGGGAGGTTTGTTCATTTCTTGGCCATGCAGGATTTTACCGACGGTTCATGAAAGATTTCTCGAAAATCGCGCGACCACTTTGTAGCCTGTTACAAAAGGATAAAGAATTTGAGTTCGATCAGACTTGTAAAGACGCATTTGACGTGCTGAAGCAGAAATTGGTCTCCGCTCCCATAGTGCAGCCACCAAATTGGGACTTCCCGTTCGAAATTATGTGTGATGCCAGTGACCAAAGTGTGGGAGCTGTTCTCGGCCAAAGAATAGGGAAAGAGCCTCATGTTATCTACTACGCTTCGAAAACTTTGGATGCTGCCCAAAGTAATTACACAACCACCGAGAAAGAACTACTAGCTGTTGTGTTTGCTTTAGATAAATTTAGATCTTACTTATTGGGAACTAAAGTAATTATCTTTTCTGATCATGCAGCTTTAAAGTACTTGATAGGGAAGAAAGAAGCAAAACCCGACTGGTCAGGTGGATTCTGCTCCTACAAGAGTTTGACTTTGAAATACGAGATAAAAAAGGATGCGAAAACCTAGTAGCCGATCATTTGAGTCGATTACCAATTCCAGTAGATGACACACCATTGAAGGACAACTTTCCAGATGAAAACCTATTTGCAGCAAATGCGGTTCATCCTTGGTACGCAGACATAGTAAATTATCTCGTTACAGGTACTATTCCTTCAGATTTACCAAGGTCTAAAAGAGATAAGATTAAAACGGATGCGCGGTATTACATTTGGGACAATCCTTACCTTTGGAAACATTGCTCAGACCAGGTAATTCAACGGTGTGTAGCTGAAATAGAGGTACAGTCTATCTTAACTTTTTGTCATTCTTATGCATGTGGAGGACACTTTGGACCTAAACGAACTGCACACAAAATTCTCGAATGTGGGCTATTTTGGCCGAATATATTTCGTGATGCCTTTTTATTTTGCAAAACATGTGAAAAATGCCAAAAAGTTGGCAACCTTGGTCGTCGAAGTGAGATGCCCCTTACTCCCATTCATATTTGTGAAATTTTTGATGTCTGGGGCATCGACTTTATGGGTCCCTTCGTTTCTTCTTTTGGTAATTTTTATATACTCTTAGCTGTTGATTATGTCTCTAAGTGGATAGAGGCAAAAGCCACTCGTAATGATAACGCTAAAACTATGGTTAACTTTCTTAAAAGTTTCATTTTTTCCAGATATGGCACTCCACAAGCGATAATCAGTGACAGAGGAACTCATTTCTGCAATAAGCTCGTAAGTGCACTAATGGCGAAATATGGAGTGACTCAACGAATTGCCACTGCTTACCATCCACAAACGAACGGACAAGCCGAAGTGTCGAATCGAGAGATCAAGTCCATTTTAGAAAAGACGGTTAAACCTAACAAGAAGGATTGGAGTTTGAGACTGAATGACGCACTTTGGGCCTATAGGACGGCTTACAAAGGACCAATAGGCATGTCGCCTTACCGACTCGTTTTCGGTAAATCGTGCCATCTTCCGGTCGAGTTAGAGCACAAGGCATTTTGGGCAGTTAAGCAATGTAATATGGAGATGGAGTCTGCAGGAAAATATCAGAAGTTGGACATCCAAGAACTCGAGGAAATTAGAAACGACGCGTATGAAAATGCTCGAGTTTATAAAGAAAAAGCGAAGGTGTTTCATGACAAATTCATCACTTGAAAGCAGTTTTCAATAGGACAAAAAGTTCTCCTATACGATTCCACCTTAAAAATTTTCGCTGGTAAGCTTCGATCCAAATGGATAGGACCGTTTATTATTACTAATTTATTTTCTAATGGTGCAGTGGAAATTCAAAGTGAAGAAACACGAAAGTGCTTTAAGGTGAATGGGCAACAACTAAAACCCTTTTGCGAGAATTTTCAAACACACACAGTTGAGGAGATTATTCTTAACGAGCCCGAAAATTGAATAAACAGGTCGTCGAGCTAAAGACGTTAAACAAATGCGCTTTTTAGGAGGCACCCCAAATTTCTTTTCATTAATTTAATTTTAAATTTTAATAATTTAGGGTGTAAATAAATAAATTTTTACTTAGTTTAATTAATTTGATGTTTTCAGGAAAAGTTGGAGAGCATAAAATTTTCCCAGAAGTCGGATAACAGTGGTGGCGCGGGCACGACATGCATTTACCAAAATTAAAAAGAAAAAACAAAAAAACACATCAAACCTTTCTAAAACACCCAAATACCCATTATCCAAACTTAACCCATCTACCCAAAACCCAATATCCATTTAACCCACCAACAACTACCCAAATACCAACCCAACAAAAAATAACCCATCAACCCAATACCCATTATACTCATCCATTTAACCCACTTTCCATACCCATAAACACAAACCCAATTAAAATTACCTACCCAAAAAAAATCTACCCAATACCCACAAAGCCCAGCCGAAATTCCTAAGACAAAATAAATAAAAAAACAAAAAAGGGGAAAAATAAAATAGAACACCCAACCCCTTTCATCTTCTTCATCTTCTTCAACACACAAAAGAAAAAAAAACCAAACCCCTAACATCTTAAGACACCACCGCCGCCGACACTCATCATCTTCATCGCCGACTACCCCGTTACCGTTGCACGCTGAGACCGCCCCCATCACCGTTTTCCTCTCCTCTTACCGACGTCAAACCTTTCCCTTCACAACTCCCTCTCACCTTTCTTCTCCCCCACCATATAAACCACCCTCCACCACCGTTCATCTCGCCCATCGTCACCGTTTCACCCCTCCATCGCCACTATAGCCGATCGGCACCCAAAAACTCCCAACACCACCACCTTGGCATACTTCCTTTCTTTCTCTCTACCACCAATAACACCTCTTCACCACTCAAACCATGACCACAAACGCCACCACCACCGTCGTCCCCTTTGTTAGAACAGAGCCGCACCTTTGTGTCGCTACCATAGACGCAATGGTCTGAACTAGAAACCAAACGGACGACAACATTCCGGTTCCAGTTTTGCTCAATCGAAATTGACACCGTTTCACCGCACCTCCATTTGTCGATTTAGACGACAAAAATGCTCCTCCGCAACCTCCACCACAACAACAGGCCGGCCCATCTAGAGCCCGACGTCAAAGAAGGCCAACCCCGATCGAGTCAGATACTTCGGGTAGTCCCGAAGAAGTCAGGACCTCTAACGACAACGTCGAAGCTACCCCTACTGTCGACGAACAAGTTACTCAACGCCAAACCCGAAGTCGTTGACAACCGACACGAGAGCCTTCGACACCCCCGAACAGCAGTACTGATCCTGTTGAAGAAGAAAATCCACCCGACTCGCCTAACGAGCACATTCGACCACTTCGAGACGGCCAGCGCAACAGACGGAGTCGTGCCAATACAATTCCAACGAAAAGTCAACTTCGTGGGTTTCTTGACTTCTCGACATTGGAGCATCGAACACGATACGACGCCATCCGACAATGCTTGCTCCCGGTCTATAAGCAAATCGATTTTCCCACTCTTGAACTTCTAGATATGCATGTTGTTGTGCTTCATTATTTTGATGCTATTGGTTGGACTTTATATGCTAATATCACTTATAATGCATATTATGAATTAGTATATAAATTCTACACAACTTTTAGCTTCGATATTAATGCTTTGCAAACTGTTGAATCGCAAAATATTGTATGCTTTCGTTTGCTTGGAAAAGACTTTCGGATGTCAATTTCTGAATTTAACATTGCTATGGGTTTCATCGGTCATAATGATATTCAGTCTGATTCTTATCATTCTGCTCTGTTAGATATTCCGAACAACTTTGATGCACAGTATGTTTATCATGTTTTAACTGATTCTGATCATTTGTATAATCCAAAAACCACAAAAGACTTATTGGTGCATGAACCTACTTTGAGATATATTCACCGATTTTTGGCATTTAGCTTTTCGGGTAGAAATGATGAATCAGCTGCTTTGGCTAAAACTGAATTGTTCTTTTTATGGTGCATGCATTCGGGTTTTAAAGTCAATCTAGGATATTGGTTTGCACGTAATTTTCATGCCATTTTGCGTTACAACCGTCCACTTATTCTTGGATCATTTATTTCTAATCTAGCCTCTCAACTTTTTTCTGAAATTGATTTCTCAACTTTCACTTGTGCATATAGTATGAACAGCCTAGACAAATATTGTTTGGATTCTATGGGATTGCTTGCCGGCACCCCTACTTCGTTTTATTTTGTTCCTCCAGGTACACGAACTACTCGCGAGAATATGGTTTTTCGCCAACGCCCACGAATTGACACAAGAGAACGCGAGGAACAACCTCCGTCTGTGGAGGATCGTTTAGAACGAATCGAGGCAAGACTTGGAACGATGGAAACTCAAGTCTCCACAATTCTTGATATCCTACAACACCGTTACCCCCAACATCGACAAAATCATTGAAGAGACACATGTGGAGTATTCTGAATTTTTCATTTTGTTAATTTGAGCTGCTGATTTTTTCCTTTACTATCTATAATATGCACATGCTTGAGGACAAGCTTAGAATAAGTAGGGGGGATGAATATAGTAGGTATGCATGGATGGTTAATTGATGTTTGCTGCATGATTCTCTTTTGCATATGTTCAATCTTGCATTGAATTCATTCAGCAGTTTATTTTAACGATGAGCCTTTAATCTCATACTTAGTCAACATGGACAATTGGGTAAAATTTTTTGAATTTAAATGCCCAAGTATATAGATTAATCGACACTTGTGTTTTAAGGTTGATGTATGTAACTCGATTTTTCATGAATTGATTGTTTGAAAAATATTTGCTTATGCATGGGAAAAAAAATAAAAAAAAGAGAAAAAAGAAAAAAAAGAGAAAAAAAAAGAGAAGAAAAAATAAATAAATAAAGGCTCAAGATATGAGTGAAAGTCTCGAAAATGTGACCGGATTGAGTAACCGGGGTGAGGTGCTTGGGTTGTCATCTTATCTCGCGTAAAAAGGTTCGAGTGACGAGTCGATGGCTTCATAACACTCCGCTAACAGAGCCCAATAATAAAGGCTGCTTGAACTGAGTAACTGGGATAGGGTGCTTGGGTTGTCATCCTAGTTCGCGTAAAAAGGTTTGGCCGTTTCTAGTTTATTTTTCTAAAGTACAGTTAATTAATAATGCCTTGCAATTTATTGGATTCAAACTCAATCTAATTATCTAGTCCGCATACTTCGATTTTTATGACACTAGTTTTGTTGATTAAACTATATGTTCTAAGCATTTATTTAATTATTTTTACCTTTGTTGTCTATATTGAGTATGGATGTGGAAAATAGGCTCGGTTCTTAATAAATTGTGGAATTAATTTTAATGTTTGAAAGAACAACATGCTTGAGGGCAAGCATGAGTTAAGTAGGGGGGATTTGATAACATGATTATTTTGCATGATTTCTTGTATTTAATTCGGTGTATTTCTGAAATTAATCCCTGCTAATTTGCATTTTTATGATTTAATTCTTATTAGGAACGCAATTGATCGGAAACATGCTGAAAAGGGTTAAATTGAAAGAAAATCATGGAAATTGGGCCAAATTAAAAAATGGAAGAAGTCAAGGACTCATCAAGCAATTTGACTTTGTAAAAAAGCCAAGAATAGAAAATCCTATTTTTAGTTTATTTTATTTTATTTTTATTTATTTATTTTTTTTATTTGAGATTTTATATTAAATTAGTTAAGCCTATTTTAGTAAATCCATTAGTATAAATAGGGGTTGTTTGTATTGGGATGATATGAATGCAATTAGTTTTTTTTCTATCCCTATTTTGAGTTGTACTCTTTCTTTGCCTTCTTCCTATTCTCATTTAGAATAGAATTTCTTCATTAATTTTTCCCTCAAAGTTAACGTCAATATTCTGCCAATCCCAATCCAATTTTTGTTTCTTTTCCAAAATTGGTTTAATTTCCTTCAAACCCCTTTCCTTTCCCAAATTCCATCATCCATTACAAAAACCCAAACATCTTCCACAACCTTCAAGCATGAGTGAAATCATGCCACACTAACCCCCTTTTCAGCCTTAAGCCGGTATTAACCCCGTCAAAAAACCCGTGAGTTACGAACCGAGCTATTCAACTCCCGATTTCCGATACTTATTATTTCTCCAGATTAAGAGTATGACTTCGTTAGCTCATAAAGTCAAGTCGTACTAAGTCAAAAAAGACGTCGTTTGAGTTAGCACGACTAGATGTACAATTGGAATTCCGAAAGGATCGATTGTCTAATTGGTCTTCCGTGAACACATTGGCGTGCCAAGTGGGGATTGCCGTTTGGTTCCGTCAAGGGAAATAGTAACCGGATTTAAATGTCCCAACGTTTGAGGGCATTGGTTCGAGCTAGGCTTTTCTAGAACGCAAAGCTGCCGGAGTTCTAAACCACGAACGTTTCGTAGGTTGTTCGATCGGTAAGGGTTAGTTATAGGACGTTCCATAGCTAATTTACACAAGGAAGAGTTGGTTCCTGAGGCGTCCTTGGTAGCTATAACTAGCTTATCGGAAAAGACAAGTTCATCTAATTTCGAGGATCGGGTCAAAGACGGAAAAACCCGTGCTTGAGGCTGAGCTAAGTTTTATCAATTTCTTTTCAGACTATTTCAATTTATTTTCTTATTTAATCTGTTGCTTTTTACGTTTTTTATTTTCTGTGTCTGTTTCAGGTTTAACAATTTACTCCCCCAAACGTCGCGGGCACGACAATTGCCCAAACACTAACCTGGTCAAGAGATAGACGATTTTTTCAGTAAAACCAGTCTCTGTGGGATCGACCCTACTCCCTATACTGCTGAAATTTGCACTAGGTGTAGGTTTATATTGGTGGAATCGACAGCCATCACATTTATAGACGAAAGAAAATGACGCCGTTTTGATAAAGCATGACCCGCGCGTTGACCCGGATCCGAACCAGGGTCCGCGTGTTTTTTGGAAAAAAGGGAAAATTATTCTTCTGATCCCTCCGCTATTTTATTAAATTTAATTACGTCCTATTACTAATTCATTTTTTAAAAATTAACCTTGGAAATCTGTTTATATTTCAATTTAATCCTTTTTTCTTTTTAAATTTTTTTTTTGATATTAAATTATGTGTTATATTAAATATTTTATATCTATACTAATTTATTAAATTATAAATATCTATTATTTTGTCTTATTATTATTTTTATTACATATTATTTTAGTATTTATATATATTAGACATTATATTATATTTTTAAATTCTATATATTACATAATATTCTAATTATTTATAATGTATTCATTTTTTTGTATTTTTTTATTGCTTTAAAATCATTATATTATTTACATATTGTTTATATTGTTGTTCCTTTTATCTATTTTAATTTGCATGAAATATGTTCATAGTTAATTTTATTGTTTATACTTCATCACGTATTTGCAATTGCTTTAGTATAAGAATTATTATTTGTTGTACTTCATATTATTATTGCCTATCTCAAATATTAGCATGTTATAGTTGTTTTTTTTTGTAATGTTCAAATGCAATATTGCCACATGGTTATGGTTTAAAACAAAAAAAATACATTTTTACAAAATCAATATTTTATTTAAAGGTTTTCAAAAGAAGGCAATGTTTTGATATTTAGAAATTCGGGAAATAGTGCTCAATCGTGCTGGGTTGCGATTTCCCGTTTGGCTAAATAAATAAATATCCTTTTGGCAAGTTTTATAAAATTATGAGATGATCATAGTGATGAGAGTTTAAAAATGTCATGTCCAATCGTGCTGGATGTGATATTTATATTCTTTCGTATTGAAGAAATCTCAAAATTTTAAATCAAAATTGCTCGAAGTTTTATAAAATTATGAGATAATCCTAGTGACGAAGGTTTAAAAAATGTCATGTCTATCGTGCTGGATGTGATGTTTATATTCTTTCGGATCGAAGAGATCTCAGATTTTAAATCAAATCGTTATAAGTTTTTTAGAAATCATATTTTTAAATGCTTTTAAATTTTAAACATTTGGACATAATTTTATCAATTTGGTACCAATTTTTGGGCGTTATGAGGGTGCTAACCCTTCTTCATACGTAACCGACTCCCGAACCCGTTTTCTTGTTTTTCCATAGACCAAAATCAAATGTTTTTAAAATAAAACGTTTTACAAGGTGATCCAATCACACCTAAGTAAAAAAGGATTGGTGGCGACTCCTATTTTGTTTTTAAAGTCGATAATCATTTATTTAAAATGATTTTTAAAATGGTTTCGATAGCTTGGCGACTCCACTGGCGATTTTTTAAGAGAGTCAAGCCGAAAAATCGATTAGTTATTGTCCAAATGTCTAAAATTTGAATGTCTGATTTGAAAAGCCATGATTTTTGTTTTCTTTAATTGCATGTGATTTTATTTTATGAAATGTTTCTGCATTGCACTGCATGACCATCGTGGTCGTACCTTTAAGTGGGAGCGAGAAGCTAGTGGATTGCTTTCGGGATACATCTGTACCTATGTCTTCGTGAAGTTTTCACTTCCGCATGGCTATAGGGAAATGTGTTCCCCTAATCCGAACTCGGTCTGTATGAGCCTATAATGGGTGAAGATCGAGGAATCTGCTAGTTCGGGTACCTCAACTTTAGAGCTAAACCGCATATAGTAAACCTTAAGAACCCACTTTAGATAGAGCGATCCTGAATTTTATTAATTACCAAGATAGGTGTATTTATTTCACTTGCTTTATATTTTATTCTGCGATACTAACTCATGGTGTTTCATTTTTGTGCATATACTCTCATTTCTCTAGAGGAATCGATTCACGATAAGTTTCTAAGTTAGAAAGCTGGTTATGGAGAACGAGTTCCTTGATAAAGTGGGAGACAATGCAGCTGTTCGCACTTGGTCGGAGCAAACACAATTGGAGAAAGGGGATAGCTTAATTGACGAGTATGTATCTGAACTTTGGGATTTTACTCGTGTTAGTATTACGCAGAATGAGTTTAGGGAGTTGAAAGATATATGGACTGAATGGGGTGATGAGGCAAAACAACTATTTTATCATGATTATGGTGATCTACCTTATTTGTTGGATATCAAGGTAGATAAGCATCTATTTAGGGCCATGACTCAGTTTTGGAACTCTGCTTATAGTTGTTTCACTTTTGGGGAGGTAGATTTAGTGCCCACATTGGAGGAATATACAACTTTACTTCGCTGCTCAAGGTTCCAGGCCGACAGGGTTTATTTTAGGGCTACCAATGTTACGACTTTGGTGAAAAGATTGATGGGTATTACAGGGATGAGTGAGCAGTGGGTTACAGCTAGGATTCAAGACAAAGGTGAAGGTAAATGCATACCTTGGGTGAGTTTGAGAGATTTGATTCTGACACATCTAGATGAAAAAAGGAAGATTGACATCTTTGCATTGTGTATTTATGGGTTGGTGATCTTCCCCAAAGCACTACAACATATAAACGAAGCGGTTACCGATTTGTTCGATCGACTTAACAAAGGATTCACGCCTGTACCCGCAATTTTAGCTAAGACATTCAGATCTTTGGATGCGTGTCAGAAAGCTGGTGAAGGTAGATTCATTGGATGCGCACAATTGCTGATGGTTTGGTTTCACAGCCACTTTTGGAAGTTTGAAAAAGTTTCTTACCGAGTGTTCTCTGAAAGTTATTCCCCTTTAAAAGAGGCTGCAGCTATGATAAGAAGAGACGATCGATCAAAGGAAAGTTGGATGGAAATTCTTCAAAATCTCCGAGAGGAAGATGTTGAGTGGAGAGCCCCTTGGTTGGTTCTCGATAAAGTCCTTTACCGGTATGGAAATCTTGATTGGGTACCTCTGCTGGGAGTTTGGGGAGCTGTGGGATATGCACCGTTGCTCGTACTATGGCAATATAAAGCAGGACAGTTCATACCGCCGATGCATGAGTTAGCTCAAAACGAATTCTTGTATAAGGGGGAAAATTATAAGAAAAGAACTCGAGAAATTTCTGAGGCTTAGAAGCAGGTTTGTTATATGAAGATATTGACTCGAGGACCGATGGCAACTCTAGAATATAAAAAGTGGTTAAGAAAAAGGATCAACGATAACATTCTTGAGACAAGGGTGGAAGGTGCTCGATCATTGAAAGAGTGTTTACAAGTCATCCCATCGGAGATAGAGATTATAAAACAAGACTTCGAAAGGCAAAGTTTAGAGCTTGGAAAGAAGATAGAGAAGCTAGAATAAGAAAAGATGTTTTTGAAGCTAGATATGGATGCCTAGAAATCGGAACCCGAGAAAGCAAAAAAGAAGAAGAGAGCAATAGAAGAAGGTTGAGATAGACTGAAAACTGAATACAAAAAGATGCGTCTATCGATGAAGAATGCCGGATTAGGAAAGACTTTGGAACAGCGATGACAAGAGGTCCAAGAGGAAAAAGCCAAAGCTGACTATTGGGAGAAAAAGTTTCAAGAGATGCAATCACGAAATAAGGCCTTAGAGGAGAACTTGGCAGAAAGTTTAAATGAAAAGGGAGAATTACAAGCTAGAGTGGTTGAACTCGGCGATCTCTTCATCACCATCGGAGCCGTAATTCCGTGATCGAATTAAAGGCAAGCCTGAACAAGATTGAAGAAATAAAGGGTAGAATTGAAGAGTTAGAATCAGTACTGCACAGTTGTAAACTTCGGATCGAGTGTCTTGAAACAAGGGAAGGGCATTTGAAGGAAGAACTCTATCATTCACATGGTCAGGTCAGAAATCGAGACTATCTCATGGGGGAAGCCATAGTTCAGATTCGAGAGGTAGCTGATCATCTACAGACTTTGGCAGCACAGGCCAACATATTGAGCATGAAGTATGAGCTACAATCAGATCGTAGTCAAGAGTTAGTTTCGTTATTAGGGAAAATTAAGACTTTAGGACTTAGGGCGAAAGCTTATTTGTAGTCCATTTTATCTAAAAGAATTTATTTTCTAATAAAGTTTTCTACAATGAATTTGACCAGAATTGATGCCTCTTTGCATTCATGCATTTGCATTACATAACATCATATGCATTCAAATCCATAGAGAGTGTCTAATTAGTTTAAATTATAGGAGAGAGAGAGAAAGAAAATCTAGAAGCTGAACACCCTTACGGTACACGAGCTAAGTTAAGAAAAGTGGACCAAAGGATGGAACAATTCCAGAGAGAAATGCAAGACCAGATGCAAGAGCAGATGGAAAAGCTCCAACAGAAGATGGGGGATCAAATGTTGGAAGCCCAAAAGAACATGATGGCCCAAATGGCCCAAATGATGAGTGGGATAATGGACAAAACAAAAGGTCTCATAGTCAATGCTGAAGATAATGAGGATTTTCCTAGAGGATTCACTCCAACACATGTGCAAGCACAACACAAAGAATATCCCAAAAGGCCATCTGTCACAATCAGGCCTCAGCAGGGGCAAGCTGACACTGGAGTGCCTACAAATTTCTAAGTGGGTATGGGATCCAACCTAGGAGACAACCCCGCTAATCCTGTTATTCCTGACTTGGACGTGGCAGAGGGAGAGGGGATCAAAACTGAATCTGCAAAACAGTTAGATGATCGCTATAGGTGGTTGGAGGAAAAATTTAAGGCTTTGGAAAACGCTGACCATCATCAAGGAATTGATGCAAATGACTTGAGTCTGGTTCCAGATTTGGTGCTTCCTCACAAATTCAAGATGTCGAAATTTGAGAAGTATAATGGAACTACTTACTCTGAAGCCCACATCACGATGTTCTGTAGACGTATGACGGGTTATGTGAACAATGATCAACTTCTGATTCATTGTTTCTAAGATTGTTTGACAGGAGCAGCGTCCAGGTGGTACAACCAATTTAGCCGTGCTAACATTAGCTCATGGAGGGACTTGGTCCAAGCCTTCATGAGGTAGTACAATCATGTCACAGATATGACGCCTGACCGAATCATGTTGCAAAACATGGAAAAGAAGTCAAACGAGAGTTTCAGGCAATACGCGCAGAAATGGAGGAAAATAGCCATGCAAGTTCAACCACCTCTCCTGGAGAAGGAAACAACTATGTTGTTCATCAACACTCTAAAGGCGCCATTTATCACTCATATGATAGGAAGCACCACTAAGAGCTTCGCAGATATAGTTATGGCAGGAGAAATGATAGAAAATGCCATAAGGGATGGTAAGATTGAAGCAAGAGAAACCACTAGGAGACCTGCTCCTAGGAAAAAAGATAATGAAGTGAATAATACGGGCAAGTACAACAGAGGGAACTCAAAGGCAGTTACTTTTAGTCAGCCTAAAGTAATTACTGCCGAGCAACAGGGGTTTACAAGACAAGAAGCAGACCCCAGACAAAATGCTGAAAAAATCTAATTTATGCCAACCCCAATGACGTATAAGGAGCTGTATCATACTTTATTAGAGGAACGTGTGGTGTCCCCTTTTTATCTACAGCCATTACAACCCCCGTATCCTAAATGGTATGACTCAAACACTCAATGTGATTACCATGCAGGAATAACGGGGCATTCAATAGAAAATTATAATGCCTTTAAAAGGGTAGTTGAGATGCTTCTTAGGTTGGAAGTTATTGAGTTGAATGATACACCCAGTGTGGAGAACCCATTGCTTAACCATGGGGATAATGGAGTAAATGTGATTGGGGAAAATCTAATAAGAAGGACCAAGGGGGATATCTCGGAAGTAAAGACCCCGTTAAGAATAATTTGGAGGGAAATGGCGAGAAAGGGGCTAATAAAATTAAGTCTTGAGGGAAGAAATGAAGAACCAAGGAACTACTGTGAGTTCTATGAAGCTGATGGACATGAAAATCCAAGAATGTGCTAGGTTTAGGGTGTTGGTACAGAGCCTTATGGATATTAATGAGCTAAAGTTTTATGAAGAAAGCTCAGAGGGAGGACACATATATGCAACCGAGGGAGAATTGTTAAGTCAAAAAGTCAATTATCCGAAAGTCATTATCTCCCGATCGAGGAATGCAAAAGGTGGAACACAAATCACGCCTAAAGTCATAATTCATAGACCTGTATCCTTTCCTTATAAGGATAACAAGATGGTACCATGGACTTACAATTGTAACAAGTGACACCGGGAATAAAAATCTCAGCTAATACTTACAAGGAGGTCCAAAGAGAAGGATCTTATAAACAGAGTGGAAGACGTAACGACTCGGTAAACATCAGAACAGAACCAGTGAAGTCAAAGGATATATCAATTGAACCAGAAGAAGGATTTGATAACCTTATCAATGTACCTGTGAAGGAGGAAGAGGCTAAAGAATTTTTAAAATTCTTAAAGCACAGTGAATATAGTGTGGTGGAGTAGTTACGCAAACAATCGGCTCGTATTTCAGTGCTAGCCTTACTTTTAAGTTCTGAAGTTCATCGAGAAGCTTTGATGAAGGTGCTGAACGAGACCTATGTTACTAAAGACATATCGGTCAATAAGCTAGATCGATTGGTTAGCAACATAAGTGCTAACAACTTTATTTCCTTTAGTGATGATGAAATTCCACCAAGAGGTTTGGGGTCAACTAAAGCCTTGCACATTACCACTCGTTGCAAGGGATACACTCTGCCAAGTGTATTAATTGACAATGGATCAGCCTTGAATGTCTTACCGCTGTCAACTCTGAAGAGGTTGCCTATAGACAGTTCTTACATGAAGACATGCCAGAACATAGTGAAAGCATTTGACAGCACTGAAAGAAGGGTTATGGGGAGAATTGACATACCATTGCAGATTGGGCCAAACACATATGAGTGGATTTTCTAGTGATGGATATAAAACCTTCATACAATTGCTTGCTGGGAAGGCCTTGGATTCATTCGACAGGGGAAGTGCCCTCATCTCTTCATCAAAAACTGAAGATGGTAACGGATGATCGACTAGTCACTATAAATGCAGAGGAAGACATTATAGCCGATGTGCCATATATAGAGAAGAATGAGGAAGCTATTGAATGTTCTTTCAGGTCCTTGGAATTTGTCAACGCAACTTTCATCTCGGAGGGAAGTGAAGTCCCAGTGCCCAGGATATCCAAGACAACAAGGATGGGCTTACAGATGACGATGGGAAAAGGAGCCCTACTAGGGAAAGGATTAGGCAGATACCTCCAAGAGGAAATTGGAGTGCCAATACTGAAGGAGAAGAGGGATCGTTTTGGCTTGGGTTTCAAGCTAGATGTTAAACAAAGGAGGAAAGATGTAGAGAAGAAGTAGGAGAGAAGAAGGGCGCGCTTGAATGGAGAATATGTCTAGTGGGAACCGATGATATTCCCGCACATATCCTAGACCTTTGTATCAGGAGGGATAATTCACCCTGAGAGAGGGTTATTAGAAAGTCCTCACATCAATGCCATACATGAGGAAGGAATGGAACAAAGGAACCCGATGGGCAATTGCCCTTATGAACCTAGAAGCGTTCTGGACAATTGGACCACAGAGGAGCTCCCTGTAGTTTTTAGGAATTATACAGAGTAATATTCAGAACGCTTTGTTGTTTTTTAGCCTAGGAACGATAAAGATCTCTTTATGAAATAGGCTTATGTTCAGAACTTATTATTTCAATAAAATACATTTTGGATAATTAACTTGAGTAAATATTCTTTCATTTTATTCTTTTGACATTCTAATTTCCTCCAAATTGGTATATTTTTTCATTCATATCATGTGAATATTTGTCCTTAAATTTATTTGTTTTTTGTACATTCTTTCGTACCCATTACAGGTCCTTAGATATCAATGACATGAGCGACGATAATACGGATCTAGAGGTCTATTTTGACCAATACATGTGTTTAGAAGAATCTAGGGATTTTGAAGATTACCGAGAGTGTGACTTATCTCCAAATTTGTTAAGAATGGTAAAACAAGTGGAGAAACAGATCTTGCCCTATGAAGAAGAAATAGAGAATATAACCTTGGAAGAAGGAAAGGTTGTGAAAATTGGGACACACATAGCCAAGGAGACGAGACAAGATCTTATTGAGTTATTGCAAGAGTTTAAAGATGCCTTTGCGTGGTCATACCAAGATATGCCTAGGTTAAGTACTGATATTGTGGTACATTGCCTTCCCATCAGAGAAGAATGCAAGCCAGTTCAGCAAAAGCTACGAAGGATGAGGCTTGATATAGTATTGAAAATAAAAGAAGAAGTCCAGAAACAGTTTGATGCTGGTTTTGTACAAGTGGTCAAGTACTCAGAATGGGTTGCCAACATTGTTCCAGTCCCTAAGAAAGATGGAAAGGTCCAAATGTGCGTAGATTATAGGGATCTAAACAAAGCCAGCCCAAATGACAATTTTCCTTTGCCGCATATTGATACATTAGTGGATAATACGGCAGGATTTTCATTGTTTTCCTTCATGGATGGCTTTTCAGGATACAATCAGATCAAGATGCACCTTGAGGATATGGAGAAAACTACCTTCATAACACTGTGGAGTACCTTTTGCTATAAAGTAATGCCTTTCGGACTAAAGAATGCTGGTGCAACATATCAAAGGGCCATGGTAACCTTGTTCCACGACATGATGCACAAGGAGATTGAGGTGTATGTTGATGATATGATTGCCAAATCTCGAACAGAAAAAGAACACATTGAAGTCTTGAAGAAGTTATTTTTGAGATTGAGGAAATTTCAATTGAAACTTAATCCAGCAAAATGTACCTTCGGAGCTCAGTCAGGAAAGTTACTGGGATTTGTGGTCAATGAGAAAGGAATCGAAGTTGACTCAAGCAAGGATAAAGCGATACAAGGATTGCCTCCACCGCGCACTCAAAAAGAAGTCCGAGGTTTTCTTGGAAGGTTGAATTACATTGCTTGGTTTATTTCACAATTAACTGAGAAATGTGATCCCATATTTCGTCTTCTCAAGAAACACAATCCAGGTGTATGGGACGATGAATGTCAGAGAGCTTTTGACAAAGTCAAAATGTATCTGTCAAATACACCAATATTATCTCCGTCTAATCTAGATAAACTATTGATACTGTATTTGTCGGTATTCAATAACTCCATGGGATGTGTGCTGGGACAACACGATGAGACAGGAAGAAAAGAAAAGGCGATATACTATCTTAGCAAAAAGTTCACTGATTGTGAAATGAGGTATTCGTCAATCGAGAAATTGTGTTGCGCTTTGATTTGGACAACTCAGAGATTGAGATAGTATATGCTATATCATACAACTTGGTTGATTTCCAAGCTTGATCCGTTAAAATACATGATGGAGTCCACTGCTTTGAATGGAAGAATGACTAGGTGGCAGATTCTACTATCTGAATTCGATATAGTCTATGTAAACCAAAAGGATATAAAAGGAAGTGCAGTAGCAGAATTTTTAGCTAGCAGAGCTTTGGAGGATTATGAGCCTTTGAACTTTGATTTCTCAAATGAGGAACTGATGTATGTGGCAAATACTTAAGATTATCGGTGGAAACTGAATTTTGATGGAGCATCGAATACTGTGGGAAATGGAATTGGGGCAGTCTTGGTATCCCCTAGTGGTGATTATTATCCATTCACATGTAGATTGGATTTTGACTGCACAAATAACATGGCAGAATATGAAGCATGCATCATGGGACTTCGAGCAGCCTTAGAACGCAAGATCAGAGTGCTAGAAGTATACGGAGATTCCGCCTTGGTAATTTACCAGCTTAAAGGAGAGTGGGAGACAAGAGATCACAAACTAATTGATTACCGAAAAGTAGTTCTAGAATTGATTGGAGAGTTCGACGACATTACCTTCAATTATCTTCCACGCGATAAAAATCAAATGGCGGATGCTCTGGCTACTCCGGCTTCTATGATCAAAGTAAACAGACCAGAAGATATGAGGCCTATTCAGATGAGTATTGTCGAAGTTCCAGCCCATTGTTATGACATAGAGGAAGAGGAAAGAGATGATCATCCTTAGTATCAGAATGTATTGCGATACGTAAAAAATCATGAATACCCGGAGAATACCACTGAGAATGAGAAAAGTACTTTAAGAAGAATGGCCTCTGATTATATCTTGGATGGAGATATCTTATACAAAAAGAGAAAAGATCAAGTGCTACTGAGATGCATTGATGCTGTTGAAGCTAAACAAATCATTGAAGAAATTCATGAGGGCGTTTGTGGAACACACGCTAATGGATTTACAATGGCCAGACAGATAATGAGATTTGGATATTATTGGTCTACCATGGAAGATGATTGTATCAGTTATGCTAAGAGATGTCATAAGTGCCAGATTTACGGAGACAAGATTCATGTGCCTCTGTCACCCTTGCACGTTATGACTTCTCCATGGCCCTTCTCCATGTGGGGCATGGATGTTATTGGACCAATCTCACCGAAAGCATTGAATGGGCATCGGTTCATCTTTGTAGTAATTGACTATTTCATAAAATGGGTAGAAGTTACTTCATATGCTGACGTTACTAAATCAGCAGTTAGTCGATTCTTGAAGAAAGAGATTATTTATCGATATGGAATACTTGAGAGGGTCATATCAGACAACACACTGAACTTGAACAACAGCTCGATAGCAGAAATTTGTAGCCAATTTGGGATCAAACACCATAACTCCTCTCCATACCGTCCAAAAATGAATGGGGCAGTGGAATCGGCTAACAAAAACATCAAGAAGATAGTAGGGAAAATGACTGAGACTTACAAGGATTGGCATGAGAAACTACCGTTTGCATTCTATGCTTATCGGACATTTGTTAGAACCTCTACTAGGGCAACACCTTATTCATTGGTTTATGGGATGGAGGCCGTCCTTCCCATTGAAGTTGAAATCCCTTCTCTTCGCGTGCTGTCAGAAATAAAGTTGGATGAAGCTGAATGGATTTGGGCTCGGTATGATCAGTTGAACCTGATTGAAGAAAAGAGACTAAGGGCTATTCGTCATGGTCAGATGTACCAGAAACGAATGATGCAAGCCTATAATAAGAAAGTTCGCCCAAAAGAGTTTCATGAGGGGGACCTTGTGCTGAAACAGATCCTTCCAATACAAAAGGATTTCAGAGGAAAATGGATGCCGAATCGGGAAGGACCATATGTGGTGAAGAAGGCTTTCTTTAGAGGAGCATTGATCTTGACCGAAATGGATGGGGAAAGTTTGCCCAATTCTGTGAACTCGAATTCAGTAAAGAAATACTTTGCTTGAAAAGGAGATGAAGCCAAAGTGAAAACCCGCAAAGGGCGCTTTGAGTTTTCAAAAAAAAAATGGAGAGGCCAAGGCGAAAACCCGCAAAGGGCGCCTTGAGACCAAATGGGTTTTGAGTTGAAACCCCAAAAAAGGCGACTCAAATTCTGAATAGACGCGCGGTCATCTCGCTACACTTAAAACAACAATGAAAGGAAGAATGTCGCATATTAGGGCATCAACAAAATACTTTGGATCTTCTAAACACATGTTGAACTCAAGGTAGTCTTCATAAAGTTTGTATATGGAAGCTCAATCGGCGATATCTAGGGCATCTAATTTTTGTCTTATTCATTTTTACTATCTTTGGGTTCTTCTTCTTCTCAAAGATATGTTCTAGTTAATTTTTCTTTATATTCTTTTTACAAATTTATTCAAATTTTAATCTTTTTTTAGATTAATTTATTTGTTACCCATTATTCGTAAATGCGCCACGTTGAAATAATGATTGACGAGCTAATAATTTCACAAAAAGAAGTTTTACATATTACTTTGGAAATTTCTAGATAAGACAATGAGCCAAAACAGTACAATTGTTTAGAATTTCCATGTACATAGAAATATTTGAGAAAAAAAGTCCGGATAGAGACTATTTCTCTGAATTCTTTGTCCAAATTGATAAGCAAACGTGATGTCATCAGATCATGACACTTGGGGGTGGTGCGATGAACTAAGAAACCCTAAATTGTGGTGGAATGGGTTAAATTTGAAATAAACCCTATACCCTAAAGTTTGCAGAAGGATTAGATTGAAAGAGTTTCGATTCTCACTATGGGAGAATGGTACAAGCCTTGTGTCCTCAAGATCCGAGCGAAGTGACTTAGAAATTACATTGGGGCAAGTTTGTTAACCGAAATGTGATTGATGAACGAAAATGAAGAACAAATGAGTGATAACATCTAGAGTAGGAATCATACTCATGATATTTTTGTATCATAGCAAATTTCATTAGATGCATTTGATTCATTCCGGTTATTGCATTCTAATCCTAATCATTTTCATGACATGTTGCATTCATGTCACTCATAACACATGAAACTGAGTCTACAGGATATATCCTTTAGTAGACGGTGTAGCGATATCGATGAAGTTTCAAATCTTATCTTCTTGAAGTTGTAGGAAGCAGATCAAAAGACATTTAGTCTTATCTCCCCGAAGTTGCAGTGGAGTAGACTAAAAACAGAAGATTTTATCTCCCTAAAGTTGCAGTGGAGCAAATCAAAAACAGAAGATCATCGAAGACATTTTAGTCTTATCTCCCTGAAGTTGCAGTGGAGTAGACTAAAGACAGAAGATTTTATCTCCCTGAAGTTGCAGTGGAGCAAATCGAAAACAGAAGATATTATCTTTCTGAAGTTGCAGGAAGCAGATCGAAGACATTTTAGTCTTATCTCCCTGAAGTTGCAGTGGAGTAGACTAAATACAGAAGATTTTATCTACCTAAAGTTGCAATGGAGTAAATCGAAAACAGAAGATCTTATCTTTCTAAAGTTGTAGGAAGCAGATCGAAGACGTTTCAGTCTTATCTGTAACACCCCTTACCCGTATTCAACGCCGAAATAGGGTACGAGGCATTACCGGAATTACAAATTTATTTATCAGACATTTTATTTCATCTAGCATTTATATTTGAAATCAATCAAAATCAAACATATTGTCCCTTAAACATATTTATTTTTCTCGTCATGTCTTACTTAAATTTATTACTCGTCTCAACATACTTAATTACCTTGTGTTAACATATTAAAGATAATCACATATTTACATGTTATGATAAATATCATTCACTTGCCGTTTCTTTATAAACATAAAACAATTAATTCATCAAATCAATATTTCACATACCATCAACTCATATTTCCTTATATCACATAATTAAATTACACGAACTTATCTGGCTAAATTTGTAGAAATATCAAGATTCAGGGGCACTTTAGAAATTTTCTATTTTCATCGATTTTTCAATCGATCTTAATCTAAATTAATAATTTCATTCAATTTTTCAATTTTAAATAGTAAAATAATCTATTTCATGCAAATTGGTCATTTCCACATTTTTACAAAATTAATCATAAGGTTTTACTTTTATCCAATTTAGTCCCTGAGCCTAAAACATTACAAATTAGCCATGCTAGCTGAATATTCATACATATTTTCCTCCTCCTCCTCTCCATTCCACATCCTTAATGTATATAACATGCTATAAGTAATATTATCAATAATTTCACTAATTACTCATATGTATATTCAAAACTGTCCATTTGAGTTATAGTTACTAAATTATTTATATCTTGAGCTACAGAACTCGAAATTAAGATCCGCTAATTTTATTTGAAACTAGACTCACACATATTTTTACTATAATTTTTACAGAATTTTTGGTATGGCCAATTAATACAGTTTATTAGTTAACTTCTCCCCTGTTACACAGTCCGACGGCTCTGACCTTTATTCACTAAAAATCAATTATCTCATAGTATGATTTTCATATAATGTTTTCGATTATTTCTAATGAAAATAGAATCACTAAGGAATACAAACATATAAATTATAACTCATAATTATTTTTTTACAAGTTTTAGTGAATTTCTAAAGTAAGAACAGGGGATCACGAAGTTATTCTAAATCAGTCTTACAAAAATTTAAATATCTTAATATGTAGACTTCCTTTACTTTCTCTGTTTCTTTTATATCAAATAGACTCAACAAGCTTTAATTCTATATCTCACTCAACTTCTAATTCAATTTCTACCATTTTTGGTGATTTTTCAAAGTTAGACAACTGCTGCTGTCCAAAACTGCTTTAGTGTAACATGTTGATTTCTATTTTGCCCCAAATTCCACAAGTCATACAATTTAGTCCTTGCTCAATTAACCCATCAATTGAGATAATTTTCTCATTTAATACTTTTCTCTATCATTTTAAACTACTTCATAACCTTTAAAAATCAAAATTTTAACACTAGGCCTTAATTTCAACTCTTTCACAATTAGGTCCTAAAACCAATTTCCATCAATTTTACTTGATAAAATCATCATATAACAAAATTAAAGCTTCAATTCAATATTTATTCATCATATTCTTCCATCACTAACCCCCATCAACTTTAAAAATTAACCATAGAATAAAAACTAATGAATTAATAAGTTGAACCCAATTGTAAAAAAATCTAATTACATAAAAATTTTAAGGAGAAAGCAAGAATTAAACTTACATGAAGCCAGAGTATGAAAACCAGCTTAAGCCCTCTTCCATGGCTGTTTTTTAGCTGATGAAAATGGAAGAGAAATGAAGAAAAACTCTAGATATTCCAATTTAAAAAACTCTAGATATTCCAATTTAATCCCCTTTTTATTTAGCTAATTTTGGCAATTTTTCCAATTTGCCCCTTTTCTTCTTTCTCTTCTCTTTTTCTTTCTTTCCTTCCCCTGCTCTCTACTTCGTTTTGGGTTTTCTGTTTCTATTATATCTCTTTTTTTTTTCTTTTTCCTTTAGTTTGTTTATATATATAATAATATAATATAATAATATAATAATATATAATAATATACTTTATAATTAATATCTTTTATATATATACTAAAAAAAATCTCAGTTTTTTTTTCATACTTAAACCGCCTCAAGATTTCAAAATGGCATAATTGTCTTTTTAGTCCTTTTTATTTTCTTTAATCTATAATTAAACTTTTGCACCTTTTTCAATTTAGTCTTTTTCATTTAATTACATACCCAAACGTTAAAATTTCTCAACCAAACTTTAATATTAACTTAATGACACTCCATAAATATTTTTAGAAATATTTATGGCTCACTTTATGAATTCGAGGTCTCAATACCTCTTTTTTGGCCCAATTTTTCTAATTAACTCTTTTAGTTCACAAAATTCACTAATTTCAAAATATTTCTAATGCCATACTTGACTCATAAATGTTAATTTATTTAAATTTTCAAACTCACTTGTCGGATTTAGGATCTCAAATCACTATTTTCGATACCACTGAAAATTTGGCTGTTACATTATCTCTCTGAGGTTGCAGCAGAATAGACTAAAAACAGAAGATTTTATCTCCCTGAAGTTGCAGTGGAGCAAATCAAAAACAGAAGATCTTATTTTCCTGAAGTTGTAGGAAGCAGATCAAAGACATTTCAGTCTTCTCTCCCTGAAGTTGCAGTGGAGTAGATTGAAGAAAGAAGAACTCATCTTCTTGAAGTTGCAGGAAGCAGATCAAAAAGACACTTTCAGCTTTATTTTCCTGGGGTTGCAGTTGAGTTAGAAGCCATTTGAAGAAGACTAAGAAGCCAAGGCTCTACAGAAACCGGGCAAAATTGGTCATTTTATAGTCTTTGCTCTATTTCTGTTTCACAATAATGAGCAAAGAGGGGCAGCTGTAATAACCCATTTTGCCCGGGCCCACACAGACCATAAAATAAACCAGACTAAAAAATAACCCAAATGTCTATAACAGTCCATTTACAAAGCCCAAAATAAACCACCTATAGCCCACTTATACCCCTAAATAGATTACACCCTAAACCCATTACACCCATTAGCCTAGACCCAATATGTGGAGCCCAAAAGGCCCAACTCCAAATCAAAAACCAAGGGTTTCTAGAACCCTAGGTTTCCTCGCGCCGCAAGCAGAGGCTACCCCAACAGTTGTGCCGCAATATCTGGAGCCTGATCGTCGCAGCTGGAGTCCGATCGTCGCACCTTCGCAGCATCCCCTCTATCGTGCCTTGGTTCATGCCGGAATCACCAACGTCGCGAGATCTCAGGCCTGCAAAAAGGGAAATAAATCGCAGCGGGAAAAAGGAAAGAAAAAGATATGGAAAGATATCTTTTCCATTTTTTATTTTTTATTTTGGGTTATAAAACCCCTTGTAAAATCTGTAATAGGCACGCATACACGGAGAGAAAATACTGTCACAATTCAGAGAGAAACACACGCACACACAGAGATCACAAATTTATACCAAAACAGTGGGCATAAAATACTGTCAGAGGAATCAGAAAAATAAAATACTTCGATTTTCTTAGAGGTGATTTCTTATTCTGTTTATTTTCCTTTTTTTTTTATTTTTATATACATATATTTGTGCAGATGTAACCCCTTTCTTTAAAAAAAAAACGTAAAAGAAAATAGTTACCTTGTGAAAAGCGAAGGAGAGCGGGGGTTTTTAGGCCTCCGGCTGAAACACCCCAAACCCGGCCCACGAGCCTTGACCGGATCTGGTATGTTCCTCAATGTAAATCGAATCAAAATTCTTTAGTTACTTAGGAAAAACTTGTGTGTTTTGTAAGAAAGATTGGTTTGGGTTGGGCTTGAATTGAAAACAAGTTTATTTTATTAAAAATCTCTTACTTCAGGTGACAAAATGTTTAGGGTTTGTTTTAAAATAAATTTACTTAAACTTTACTTGTTCAAAATTCGTAACATAATAAATAAAGAAAATAAAATAGTTCAACTATGGCCTTATTGCATCAAAATAATCCCAAAAAAATAAATTAAAATGCTTAAATAGAATAAAAGTCCAAATAATAAAATTTTCCTTGCTGTGCATGGCCACCTTTAAGCTCTTGCCGACCCGGTCCATTACTGGTCATCACCTGAAAAATATTCCCCAACGGGGTGAGTCAAACAGACTCAATGTGTACACCGACACTAAATCAAAATAGAATCAGGCATAACAATTATTACACATTCATATCATAGCATACTAATTATGATGCATTCCCAAAACCCAAACCTATCAAGCCATCCGCTACACTCCCCCGTACCAACCTGTACACCGTGGGGACTACTAAGTCGACCCTCCTTCCGCTACATTCCATATCGCGATCTTAGGTCACCGTATTCGTGGTCTTAGGTCACCACATTCAGTTATCGTGGGCTTAGGTCCCCACATTCAGATATCACGGTCTTAGGTCACCGTGTTCGTGGTCTTAGGTCACCACATTCACATCCCCTTTCAATAACCCATATGCCCCGTTTTATACATAATATGCAATAATCATGCTAAATTTCACATTCTTATTCTTATTCACATGTTACAAATAACATATTTCATATTCCTAGTAGGAGTAGGAAATGTACCTGAGTACTTTGTACCATAACATGGTACCTTAGCCACTTTCATATTCTTAATATCACATATATTAATTAAACATAGCCATAACACATATTATGAAATAGTGTGGGGTACACACCTGATTCGCTTAAGGTTTCCAATCCAAATCCCGAAAAGCTTGATCTAATGCCTTTGATCTTAAATCTCTACATTTAATCAATCATTTAATCAATCATTTAATACTTAGTAAAGAAAGAATAGAAATCAAACTTGTTCTTACCCTTGAAGAAATCGACAAAACCTTTGCTTGAAGCCCCTCAAAGATTCGGCTATGAAGACTAGGAGACTAATCGACTATGGCATAGATGGAACTTATTTTCGGCTTCAATGGAAAAGTATGGGATTTGGGAGGGATCAACAATGGTGGACTTAGGGAGAAGAAGATTTAGGCTTTGGCAAAAATAAAAGAGAAAGAAGAAAGTTTGCTAGGGAATTTTCGGCAGAGGTTTCCTTGAAGAGAAAAGAATGAATGAAGAGTGGCCTTATTTTCCTTTTATAGCCGAAATTACTAGCTAGAGTCCTTTACTTGGCCACCACTCTTCCTTATTTTCCTCCTTATCTCCTTATTTTAAAATTAAAGAATAATCCTCATTTATCTCTTAAAATAAATCCATTATTTATCCCTTATTCATCCACCATTTATCTCTTAAAAATAAATCCATTATTTATCCCTTATTTATCCATCTACTTGCCGAATTTTAAAAGGATAAAAACTCCTAAAAATTAGCCTTGGTGCCGTCCAACCCTAATCATAGATGTGTCGAATTTTAACTTATGGAATTGGGCTCCTTGTGGCCATATGAGGCCCAAATCATCCACCTAAGTGGCGCCTCCCTTAAGTTCATTAAGCTTTAATAACGAATTGGGCCACAAGCCCAACTTAGACGCAAAACACTCTTAAGAATGCTCTCTTTGCTACTCGAACCTAAGCTTTGCACAAGGCCTGTGGCGTCATTTCCAGAGGGCTTAAGTGGTGCCTCCTTGCCACTTTTCCAAGCCCGTTCTTGTGTCAAATTTCCTCTATTAATTTTCTTAAGGCTACCTTGCCTTAAAACTTGTCATTTCTAAGACATTTCCTTACATTTCCAAGTTTCCAAAAACGTTCGTTTCCCTCCTTTAAACTTATCATTTCTAAAGCATTTCCTTACATTTCCAGGACATTTCCCTACATTTCCTTACATTTCCCTACATTTCCTTACATTTCCATACATTTCCATACATTTCCATACATTTCCATACATTTCCTTACATTTCCATACATTTCCATACATTTCCTTACATTTCCATACATTTCCATACATTTCCTTACATTTCCTTACATTTCCATACATTTCCATGCATTTCCTTACATTTCCTTACATTTCCTTACATTTCCATACATTTCCTTATTTCTAGAATTCACATAACACATTCATAATTCATAAAACATGCCATTTTACTACATGGTTCCTTGTGTCATGCTTCACACGGAGTTTCTTTTAAAGTCTCATTTACCTAGCTCCCCTTTTTACTTAAAAACCAATAATTTTCCAAAGCTTTCTTCTTCCATCCTAGAATTCTAAAAACCCTTAATACACTTCCAACACTGCCAAAACCTACTAACTCATGAATTAGGCACGAACGCATAACCCCTAATCTAGGATGTTATAGTTCTACCCTCCTTAAAAATAATTTCGTCCTCGAAATTACTTACTAACGAACAATCGTATGGTCTAACTCACCCCACTACGCTATTGATGCGCACTCTGATCTTAATAGAACCATCATACTTTCTAGGCACAATCTCTAAGTTCACGTCCCCTAGAACTTATTTCTAACGTCGCGATTTAATCTGATTTAAGAGAATTTTATGAATTAGTTTTTATGCCACTGATTACCCGCGAAGAAGTTTTATGGAAAGAATTTTAGGAGTGGTTCTTTCGTATTCATACATGCACACAGTCTTTACATCCATACATTCATCAATCAATTATGAACTTTCGTTCATTCAGAGAAATGTTGTAGTTTTCATTGTTGTTGTTTTCTCACTACCCAGGGGTATTTTCGTAATTTGCCCTACAGGGGTATTTTCGTAATTTGTCAAAATAAGGTTCCTCAGTGATTTTGTCAAAAAGTATTTTGGAATTTTTAAATTCCCGGCGTATTTTGGAAAATTTTGAAATCCGGGGGTATTTCGGTAATTTTGGAGCTTGGGGGTATTTTGGTAATAAACCAGGGTAAATTTGTAAAGTTTAATAATTCAGGGGTATTTCAAAATTTATGAAACTTGAGGGTTATTTTTGAGAATTTATTTTCCAAATCGGTGATGTTGCAAAAATTTTGGAAATCAGGGTCATTTTGGTAATTTTGTAAGTTAAGGGCAATTTTGTAATTTTCCAAAATCAAGGTATTTTGGTATTTTGCAAATTAAGGTTTTTTAACATTTATAAAATAATGAAATTTTGGTAAAACTGTTGGGTAGTTGGACATTTTATAAACCAAGGGCATTTTTGTAATTTTACCACTATGGGTATTTTGGTAATTTGTAAACTAGAAGTTTTTTTTTGAAAATATTTTTTTTTTCGAATATAACAATTTTATCAATTCAAAAGAGTGGTTTGTTGAATTTTTAAAACTAGGGTTTCCATAAAAACACGGCTAGTTCCCCTTCGGGTTTTAGTTATTGTGTTTAGCCTATGACCGAGTCCTCTTGGTCAGGGTGAACCAAAGCTACGCACCAGGTAGGATTCCAGCGAAGAGGAGGTGAGTCACTAGGACTGCTTAAATACCAGGCTCTTCCGGATCCAATCCTAGACATGCGTACAGGGGTTACCACACCCTAGCTCGGTGACTTAGACACAGGTTTGTTTTATTAGGCATTTAAGTCTTATGTAGTTGTTGGGGTAACTAGTCCTAGGGTTCAAATACTTATCATGCTAATCTACGTTCCATTCCATTCCTACCCTTCTACAATTCAACATATAAATCACACAAAGGTTAGGGGTACTTACCTGGTGGACTTCGGGTCGGAGACTTAGGTGCCATGCCAAAAAAACCTGCTGATTTCATAAAATACTTTCATAAAGCTTACTTGGGCTCGATTTGAAAATATTTTGGGCCTTAAACCACAGGCCGAGAGTTTTAAAACTGGGCTCTGATACCAAACTGAAACACCCCAAACCCGGCCCACGAGCCTTGACTGGATCTGGTATGTTCCTCAATGTAAACCGATTCAAAATTCTTTAGTTACTTAGGAAAAACTTGTGTGTTTTGTAAGAAAGATTGGTTTGGGTTGGGCTTGAATTGAAAACAAGTTTATTTTATTAAAAATCTCTTACTTTAGGTGACAAAACGTTTAGGGTTTGTTTTAAAATAAATTTACCTAGCTCCCCTTTTTACTTAAAAACCAATAGTTTTCCAAAGCTTTCTTCTTCTATCCTAGAATTCTAAAAACCCTTAATACACTTCCAGCACTGCCAAAACCTACTAACTCATGAATTAGGCACGAACGCATAACCCCTAATCTAGGATGTTACACCGGCCATCAGCCTCGGAGGCGCGTACGGCGCGTGACCCCAGGGATCAGAGATCGGAGCAGGCGGAGGATAAGACCCTTTCAGAGGGTTTTCAAAGTTTTTTTAAAAAAAACTAGCATTTATAGACGAAAGCAAACGGCACCATTTTGATAAAGCATGACCCGCGCGTTGACCCGGATCCGAACCAGGGTCCGCGTGTTTTTTGGAAAAAAGGGAAAATTATTCTTTTGGTCCCTCCGCTATTTTATTAAATTTAATTACGTCCTATTAACTAATTCATTTTTTAAAAATTAACCCTGGAAATCTGTTTATATTTCAATTTAATCCTTTTTCTTTTTTAATTTTTTATATTAAATTATGTGTTATATTAAATATTTTATATCTATACTAATTTATTAAATTATAAATATCTATTATTTTGTCTTATTATTTTTTTATTACATATTATTTTAGTATTTATATATATATTAGACATTATATTATATTTTTAAATGCTATATTACATAATATTCTAATTAGTTATAATGTATTCATTTTTTTAATATTTTTTTATTTCTTTAAAATCATTATATTATTAACACATTGTTTATATTGTTGTTCCTTTTATCTATTTTAATTTGCATGAAATATGTTCATAGTTAATTTTATTGTTTATACTTCATCACATATTTGCAATTGCTTTAGTATAAGAATTACTATTTGTTGTACTTCATATTATTATTGTCTATCTCAAATATTAGCATGTTATAGTTGTTTTTTTTTTTATAATGTTCAAATGCAATATTGCCACATGGTTATGGTTTAAAACAAAAAAAATACATTTTACAAAATCAATATTTTATTTAAAGGTTTTCAAAAGAAGGCAATGTTTTGATATTTAGAAATTCGGGAAACAGTGCTCAATCGTGCTGGGTTGCGATTTCCTGTTTGGCTAAATAACTAAATATCTTTTTGACAAGTTTTATAAAATTATGAGATGATCTTAGTGACGAGAGTTTAAAAATGTCATGTCCAATCGTGCTGGATGTGATGTTTATATTCTTTCGGATCGAAGAAATCTCAAAATTTTAAATCAAAATTGCTCGAAGTTTTATAAAATTATGAGATAATCCTAGTGACGAAGGTTTAAAAAATGTCATGTCCAATCGTGCTGGATGTGATGTTTATATTCTTTCGGATCGAAGAGATCTCAGATTTTAAATCAAATCATTCGAAGTTTTTTAGAAATCATATTTTTAAATGCTTTTAAATTTTAAACATTTGGACATAATTTTATCAATTTGGTACCAATTTTTGGGCTTTATGAGGGTGCTAACCCTTCCTCATACGTAACCGACTCCCGAACACGTTTTCTTGTTTTTACGTAGACCAAAATCAAATGTTTTTAAAATAAAACGTTTTACAAGGTGATCCAATCACACCTAAGTAAAAAATGATTGGTGGCGACTCCTATTTTGTTTTTAAAGTCGATAATCATTTTTTTTAAAACGATTTTTAAAATGGTTTCGACATCATGTATATAATAAATTAGCATTTGACTTTATAAAAAACTAATCCATGAGACACTTATACTTTTTGCATAATATAATTAATCTCAAAAGAACATAACCATGAATTCCAATTCATGTAATAATAGTAAACCAAAAGTTTGGCGTATCTCTTATTGCTACAAAGATTTCTTCTAAGTCAATAATTAAATCACTAACCTCATTGTTGTCCCCTATAGTCATCCTCCTAGTACCATGATTGTAGTGGCATGTGAATGCATAGTGAACAGCCACACCTTCTTTAATTTATCATAAATTACGAAAATAGAACCTTAAAATTGTTGGTGGGGGGATAAACTGAACTTATAAGAAATTAATGAAGGCTTTAAGGCAATGCCACTTTCTTTAAGGTTCTATTCGCCCCCACTTATGTTATACTGTGTGAAAGGTTACTAGTAAATGAACCTTAAGAATGCAATGAAGCTCAATGACTGTCTATATTTTATACTGATAGAAATATAAAAACAAAGTTTCTATGTTGTTTGGTGTGTCATGCAAATGAAATATAGATATTTACTTCATAAGGACATAACTACTCAAATAGATAGTCATTTCTTTAACAATAAACATAATTATTTAATAGATATCTACTTGAATAATTATGACTATTTATTAATAATCAAATGATATAACTTTTGAATTTAAGAGGCATAACTCATCACTATAAATAGTGACAAGTTTTGATTAATAATCAAGTAGTGATATAACTTTCCATTTGATTACTCGAACACTATATAATTTGAAAATGTTCATAAAGTTTATAATTAGTATTTTTTGTTTACATTAATCCCTTCCGTTCAAATTACAATTTTTTGAAAAGAAGATATCATTTATGAAATTTAAACTCTGATATTTGAAGTCTTGGAATTTTAAATGTTTGCTACATTATTGATAATATGTCAAATATTTATTAAGAAAAATACTATAATAAATTGAAAGCATACAAGTAGGTTGAAAATAAGAATAAATATAAATTTATTTTTTTACGAGTTGCAACGTGCACAACATTGCTTTATGCAGAACCTACATAGACTAATGAATAACCAACATCCTAAGGATATACTAGACAAAATCAACAGCCAAGGATCACCACCGCCTGAGACTACGATCATGAAAACAATATCCTACAAGTAAAATGGTTCCTTCCCAAAATTCATTTAAGAGAAAAATTAATATCCATGGGCATAACGCAAATCCCAGAATTGAAATGCTGAGTTTTGACACCCGATTAGTGATGCCCATCAACACCAACAAAAGACCAAATAACATCGAAACTATATACATAATAAGCAATGCTAAAAAAGTTGGCGCTATGAAACTTATTGATAGATGGAAGCATAATGCGAAAACTGCAAGCAATATTTGGAGTGGAGTCCTGAAACCAATGGGAAAAGGTTTAAGGAGGGCTAATGTTAAGAAAAATGCTGTCATAAACACAAAATAAGTTGGAACAAAGAAACGAAGATAGTTAACTGGACCTAAGACTGATCTCCCCGGTGCATTTGCATCAAATGATCCTTTGGACTTTGAGAAATTTTCTCCTTGCAAAACACCACCAGGCGGGCTAATAGTCACTTGGAAGGATGCCGTTAGAAGCAGTCCTAAAATTATTAGTAAGGTACTGCGGTCCTCGCTTGATATATTGTCTACATCGTCAAAGATTAACGATGATGCCTTTGCCACATACTTGCCAATTTGTTTCTTCAACTTATATTTAAAGTTGGAAACTCGTGGACTAAAACAATCACGTAGAATGCTAATGCTTTCAATATTGTTCTGTTGATGCGCTGCCTCCAGTGCCGTCAAGCCAGCCTCATTGGTCTCATGCTTATCAGCTTTGCATTCTAGTAGTAGTTTGAGCATCTATTTAGTCAATAATTTGAGATATTAAAAAAGAGCAGCAATAACCAATCAACCATGAAATACAAAACAATCCATGTAATATTAATTATATACAAGAGATGATGGATCGAACCCGGGGTTGATTATTGATAGCAGCTATGTGCAGTGCAGTGTTGCCATCTTCGTCTTTCCTGTTCACTACTTCTTGACAGTAGTCTTTCTTTTTAAGTGTTCGAATCAGAACCTGGAAAGCGTCCAATCTATTCTTTTCCGCTGCAAAATGCAAAGCAGTACGATTCCTAGTTGTAACGTTTTTGATACTTTGGGGACAAACCTCCAAAAACCTATCGACCAAGCCATCAGGGTTTCCAACTTTACTTATCAAGTGCAAGGGAGTCTTACCCTTCTTCCCTTTGACACGAACAAGATCTTTATCAATCTCTAGGAAGCGTAGCACCATCTCTTTATGCCCTTTTTTAACCGCAATGTGAATTGGGCTCAAACCTTGTTGGTTTAGCTTCCTAGCAAATGATGGCTTTAAGTTCATCATCTCCATTGCGAACCCAATGCATCCTTCTTCTGCAGCTACGTGTAATGGAGTTTCTATAAACTCCACTTCATCAAAACTCCTCAAAACATTTCCATTTCTTTGAATTAATGAATACAAATCACTAACATTTCCTGTACGAGCAGCTGTTCTCAAACTTTCATCCATCTTAGGAGGAAGGATTGATAGACAATAAGAGAGAAACTGAAAGAGTTTAATTAAGTCCACTTACAGCAATTAACTGAAAAGACTAAAGACGCGGTGTATTAGAGTCAACAAGGAAACAACAGGTGGATAGAAAGGACACCCAATATATACGTATATCTTTTTGGTCTTGGTCTTCGAGTGCCGTAAAATTTAAGGTTGTATTTTCTTCCATTGATTTTAGTGTTTTCCAAATTGAAGAATGCCTATTGGAGTCAACAAGGTTGTATTTTCATTGTCAAAAGTCTCAGCCAATAGGGTGAAGGAGGGAGCCACCTATAAAGAAGAAATTAAAAAAAGTCAATTCTTCTTTTTGGTCTTCATGCAAAGGCTAATGAGTCAAAGTATTGCGAAAATAGAAGGAAGCTCTATAAAAATCAGTGATTATAACACTAGGGATCTGCTGACAATGTGCGCCACTTAAAGTTATTTAATAATTAATTAATAATTTTCTGTTAAATTCAAAATAAAATTATTCATGGTTTCATAATTCATACTATAATAAAAAATCTCAGAACAAGAAATATGTATATTTATTATAATTAAATTCTTTTGGTGCAGCCAGATAAATAACACTTCACTTGCAATTTTATAAAAGTTCGGAATATTATTCTTACTAAATATAAAATTGAAGCTGTTCCAGTCTAAAATAATGCTCAATTAATATAAGTTTCTTAGAAAGATTTATATTTAATATTTTGTAAGTATACAGACCCCAAAATCATTAATGTTAAATGTAAATAAAAATAAGGCTAAAGGGAATATAACCACTAGCAAAGAATTTCGCATTTTGTGTGATAATAATGTAGTGTTTGATATGATAAAAAGTATCCACTTTTTTTTAAAGTTGAAAATTGATTTCAACATTTAGTATGTCATTTTATTTACTTTCCTTCAAATATATATTCCCTTAAAAATTACTTCCCCATAAATATGACAATGTGATTCTTATAATAAAAGGTGAGAAAATTATTTTTTTATGTACATTGAAAAGTTAAAATAAAAAGAAAAAATTAACCCTATTTTATATTAGTTTAGTACATTAGTCTACTTAGAAAAAAGGAAAAGCTCTTGCCTCCTTCCTCTTTCTTATCACTTGATTTTCTTTATTACTCCAACAAAGTTTTCACAAGTAAGTTTTATTCATTGATTTTTTTTTTCAGCTACAAATTTAATTTAGCACTTGTATTTTGCATGAAATACTTGTTAAATTTTTTTTTGTAGAATATGAGTAGAATTGTTCCATTTAAGCTGTGTAGAAATTGTGGATTAGACCGCTTATGATTTTATATTTTTATGATTTAATTACTTGTATTTTTGCTTGGAATGATACCTAGAATCAATTCTTTATATATATATATATATATATATATATGGGTTAGCCTTAAGTTAAAACAAACGTGATTTCAAGTATGTTTAAAATTTATTCCAAAATAAGTTTTATATATCCATGATTTTATATATGCATTATTATATTTAGAAAATATATGCAAGACAAATTTGAAACAATTTTTCTTTTAATTAAAATTATAAATTAAAAATAATTTAGAAATTATCAACTAAATTTTATTATTAAATATTTAATCCAAATATTTATTAAGAATAAAGTTTATTATAGAAATTAAAGAGATAAATATTATCTTCTATTTAATAAGGGTAAATTTATAAATTATCATTATATTCATAAGAAAGTATTTAGTGAACCAAACATAACAATATAACTTTTTTGAGATTTTAATCAATACTTCCAATGTATACTAAACATTGTAAATTGACTTTTTTGACAATCACATTCCTAATAATGACAGTTCAATAAATCACATTTTATTGGAATTATAATATTAAAAAAACACCAAATATTACCTAAAAGAATGCGAGTATGGTATTTTATTGGGTGACACCTCAATACTCATGCAAGTTGAGGCTCCTTCAATTGAATAAAATAATTGGATTTACGTGAAATAAATATTTAATTTGACTCGACTTCAATACCCATAAATGTTAAGGTGACATTAATTTTAATATTTGAGGTGTCGAAATTAAATTTAATGGGATCTCTATACTTATATAGATGTCAAGATGAACCTAGTGTACTTTATTTTACGAATTTTTAGTATTCCAAAATATAGTTACATGAATTTTGAGAATTGATTAAAAAAAAAAACCTTTGATATTCAAAGAAAAAAGCCTTCCTTTTTATGTATTTTTGAGTAGAGAAATAGAAATTGATTTTTTTTTGTATAATAATAAATTTAGTTTTTAATGTTTACTCATTTTATCATTTTGGCCATTATTCTTTTTGGGTCATTTTGATTCCTTTTTAAATTACTTGCTTTTGGATGAAAAAAAGGTTATTAAAATTTTAACGATATTAATGTGGTCACTAATGTGGCAACCCACATATAATTCATAAAAATTAAAAAAAAAATATTTTAAAAAAAATCAAAAAATTTAAAAAAAAATCATAAAACCTTTTAGAAAATTTATCCATGTTACCAGCGAAGTATACGTAAAATGCCACATGAGCTGTCACGTTAGTGCTATTAAAATTTTAATAGTCCAATTAGTTTTTCCGTCAAAAAAAAAACAAGCAATTGACTAAAATTTAAATATTAAGAACTAAATTTATCTTTATGACTTTTTTTTTAAGGTATCAATTATTATTGTGAAAGGTATTATCGCAGATGTGTTACCGATAAAGAATTTCAATCACTAAATATATCAAATATGTATTAAGAAAATCTTATATGATAAATGGATATAATATAAGTAGGTCGAAAATAAGAATAATTATAAATCTGATTATTCAGGAATTATAACATGTACAATATCGTTTTATGCAGAACCTACATAGACTAATGAACAACCAGCACCATAAGCCCGTACTAAATTCAATCAGCGAGGAAAGAGTACCAACGCCTAACGAGGGAGTACCAACAGGTAACCAGTAAGGAGTAGGAGTGCCAAAGAAGGAAGGAGTACTACCAAATTCTAAGAATTCAATCGTGGAGTATAAACAATATCCTACAATTATAATGGTTCCTTCCCAAAATTCATCATACAGAAAAAAGAATAGCCATGGGAATAACCAAAATCCCAGAATTGAAGTGATGAATTTCGACGCCCGATAAGCAATACCCATCAACACCAATAAGAAAACAAAGAACGTCGAAAACATATAGATGACATATCTTGCCATATATGTTGGAGCTATGAAACTTATTGACTGATGGAAGCATATTGCCAAAAATGCAAGTAGTATTTGAAGTGTTGCCCTGAAACCAACGGGAAAAGGTTCAAGGAGGGCTAACGTTAAAAAAAACGTTGCGATAAACACGACATATGTTGGCACAAAGAAATTAAGGAAGGTGGTTTGGTTCATGACTGATTTCCCCGGTATATTATTTTGAAAGCGATCTCCTCCTTGCCAAACTCCACCCGGCGGGCTAAGAGTGACTTGGTAGGTTGTTGCTAGAAGCAGTCCTAAAATTACTAGTAAGGCACTGCGGTCGCCTGATATATTGTCTATATTGTCAAAGACTAATGACGATACCTTTGACCCATACTTGTCAATTTGTTTCTTCAACTTATACCTAAAGTTTGAAACTTCTCGCAGAATGCTAATGCTTTCTATATTGTTCTGTTGATGCGCTGCCTCCAGTGCCGTCAAACCAGCCTCATTGGTCTCATGCTTATCAGCTTTGCATTCTAGTAGTAGTTTGAGCATCTATTTGATCAATAATTTGATATATTAAAAAAGAGAAGAAACAACAATGAAATACAAAACAATCCATGTAATATTAATTATATACAAGAGATGATGGATCGAACCTGGGGTTGATTATTGATAGCAGCTATGTGCAGTGCAGTGTTGCCATCTTCGTCTTTCCTGTTCACCACTTCTTGACAGTAGTTTTGCTTCTTAAGCGTTTGGATTAGAACTTGGAAAACATCCAATCTATTCCTTTCTGCAGCGATATGCAAAGCAGTACGATTCGTAGTTGTAACATTTCTGATGCATTCGGGACAAACCTCAAGAAACCTATCGACCAAGCCATCAGGGTTTCCAGCTTTACTTAAGAAGTGCAAGGGAATCTTACCCTTCTTCCCTTTGACACGAGCAAGATCTTTATCAATCTCTAGGAAACGGAGCACCATCTCTTTATGCCCTCTTTTAACTGCAATGTGAATTGGGCTCAAACCTTGTTGGTTTAGCTTCCTGGCAAATGATGGCTTTAAGTTCATCATCTCCATTGCAAACCCAATGCATCCTTCTTCTGCAGCTACGTGTAGCGGAGTTTGGATAAACTCCACTTCATCAAAACACCTCAAAGCATTTCCATCTCTCTGAATTAATGTATACACATCACTAACATTTCCTGCACGAGCAGCTGTTCTCAACCTTTCATCCATCTCCAAAGGAAGGATCAAACGGCACTTACAGCAATTAGTTGAAAGATTAAAGACTTGGTGTATGGTCTGTCAATTGCAGTTAACAAGGAAACAACAATATATAGATAAAAAAGGTAGACTTTTAGTCTTCGTGTTTAGCTGAGGAATACTGCAAAATTTTCGCCGCGAAATTTCATAGTCAAAAGTTTTGAAGTAAATGGCAACCGATAGTGTGAACGAGGAAGCAACCTGATTGAGAAATTAAATAGAGCTTTGATCTTAACCAGTTTTCTTTTTCATACGTCTTGGGAAATTTCCCACTTAAACGAATTAATGAGATGTATTTAATTATCTTTACTTTGATTTATTTATTTTTTTCCTATAAAATTCAAGTTGAGTTGAATTAAATAATTTTATTAGTTAAATTAAAAAGAAAATTAAACCGATCAAATTGAAATATTATTAACAATATAATTAAATTTTGAGATGAAGAACATAAATAAATAATATATATTTGAAAAATCATTAAAATAAAATAAGAGAACAAAGCAAGATAGGTACTATGATAAACTTGATTTGATAATTATTTGTTTAATGCATCAAATTTATCATTCTGGAAATTTATTTAAAAATTTATAATTTATCATTATATATATATTAAGATTTTAAATAATTTTTATTTTTTCAATTTATACATATTTTTATAAAATTTTAGATAAAAATAATTTATAAATATTTTTAATTTTTTTAAAAAAAATTTTAGAGGGACCAATTTGCAGTTTTTTTTCAAAACTATCAAGGATCCAATGGGTATTTAAATCAATTTATAATTTAAGTTGTAAAATTTACCTTGACTCTAAATTCAGAAAAACTAAATAACTTATTTGAGTTGATTAAAAACAAACAAATGACTTGAATTTTCAAAAAAGAATGATTTTTCGAATTGAGTTTTATTCACCCTTGATTTCTATATATTTTTTTAATTCTTAATTTTTCCTTATTCTTATTTTCTTATATAAATAAAATAAAAATAAATAAATTATGTTATAATTAAAATGATTTTTATATTTTAACTAGGGGCTCTTCTCTTTTCTATAGATAAAAATATTTTTTATATTAATAAATAATTATAATATTATATGGTTGTATTAATGTATAAAAAAATTCTAATTATTTCCTTTCCTTTTATATAAATATAAATATAAATAATAATTTATTATAATAAATATTTTAATTAAATAAACTATAAAATTATTCTGCTATTTATATTTTATATTTTAATAAGATTTTTCCTTCCATTTTTCTCTTTCTTCTTTATTGCTCATAAAGAAATTTAAAATATATATTTTTATTTTTCTTCTTAGGTTTCTCATTTTATTGTGTTTTAAATAAATACAAAAATAATTTAATATTTTATATTAGTTACAATGAATTTATTTTCACAAATCTAATTATTAAAAATAACATAAATAAAAATAAATAAAGGGAAAACTATACTATTAGTCATCAAACTATTCGTGTAATTTTATTTTGGTCACCAAACTATAAAAATTTTCAATTTCATTATAGTGTTTTAGATTGTTTCTGTTTTTGTCAGTCCCCATTAAATGGTTAAAAGAAAATGATAACGTGACCTTTTTTAACTGGTATAATAACATATTTAATCATCAATAATTATAAATTTTATTAATTTAATTTTAATTCTAAATAATTCAAAAAAATTACTCTATACATTTACAAATTCTATCAATCAAATCTTCAAATACATATAATTAAATTACTATTATATATGAAAAAGTAGAAAATATAAATAAAATTTGAGTTAGCTGCAGGCTTCGGCCGGCCTAATACTCAAATAAAAATATCCTAGCCTAGTGATCTAACTCCGCCCAGTTGCAGCCTAGTGATCTAACCCCAGCCGGCAGTAAAAGCTATTAGTCAATTTTGGCTCGCCCAAATCTAATTACTTATTTGGTGAGGGAAAGACAAATTCTTTCCCGTTAGCTGAAAATGAGAAGGTTCTTTGTTTTTGGAAACATCATCGGAAATTACAAATGGAGTAAGCTATATCAAACTTGGAATTCAATTAATCCAAGTTGTCTATATTAATTTTTGTGTTGAAACGGTAGCCTAATTAGCTCGTATTAATTATGTTCATCAAGTAATTAATGGTAGACTAATTGTCTATACTAACTCGTTCAAGTTGGTGGATGAAAAATATATTTCAACCCCAACTTGGAAACAAGATAGTTATGCAGTTGAACACTCAATCTCTTTGTTATAATGTCTGCAACTTGTTCCTTTGTTGAAACATGTTGAGTTTCAATTAACCCTTCCTAGATTTTTTCCCTTATAAACTGGTAGTCGATTTTTATGTGTTTAATCCTCTCATGATAAATAGGATTTGTTGCTATCTATAGAGCTGTCTGGTTGTCAAAATGCAATCGCACAACTTTCTCGATTTTAACCCCTATTATCCATACTACTTCTGCCACTGCTACTGCCATACTTCTGTACTCTGCTTTAGCTGAAGATGTAGAAATAGTCCCTTGCTTCTTTGACTTCCAAGACACAAGTGCATCTCCTAATTTGACGCAAAAACCTGAAGTTGACCTTCTTGTCATAGGGTATGCCGTATGCAACCCGTTATGAATCACAGTAAGCTAATATCCCTTGTCCTGGATCCTTTTTAATATACTTGACTACTCTAAGCGCTTCTTCATAGTGGGACTTCTTTCGCTGCCGCATAAGCAGATTGTAAGAGCCCAATTTTGACCGGGCTTTGAAAGAAACCAAATAAAAATAGATAAAACCAGTGTTTATTTTTTAAACAGTCCAGTTACAACACTTAGCCCAAACACATTACCCGTGGCCCAAATTAACCCAAACAGAAACCCAAGTTAACACGGCCCAAAAAGGCCCAAAAACATAAACAGCTCCAGTGGCCTAGGGTTTTCTGAAACCCTAGGCGCCGCAGGTCCTAGGCGCTTCAGCAGACCAAGCGTCGCGCCGCCTTCATCGCCGTGAACCACGCCACCATCAACGCGCCCGAATGATGCCTCATCACTGCCGTGTTTTCGTCACCTGCACAAAAAGGAAACAAATCGCAACAGCAAAAAAAAAAGGAGCAGATATGAAAAAATGTTTTCCTTTCTTTTTATTTTGTTTTTCGGGTTATAAAAACCCTGGATTAAAATTTGTAAAAGGGGGGATAATAAAAAAAATACAGAGAGATACAAAAAAGAGAATAAGAGGAACAGAAAGAATATACGGGCATATACACGAAAATATACAGAAAGAATCAATAAAAGTCAGTAAAGGTTTTATTTTTCTCTTATTTCTTTTCGAATATTGTTTTTTTTCTTATCACATTCTGTTTTTTAGCTATAATATATATATATAAAAAAAAAAAGAGGGAAAAATACTTACGTTTTTAGGTGGCCGGCGACGGTGGTAGACGACGAACGGAGCTTCGCCGGAGAAGGGCCGAAAATCGCCCTGGGGAAAGCTCTCGAGTTTTTTTTTTTTTTGTGCTGAGGGAAGAAATGAATTTTTAAGGAAAAAAAGGTGGCTTTTATAGGGTTCTGGAACGGTGCCGTTTTGCACCAGGCCCTTAAGCATCAAAACGACGTTGTACTGCCCCTAGCCCGACCCGATCTGACCCGCTCCAGTCTAGGTCCGCGTGTTTTTTATGGGAAGGGCTAATTACGCTTTTAGCCCTTCCGCTTTTTTGGTTTTATAATTAAGTTTTTTTCATTTTTAATTAGGCCCCAAATGTTTGTTTTCGTTTCAATTTAGCCCCCGAACGACTCCGTTTTGGTTAAAGGTTTAATTGCCCAATAAATCCCTGTGATCTAACGCACGTTTTGATTTAGTCCTTTTAAATATGTTTTAATTGTTATTTGACCCATGTTTTCTTTATTTTATTTTATTTTTATTATTATATAGTGTATTAAGCTATTTTATTATATTATATATATATATATATTTCATATTATTTTCCTGTATTTATTTATTAATATTATATATTTTATAGGTATTATTTTATCATATATTTAATTATTATTATATATTATTTTACTTGCTTAATAATATTATTATATTATTATATTATTTTTATATTGTATTTTGTATATTATATATTATGTTATATTTATATTATTTCTAAACTTTATTTTTTATAAATTTATTTATATTATTCAATCTATTTTATTTATATTATTTATTTATAATTAGTGTATTATATAGATTTTTTATTTTGTTAATATTATTTTAATTATATATTATTTCATATATTAGTTATTATATTATATATTTTAAAAAAAATTTTATACATTGTATAGTATTATATTATATCATATTTTATATAAAATATATTTATATTGAAAAACATGTTTCATTTATATTGTTTTGCATTATATTATTCTTATTCATGCATTGTTTACATTGTTTATATCATGTAAATATGTGATTTTATTTATTTATTTATTATTAATCTTGCATGAAAATTTTCATATTCATTTAGTAATTTCTATTTTGATATTTAGGGTTATATATATATATATATATATATATATTTTACTTGCCTATACTCTTTCATTTATTCATTTATGATTACCATTCTATAATTATTTATTATTTTATGAATACATATTTCTTACAAGATTACTATACTTTATCCAAAGGTTTTAAAAAACAAGGCAATGTTTTGGTATTTAGAAATTTGGAAAATAATGCCCTAACGTGTTGGGTGCGATTTTCCGTTTGGCTAAGTAACTAAATATCCTTTTAAAGTTTTATAAATTGTGAGACTATTTTGTTTACGAAGGTTTTGAAATATCATGTCCTAACGTGTTGGATGTGATGTTTTATCCCTTTGGAACAAGAAAATCACAAGTTTTAATTTCAATTGTTCAAAGTTTTTAAAGAAATCATATTTTTTGAATACTTTTAAAATTCAAACATTTGGGCATGATGTTATCGATTAGGTACCAATTTTTGGGCGTTATGAGGGTGCTAACCCTTCCTCATACGTAACCGACTCCCGAACCTATTTTCTCGTTTTCGCAGACCAAAATAAAATGTTTTAAAATAAAACGTTTTATAAGGTGATCCAATCACACCTAAGTAAAAAGATTGGTGGCGACTCCATTTTCGTTTTTAAAGTCGATCCCCGTTTTTCTAAACCCGATTTAAAAATGGTTTCGACAGCTTGGCGACTCCACTGGGGACCTAAGAGAGTCAAGCCGTAAAATTGATAGTTTCATGTCCTTTTGTTCGAATTTAAAATTTTGATTTTTAAAAGTATAATCCTTTTATTGCATGAGATTTTAAAATATATCTCTTTGCATTGCACTGCATGACCGTTGTGGTCACACCCTTAAGTGGGAGCGAGAAGCTATGCCTTCGTGAGGTTTTCACCTCCGCATGGGCTAGTGGATTGCTTCCGGAATACATCTGTACCTATGTCTTCGTGAAGTTTTCACTTCTGCATGGCCATAGGGAAATGTATTCTCCTGAACCGAACTCGGTCCGTATGAGCCTATAATGGGTGAGGATCGAGGAATCTGCTGGTTCGGGTACCTCAAATTTAGAACTAAACCGCATATAGTGAATCCTAAGAGCCCACCTTAGGAAGAACTACGTCAAACCTTAGTGGTTACCCAGATAGGTGTTTGTTTATTTTACTTGTTTTATATTCCATGATACTAACTTGTTGTGTTTTGTTCTTTTGTGCATATCATTTCACACATTAAGAGGTGTCGATTCAGGATCAGTTTCTAAGTTAGAAAGCTGGTTATGGAGAACGGGTTCCTTGATAAAGTGGAAGGCAATGCAATCGTTCGTATATAGTTAAAAGCAGTTAGAGAAAGAATGGTATAGATTCGTTAGAGCAAGAAGGAAATGGGGCAGCACTGGAATCCCTGCCTTTTCTACCATCTGTGGTTCCTGATGTCATTCCAGAATTAGATGCGAAGAAGACACCTTATGGCAAGGCGTGGTGTTGGAATTAAAGGGCAAGAAGGTAATTATACTCACCAGTCACCGCAAAGTGAGCGTGGGGAGTAAGGATGGACACTACTACCATTACAGCGTTTCTCTTTCATATGAAGATGGTCGTCCAGTTGATGGCAAATGTGTTGGAAGAAAAGTGATAGATAGGGTGCAAGAGAATTATGACAATGAATTGGTCGGAAAAGACTTTGCTTATGATGGGGAGAAAAGTTTATTTACTGTTGGTGCTCTTCCAAATAACAAGCATGAGTTTACAGTTGTGTTTGAGGATGTTACATCTAACAGAAACAATGGGAATGAAAGACTTGATGTCCATGATAACTCAAATGGGCAAGACAAGAAGAGAATTAAATGGTCTTATCAGTCAAAGACCTTTAAAGTGGAGATCAGCTTCGCTGCAAAGATACACATGCAATCAACTCAAAACGCTCGGCACGGACAAGAATCTGAAAACCCTCAAGAAACACTGAGGGTGTTGGATGTCATTTTTGCCAATCTTTCAAGATAATCAGAACAACTTCACAGACATTGGAGGAGGTGCCCTTGATTATAAAGGTTTTCATTCAAGTTTCATAGCCAATCAGAATGCCAAAGATCCATACTCCCTAGACTAGACATTGGCTAAACAAAGCCTTAAGAACCTAAGGATAAAAGTCAGTCCATCCAATCAGGATTACAAGATCACTGGATTGAGCGAGCAGTTGTGCGAAGATCAGTTGTTTTCATTGAAGCAGAAAAGTATGAAGAATGATAGTGGTGAAGCTGAGAATCTAGAGATCACTGTCTATGATTATTTTGTCAACTATCGCAATATACAGTTGCGCTATTCTGCAGACCTACCATGCATTAATGTCGGAAAGCCGAAACGGCCTACATACTTTCCTTTAGAGCTCTGTTCCTTGATGCCTTTGCAAATACCAAAGCGCTAACCACTTTCCAGAGAGCTTCTTTGGTTAAGACAGAAGCATCAGGAAAGAATGAAAGTCTTATCCAGTGCTTTACAGGGGAGTAACTATAGTGCTGAGTCAATGCTGCGTTCTTGTGGTGTTTCTATCAGCACTAATTTCACCCAAGTCGAAGGTCGTATTCTGCCAGCACCAAGGTTAAGTGGGGGCAATGGTGGAAATTTATTTCCAAAGAATGGGCGTTGGAATTTTAACAAGAAGAAATTGGTGGAGCTATCTAGGATGGAAAGATAAGCTGTTGTAAACTTCTTGGCTCCTCGTTGTAGTCCTAACAACATTGTAGGGGATTTGATCCTTTGTGGAGAAATGAAAGGAATTCTAATTGACCTCGTTTGATAGATTCAAATAGATGAACCAGAATAGACGACTTTCACTTGTTGTTAGAATTGGAAAAGCTATTGAATAGATACGATCTAAAATGTCTGGAACTCCGCAGTTCCTTCTTTGTCTAGAAAATCTAATCTTTATGAGCCATGGAAGCGGAAGAATCTCTCGGAGTATGGCACTAGCTAGAGTGAATGATCAATACTTTTCTGAAGAATTAATACTAAGCTTGGACAGTTTTTTCACTACCATCGAAGCTGTAACTCTGCAATCAAGTTGAAGTTAAGTCTGAACAAGGTTGAGGAAATGAAATGTGGGATCGAAGAGTTAAAATCAGCACTATACAATTATGAACTTCGGATCAAGTGTCTTGAAACAATAGAAGGGCATTTGAAGGAAGAGCTTTATCATTCACATGGCCAAGTCAGAAACCGGGACTATCGCATGGGGGAAACCATATTTCAGATTCGAGAGGTAGCTGACCACTTACAAAGTTTGACAGCACAGACCGACGTATTGAGCATGAAGTATGAGCTATAGCCTGATTGTAGTCGAGAGCTAGCTCTATTGCTTTGGAAAATCAAAACTTTAGGATTTAGGGCGAAAACATATAGTAGTCCATTTTATGTAAAAGAATTTGTTTTCTAATAAAGTTTTCTACAATGAAGTTGATTAGAATCAATGCCTCTTTGCATTCACACATTTGTATTACATTGCATCATTTGCATTAGACTTTTACAAGAGAATCCTAATTAGGTAAAAAATATTTCAGAGAGTTAACTTGGAAAACATGGAGCAAAGGTTGGAAAGAATAGAACAACTACAAAAACAGATGCAGGGGCAATTGACCGAGATTCAGCAAGAAATGCGGGAACAAATATTAGAGTTCCAAAAGAATGTGATTTGCCAGCTAACCCAGTTAATAGCCTGAGGACTTGGAAAAAGGAGTGGCTTAGTGGAAAATAGTGAGGATGACAAGGAAGACATCGTTTACTCTCCAATGGGTATTAACCCGAGCAATAATCAAGCCAAACCGGTTGCTCTGGTAGAAATAGAGGAGAGAGGAGAAGGGACCTCAAGAGCCCTGAAGAAGAAGAAAAAGAAAAATACCGGTAGGTATAACTCTGAAAGGCTCCAATTTACGCCAATCCCCATGACATATACGGAGCTATATCAAAGTTTGTTTGACGCACATGTGGTGTCCCCATTTTATTCAAAACCATTGCAACCTCCGTTCCCAGTATGGTATAACGAGAATGCCCAATGTGAGTACCACGCGGGAATAAAGGGCCACTCAATTGAAAACTGCAATACGTTTAAAAAGTTGGTCGAAAGGTTTATTAAAATGGAAGTTGTGAAGTTCGACGATCCGTCAAAACCTGATCACTTTAATGAGGAAGTGGATGCAGTGATTGAAGGAGGAAACAAGAAAGTTGCTACTCCTTGAAGATAAAGAGGGAATTAGAGAACGAAGATTCCAAGCCCTTGTGTACTTGGGAGTATTTTGAATAATGAGATTGTGGGAGAAATCCTTGTACTTTTAGGCTAGTCTAGATTAATGTGCAAAACATGCTTGTTGCCTTAAGCCTAGAGGCAATAAGACCCCTTTTGTGGAATAGGCTTGTGTCCTAAATTCTTATTTCAATAAAATGCATCTTTTTGAATACATATTCTTTTATTCTTTACATTTCATACTGTATATTTTTTTTACCAATATTCTTTTATTCTTTATTTGTGACCATACTATCCAAATAATCATCCTTAGAATCATTTATTCTTTGGATTTGTTCGCCTTCGTACCTAGGTACCCAGATATCAATGACGTGAACAACGTTGTTACTGACTCCCTTTCTGAATGAGATATGGTACTAGGGGATCTCAGGACTTTGAAAATGACAGAGATTGTGACATATCTTCTGACTTGTTAAAAATGGTTTAACAAGATGGAAAATAGACCTTACTCTATAAAGGGTCATTGCGAACTTAGGAAAGGAGCGAAGATTGAAGCCCAGCTCACCACAGAAATAAGGTGAGACATTATTGAATTATCTTCCAGAATTCAAAAATGTTTTCACACAATCATATCAGGACATGCCTTGGCTAATAAGAAGCAGGCTAAACAAAGAGGATCAGGCACTGTTGATTCGCCATGGAAGGGGATTGCATCAGTCATACCGCAAATACGAGATTAAAGAAGACAAGATTCATGTGCCTACTCCAGTTCTTCACAAATTTTCCAAATGTGGGGCATGGACGTGAAGGGGGGAATTTCTTCAAAAACCTTTAGGCATAGTCATCGTTTACTCCACTAGGAGGGTAGAAGTAGTTTCGTATGCCAATGTTACGAAGTTGAAGTCATCACATTCCAAAAAATAATAATAAAAATAAAAATGAAAGAAAATATTAGATGCCAACACAGAATGCATAACTGTATAAAGTCAAAGTTTACAGTTTGTCCAAAGATCAGGCAGCATATCACTGTATAGCAAAAGTTGCAAAAAAAAAAAAAAATGTGACTTAGACTTGTAAGGATTGGTATAAGAAGCTATCTTTTACTTTCTGTCTCATTGAACGTCGGCCAGAACCTTCACTGGAGCAACATCTTGCCCATTATGGAATTGAAGCGTTTTTTTCCAATTGAATCTAATCGAAGAAGAGGTTAAAAGTTATCCATCATGGTCGGATGATGTGAGCTTACGACAAAGAGGTTCGTCCAAGAGAGTTCCACAAGGGGAACTTGATGTTGAAAAAGATTTTTTCTCTACAAAACGATTTTAGAGGAAAGCATAGGCCAAACTTAGAAGGACTTATGAATGGCCTATTCTAGAAAAGCATTCATATTGACCGAGATGGATAGCAAAGACTTGCCCGATCCGACGAATTCAGGTTCAATCGAGAAGGATTTTACCTGAAAGGGAAAAGGGTTAAGGTAAAAATCTGCAAAAGGCGCCTTAAGTACAAATGCAAATGCAAAAAAAAAAAGGAGAGGCCAAGGCGAAAACCCGCAAAGGGCACTTTGAGACCAAAGAGGATTTGAGTTGAAAACCCAGAAAGGGCGGCTCAAATTTTGAATAAAAGTGGGGTATACAGTAGTCTTGCTACGTCTGAATTAGCAATGAGGAAGTATGTTATGTCTTGGGGGCATCAACGAAGTACTCCTGATCCCCTAAACACATATTGAGTTTAAAATGGTCCTCAAGAAATCGGAACAAAGAAGCTCAGACGGTGATATCTGGGGCACCTAGTTTCCCATTTTACCCATTTCAAATCTTTGATTACTTTATTCTTTTCAAAGAAACACCCCAATCAATAGCCTTTGCCATTTTTGCTTACTTTATTCTTTTTAAGAGACACCAATCAATTTTCATTTATTACCTTGGTTATCTTTGATTAATATATTTGTTTCAAGCTATGCTCCTGATTAGTTTTTTTTTTCTTGTCCATTGCTGTAATCTTTTTCAAGCATTTTATATTGAAATAATGATTATTGGAATAACACTTTCAAAAAAGGAGTTTCGCATGTTACTCTAGAAGCTTTTAAATAATATGAGGAATCTGAAACATGACTATTGTTCAGAACTTACCAAGCTTAAGGGCTGGAAACATCGAAAAATGATTACCTCTTCAGATTCTTTTTGGATAAGATAATTTTGTTGGTAATACCATATTGGCAAATGATGAACAAAGGGTTCATTGTTGAGATACCCTACAATTCATTGAAAATTTCAGACACATACGTCTGGTCATTACACCAGGGAACGGTGTATCAGATTGAAAGTAATACAAGTTCTATACCTCTAAGTGCTAACAGAAATATGAAAGAAACCAAATGTCATTCCCCTGAAAGTTGCAGTGGGAGATACCGACTTTATGTCCAAGGTTCAAGTGGGGTTGACTCAGAAATTACATTGGCGAAAGCTGGTTGAACAGAGCATGATTGATGAACAAGAATGGAAAAACAAATGAGTGATAACACCTAAAGTAGGAATCATACTCATGACATCTTTGTATCATAGTAAGTCTCATTAGGAGCATTTGATTCATCACAATCATTGCATCCTAATTCTTTAAAAGGAATCACTTCCATGACATGTTGCATTCATAATACATGAAACCAAGTCTATATGATATGTCCTTCAGTTGATAGTGAAACGATAACGGTAAAGTTACGAATTTGATCTTCCTGACATCAATTTGGTGATCCCTGAGTTTGCAAGGATCAGATTGAAGATAGCAGATTTAATCTTCCTGAAGTTGCAGGAAGCAAATCGAAGACATCAATCTGGTGATCCCTGAGTTTGCAGGGATCAGATTGAAGATAGTAGATTTGATCTTCCTGAAGTTGCAGGAAGCAGATCGAAGACATCAATCTAGTGATCCCTGAGTTTGCAGGGATCAGATTGAAGATATCGGATTTGATCTTCCTGAAGTTGCAGGAAACAGATCGAAAACATCAATCTGGTGATCTCTGAGATTGCAGGGATCAGATTGAAGATAGCAGATTTGATCTCCCTAAAGTTGCAAGAAGCAGATCGAAGACATCAATCTGGTGATCTCTGAGTTTGCAGGGATCAGATTGAAGATAGCAGATTTGATCTTCCTGAAGTTGCAGGAAGCAGATCGAAGACATCAATCTGGTGATCCCTGAGTTTGCAGGGATCAGATTGAAGATAGCAGATTAGATCTTCCTGAAGTTGCAGGAAGCAGATCGAAGACATCAATCTGGTGATCCCTGAGTTTGCAGGGATCAGATTGAATATAGCAGATTTGACATTTCTGAAGTTGCAGGAAGCAGATCGAATACATCAGTCTGGTGATCCCTGAGTTTACAGGGATCAGATTGAAGATAGCAGATCGAAGATTTCAGTCTGGTGATCCCTGAGTTTACAGAGATCAGATTGAAGACATCAGATCGAATATATCAGTCTGGTGATCCCTGAGTTTGCAGGGATCAGATTGAAGATAGTAGATCGAAGACATCAGTCTGGTGATCCTTGAGTTTGCAGGGATCAGATTGAAGATAGCAGATCGAAGATTTCAGTCTGGTGATCCCTATCAGATCGAATACATCAGTCTGGTGATCCCTGAGTTTGCAGGGATCAGACTGAAGATAATAGATCGAATACATCAGTCTGGTGATCCCTGAGTTTGCAGGGATCAGATTGAAGATAGTAGATCGAAGACATCAGTCTGGTGATCCCTGAGTTTGCAGGGATCAGATTGAAGATAGTACATCGAAGACATCAGTCTGGCGATCCCTGAGTTTGCAGGGATCAGAATGAAGATAGCAGATCGAATACGTCAGTCTGGTGATCCTTGAGTTTGCAGGGATCAGATTGAAGATAGCAGATCAAAAAATAGTGGATACTGCCTTCATAAAGTTGAAGCTATCAAACTTACTGAAATCAAGATGAAGTTCCAATACCGTGGAAGTTGCAGTGGAGTTGGAATCATTTGAAGAAGACAATGATCAAGAGGTCGAGGCTTGGCCAAAATCGATCAAAATTGGTCCTTTTATAGTCTTTGCTCTATCCTCGTTACACGACAATGAGCAAAGAGGGGCAGCTGTAAGAGCCCAATTTTGACCGGGCTTTGAAAGAAACCAAATAAAAATAGATAAAACCAGTGTTTATTTTTTAAACAGTTCAGTTACAACACTTAGCCCAAACACATTACCCGTGACCCAAATTAACCCAAACAGAAACCCAAGTTAACACGGCTCAAGAAGGCCCAAAAACATAAACAGCTCCAGTGGCCTAGGGTTTTCTGAAACCCTAGGCGCCGCAAGTCCTAGGCGCTTCAGCAGACCAAGCGTCGCGCCGCCTTCATCGCCGTGAACCATGCCACCATCAACGCACCCGAATGATGCCTCATCACCGCCGTGTTTTCGTCACCTGCACAAAAAGGAAACAAATCGCAACAGCAAAAAAAAGGAGCAGATATGAAAAAATGTTTTCCTTTCTTTTTATTTTGTTTTTCGGGTTATAAAAACCCTGGATTAAAATTTGTAAAAGGGGGGGATAATAAAAAAAATATAGAGAGATAGAAAAAGAGAATAAGAGGAACAGAAAGAATATACGGGATATACACGAAAATATACAGAAAAAATCAATAAAAGTCAGTAAAGGTTTTATTTTTCTCTTATTTCTTTTCGAATATTGTTTTTTTCTTATCACATTCTGTTTTTTAGCTATATATATATATATATATATATATATATATATATATAAGAGGGAAAAATACTTATGTTTTTAGGTGGCCGGTGACGGTGGTAGACGACGAACGGAGCTTCGCCGGAGAAGGGCCAAAAATCGCCCTGGGGAAAGCTCACGAGTTTTTTCTTTTTTTTGTGCTGAGGGAAGAAATGAATTTTTAAGGAAAAAAAGATGGCTTTTATAGGGCTCTGGAACGGTGCCGTTTTTCACCAGGCCCTTAAGCATCAAAACGACGCTGAACTGCCCCTAGCCCGACTCGATCCGACCCGCTCCAGTCTAGGATCCGCGTGTTTTTTATGGGAAGGGCTAATTACGCTTTTAGCCCTTCCGCTTTTTTGGTTTTATAATTAAGTTTTTTTATTTTTAATTAGGCCCCGAATGTTTGTTTTCGTTTCAATTTAGCCCTTTAGGCTATTCCAAGGCAGGGGACCGAACGACTCCGTTTTGGTTAAAGGTTTAATTGCCCAATAAATCCCTGTGGTCTAACGCACGTTTTGATTTAGTCCTTTTAAATATGTTTTAATTGTTATTTGACCCATGTTTTCTTTATTTTATTTTATTTTTATTATTATATAGTGTATTAAGTTATTTTATTATATTATATATATTTCATATTATTTTCCTGTATTTATTTATTAATATTTATATATTTTATAGGTATTATTTTATCATATATTTAATTATTATTATATATATTATTTCACTTGCTTAATAATTTATATATTATATATTATATTATTTTTATTATATTTTGTATATTATATATTGTTATGTTATATTTATATTATTTCTAAAACTTTATTTTTATAAAATTTATTTATATTATTCAATCTATTTTATTTATATTATTTATTTATAATTAGTGTATTATATAGATTTTTTATTTTGTTAATATTATTTTAATTATATTATTTTCATATATTAGTTATTATTATATATTTTAAAAAAATTTTATACATTGTATAGTATTATATATCATATTTTATATAAATATATTTATATTGAAAAACATGTTTCATTTATATTGTTTTGCATTATATTATTCTTATTCATGCATTGTTTACATTGTTTATATCATGTAAATATGTGATTTTATTTATTTATTTATTATTAATCTTGCATGAAAATTTTCATATTCATTTAGTAATTTCTATTTTGATATTTAGGGTTATATATATATATATATATATATATTACTTGCCTATACTCTTTCATTTATTCATTTATGATTACCATTCTATAATTATTTATTATTTTATGAATACATATTTTTTACAAGATTACTATACTTTATCCAAAGGTTTTAAAAAATAAGGCAATGTTTTGGTATTTAGAAATTTGGAAAATAGTGCCCTAACGTGTTGGGTGCGATTTTCCGTTTGGCTAAGTAACTAAATATCCTTTTAAAGTTTTATAAATTATGAGACTATTTTGTTTACAAAGGTTTTGAAATATCATGTCCTAACGTGTTGAATGTGATGTTTTATCCCTTTGGAACAAGAAAATCACAAGTTTTAATTTCAATTGTTCAAAGTTTTTAAAGAAATCATATTTTTTGAATACTTTTAAAATTCAAACATTTGGGCATGATGTTATCGATTAGGTACCAATTTTTGGGCGTTATGAGGGTGCTAACCCTTCCTCATACGTAACCAACTCCCGAACCTATTTTCTCGTTTTCGCAGACCAAAATAAAATGTTTTAAAATAAAACGTTTTATAAGGTGATCCAATCACACCTAAGTAAAAAGATTGGTGGCAACTCCATTTTCGTTTTTAAAGTTGATCCTCGTTTTTCTAAACCCGATTTAAAAATGGTTTCGACACAGACTAAGATACTGATGCGAGTCCCAAGGCCCAAAATAAGGCTCATGAACGTGATGGGTTCAAATTTCCTCAAGTCCCAATAACAAGGTCGAAGGTCAAGCAAATCCGAGCAAGATTGAATGGGACCATCCAAGACTTCATTACCAATGCCCTAGATGCGCACACTGTAACAGACCGGATTTGACCCTAATCGGAACGGTAGTTTCGGGACCACGAATCCGAGTCCGAGGAATATTTAAATATTATATTTTGTGTTTATTATATGTGAATTAATGTGTGTGAAATTTTCGTAGAAAAATTTAGTCGTTTGTGTGTTTAATTAAGTAAAAATGGCTTAATCGCGTAAAATAAAACTTTGATAGTTTAATGTGAAAGGATTGAATTGTTGTTGTCTTTTTAAATGGGAGTCTTTAAAAGGAAAATTTCCCATTTTATAGGGTAGTGGACGGTAGTGGACAATAATGGCCTTGGGTTTATAATTTGTTTTATTTTATTAGTAAGGTTAATAATGGTATTTAGTAATTATGTTAATAAAAATAAAACAAATATGAAACCAAGCCATCAAATGTTCATCTTGGCCGAAATTAAAAGAAAAACAAAGGGGAGAAAAGCTTTCTAGGGTTCGGCCTTTTGAAGATTAATTTGAGTAAGTAATTTTGTTCGGTTTTTGTTAATTTTTACGTTTTTGAGATCGTTGCTTAGTATATTACCCGACCCACGCTAGAATTTCTAAGATTAGTGTGTATATATGATTCGGCCATTGATGAATTCTTGAGGTTTTGATGTTTGATGATTTTTAAATTAAAGATGTGTTAAGGATTGATATGTTTTGTATTAGAAATTTTAGTGGATTTTAGTATTTTGGGCTAAATTGCAAAAATGAAAATTTGAGAGAGCTTAAATGCAAAATAAATAAAGTATGAGGGCTTGCAAAGTCCCTAGAAACATTCGGCCCTTGTATAGTCTTGGCAAATTGTGAGTATTTTGTGTTTTGTGTAATTAGTACCAAAATGCAAAAATGTGAATTAGTAGGGGTAAAATGGTAATTTGCATGTTGATGTGTTTTGCAAGAATGAGCTGAATTTAATGTGATTTAGATCAAGAACAAAGAAAAGCGGAATTGGATCGGGGAAAGACGAAGGTTCTCGAATAGCCGATTTACACGGTCTATCGACAATCGAGGTAAGTCCTTAAGCTGAAATATATCAAAGAATTTCTTATGAACATATTAAATGATAATATTTGATAAATTTTAGTACATATTTATGTCATAGCCGAATGTATATAAGTAAATTAGATTGATTGCATAATTTGATAATGTGAGATGAATAAGCATCTCGATGTGAATTGTGGGATTATACAATGACGTAACGATTTTGTTTGTTTAATGTGAATAAGCTTAGTTGAATTGGATATGTAATATGGTTATGAAATGTATGTGGAATGATTGATCATAGTGATATGTTACGGGCTTTATGCCTAGCAGGCTTCGTGCCGGTGATATGTTTCGGGCTTTATGCCTAGCAGGCCTCGTGCCGGTGTTATGATTTCGGACCTCGAGTTCAGCAGGCTTCGTGCCGGTGTGTGAGATTTAGGTAATGTTTGGTAAGCTTTAACTAATGAATCAGGTTTACATAAGCCTTTAGTAGTGAAATCATAATTCGATTGTAAGGTATGTGTTAGTCATATTTAAGTGAAATATGAATGTGCATATATGTATTTTATAGATGTTTACAAGTGATGCTATTGAGAGAAAGAAAGGTCAAATGAATAGAAAAGAATTGATTAAATGAAAGTATAAGAGGTTATAGATAACTATAAATGTATAAAGAAATGTACAAGTTGGTGTTATGTATGTATATGCATATTCGGCCATAATGTATATATGTATGAGATAAGAAATGTTTATTTAAGTTCATGAGTTGGTTGTTTTAAATGTGGAATCATTGAGTGTGATAATATTTTGCTTAAGACTTACTAAGCTAGCAAGCTTATTGTGTGTTCTTGTTTACTTTTATTTTATAGATTTTGGTTCAAGCTACGGACTCGACGGATCTGTGAAGAAGTCAACCACGCTATCGAATCTCTTTTTGGTATTGATAAATTTGGTTGTTATTCGAAAAGGCATGTATAGGCTAACTATGATGTGTTAATAATGATACTTAAGCATGTATATGTATTAGGCAGGCAAAGATGGCTATGTGTTTTGGCTAAATTGCTCATGTGTTTTGATGAAATATTTTGCTCATGCTATGAACGATTGATTGCATTTAGATGTGGTTTAGGTATTACGTAATACATGAATGAGTGTTACAAATATTATCTATTCAGTTGGAGAAAAACTTGACTTGGGTCGTTGTTGTTTAATATAGTAGATTCGGTTAGGCCATAATAGTGATATTCTAATCAAAGTAGTATATGTATATTATTTAATTGTTAGGTTCATTGTTAACGAAAGGTATAGATAGTTTTTAATTATGAAGATTTCGATATGTATGTTCGGCCAAAGTATGGTTCATATGTTTGTATTCCTAGGTTAAGATGGTTTTGAGATTTATGGTAATGAAAGGTCAATGGTGGTAAGAAAATAGTAACATATATTGTGCTAATTATAGGAGTTAAGATTATGCATATTCGGTTATATGTACTTATAATTATAATTGAAGTGTTTTGTATCTTAGTCCATAAGTGTGAAAACAAGTGATAATTGCATGTAACCATAATGATATTTAATAGTAGCTCAACTACAAGGTTCTGAGTACTTTGGTTCGAAATAAAATGGTATGTGAAGTATGTTGCATTAAATGAATGCTAAGGTGTTTGTATCATAATAAGTTGATAAATATTTGATATCTTAGTATTTGTGGATGATTATATTAAATATGTTTTATCTTAGCATATTAAGTACACATATATATATATTATGCACTCGTGATATTGGATATTAAGCTTTGTGAAATGTTTTTGTTTGTTCTATTAAGTTCACGTATACTTATTTATGAAAATAAGGAATAAATAATTATTAAATGTTTAAATGTCGTCATTTTGATAAGCTCATGAATTATATATATATTTATATATTTGTGAAAAAAAAAACAAAAAGGTTTTATGTGTTATGTGAATGCACGAAAGTTGTATTTTCTTCGATAATGCCTCATAACCCTAATCCGGCGACGGATATGGGTTAGGGGTGTTACATTTTATTGGTATCAGAGCTTACGGTTTAGTCGATTCTAGGACTACCGTAGCGCGTGTGAGTCTAGCTATACATGTATTTTTCATATATCGATAGTGTGGTGACTTCTGACATTCTAAACTGTGTTTTTTATAGTAAATGGACACTGATCCTGAAAGAGCCGTAGCGGATGATGTAGAGAGTGTAGCGCCTGACCGTGCACACGGATCAGTGCCGGTAGACTCTCGACCAGTTTCGGGTAGCCACGAGGGGGAGGCTAAACAAGCCTTCTATCAGATGATGAACGAGTGGTTTACCCAGTTTATTCAGACTAACCCGGCTGTACACCAACCTCCACCCCCGAATAATCCAACTCTGATACCTTCAGTACCCCCGATGATAGATCCGATGAGATCTAGTAGGCCTCCAGTTGATAAAATCAGGAAATTTGGGGCCGAGGAATTCAGGGCCAATGATGATGATGACGCAGAGTGAGCCGAAATGTGGCTTGATAACACTATTCGAGTACTTGATGAGCTATCTTGTACTCCAGACGAATGCTTGAAGTGTGCTATATCTTTACTTCGGGACACTGCATATCACTGGTGGAAGACACTAGTATCAGTGGTTCCGAAAGAAAAGGTGACGTGGGATTTCTTCCGGAATAAATTCCGTAAGAAGTATATTAGCCAGAGGTTCATCGACCAGAAACGTAAAGAATTTCTTGAACTAAAACAGGGGCAAATGACTGTCACTGAATATGAGCGAAAATTTGTCAGATTGAGTCGATATGCTCGGGAGTGTGTACCAACTGAAGCCATTATGTACAAAAGGCTTGAAGACGGTTTGAATGAAGATTTAAAGTTGCTTGTTGGCATTCTTGAAATCAAAGAGTTTGTGACACTAGTCGAGCGAGCTTGCAAAGCTGAAGAGCTCGGGAAGGAGAAAAGAAAGGCTGAGACAGAAGCTAGAGACACTCGTAAGAGATCGTCGGGTAAGAATTTCCACTCCACATCTAAGAAGTTCAGAGATGACTTCAGCCGACATGAAGCTACTTCAGATTTATCTAGACATGATCGACCTCCAGTGGGCTCACGAGCTACCTCGATGGCCAGTGTTGGTAACACTCCACAAAATCGAGTTGAATGCAAGCACTGTGGGAAATGGCATTCTGGGAGTTGTAGATTCCATGATCGGTCTTGCTTTAAATGTGGATCGTCAGATCATTTTATTAGAGAATGTCCAATGTTAGCTGAGCAGAATACAGTTCAGAACATTAAGTCGAGCAACACATCAGCGCGAGGCAGGCCACCCAGACATTCAGGCAATGTAGGTGGTAGTCAGAGAGGAACGAAGAACATTGCAGTTCGATCTGAGGCTAGAGCACCAGCTAGAGCTTATGCTGTACGAGCTAGAGAGGATGCTTCGTCCCCAGACGTTATTACTGGTATTTTCACACTTTATGATACTACTGTGATTGCATTGATTGATCCTGGTTCGACTCATTCATATGTGTGTGAAACTTTGGCATCCAGTAAGACTCTAGCTGTTGAGTCTACTGAGTTTGTGATCCGTGTGTCTAACCCTTTGGGTCGCTGTGTACTTGTGGATAAAGTGTGTAAAAGTTTCCCGTTGATGATTCGAGATTCTTGTTTCCCAGCTGAGCTAATGTTGTTGCCCTTCGACGAGTTTGATATAATTCTGGGAATGGATTGGCTAACTTTGTATGATGCAGTGGTGAATTGTAAAAGAAAGATCATTGATTTGAGATGCCAAAACAGTGATTTCATTCGGGTTGAATCCAATAATTTGGATGGGTTGCCTACAATAATATCCTTGATGCTAGCCCGAAAGTATGTGAGAAAAGGGTGTGAAGCTTATTTGGCCTATGTATTGGATAATAAAGTGTCTGAAAAACAAATTGAATCGGTATCGGTTGTGTGTGAATACCCAGATGTGTTTCCTGAGGAATTACCGGGTTTACCACCAGTGCGAGAGATTGAGTTTGGTATTGAATTAGTACCGGGGACGACTCCGATTTCGATAGCTCCGTATCGGATGGCACCTACCGAGTTGAAAGAGTTGAAAGCACAGTTGCAAGAGTTGACAGATAAGGGCTTTGCACGACCGGGTTTCTCTTCTTGGGGTGCACCGGTTTTATTTGTGAAAAAGAAAGATGGAACTATGCGAATGTGTATTGACTATCGGCAGCTAAATAAGGTAACTATAAAGAATAAATACCCGTTACCTCGGATTGATGACTTGTTTGATCAGTTGAAAGGGGCTTCAGTATTTTCGAAGATAGATTTGAGATCAGGCTACTATCAGTTAAGAGTCAGAGATACAGATGTGTCAAAGACTGCATTCCGGACGAGGTACGGACATTTTGAGTTTCTGGTTATGCCTTTTGGACTCACTAATGCACCTGCTGTTTTTATGGATCTAATGAATCGAGTCTTCAGACAGTTTTTGGATCGGTTTGTAGTAGTGTTTATTGATGATATACTGATTTACTCCAAAAATGAAACCGAGCATGCCGAGCATTTGAGATTAGTGCTACAAACTTTGAGAGATCAACAGTTGTATGCTAAGTTTAGTAAATGTGAGTTCTGGATGAAAGAGGTCAGTTTTTTGGGACATGTTGTTTCAGCATCAGGTATTCGAGTCGATTCGAACAAAATTTCGGCTATACTTAATTGGAAGCCACCGAAGAATGTTTTCGAGATTCGAAGTTTTCTGGGACTTGCGGGCTACTACAGACGGTTCGTGAAAGGTTTTTCTGTGATAGCCGCACCTTTGACAAAACTACTACAGAAAGATGTAAAGTTTGAGTGGTCAGAAAATTGTCAGAAGAGTTTCGATCAGTTGAAAGCCCTTTTGACAGAAGCTCTAGTATTAGCTCAGCCTGAATCGGGTAAGGAATTTGTTGTGTATTTTGATGCTTCCTTAAGTGGTTTGGGCTGTGTATCGATGTAGGAAGGCAGAGTAGTAGCCTACGCATCAAGACAATTGAAGCCGCATGAAAGAAATTACCCGACGCATGATTTGGAGCTTGCAGCCATTGTGTTCGCACTGAAGATTTGGCGTCATTACTTATTTGGCGAGAAATGCCATGTTTACTCGGATCACAAAAGTCTGAAGTATTTGATGACTCAAAAAGATCTGAATTTAAGACAACGCAGGTGGTTGGAATTGTTAAAAGATTACGAATTGGTAATTGACTACCATCCGGGAAAAGCTAACGTTGTTGCGGATGCCCTAAGTCGAAAATCATTGTTTGCTCTTCGTGCGTTGAACGCACATATGGTTATGTCCAGAGATGGTTCGATAATAGCTGAGATGAGGGCTAGACCATTGTTTATTCAGCAAATTAGTGATGCACAGAAAGTTGACAAAGATATGACTTCTAGAAGAGCACAATGTGAAAATGATACAGAGTCAGAATTTCGAGTTGATAAAAATGACTGTTTGATCTATAAAGGTCGATTGTGTGTACCGAGAAATACTGACTTGATTCAGATGGTATTGGATGAAGCTCATAGTAGTCAAATGTCGATACATCCGGGTAGCACAAAGATGTACAATGATTTGAAACAGTTCTATTGGTGACCGGGCATGAAGCGGGATATATCTGAATTTGTTTCGAAATGCTTAGTTTGTCAGCAAGTAAAAGCTGAGCATCAAGTGCCATCCGGACTACTTCAGCCAATCTTGATACCTGAATGGAAATGGGATAGAATTACAATGGATTTTGTATCCGGTCTCCCTATGACACCGAGTAGGAAAGATGCCGTCTGGGTTATAGTTGATAGACTGACTAAATCAGCCCATTTTGTGCCAGTTCGTACAGACTTTTCACTCGATAAACTTGCTGAATTGTACGTATCACAGATTGTGAGATTGCATGGTATACCGAGTTCCATTGTTTCAGACAGAGACCCGAGATTCACATCGCGGTTTTGGAAGAAGTTGCAAGATGCTTTAGGTACTAAACTTCATTTTAGTACAGCCTTTCATCCGCAGACAGACGGTCAGTCTAAGCGAACTATTCAAATATTTGAGGACATGTTGAGATGTTGCGTTCTCGAATTTGAAGGTACGTGGGAACGATACCTACCTTTGATTGAATTTGCTTACAATAATAGCTTTCAATCTAGTATCAAAATGGCGCCTTATGAAGCCTTGTACGGGCGAAAATGTCGAACACCGTTATACTGGGCTGAGCTCAGCGAGAATAAGATACACGGGGTTGATTTGATCAAAGAAACAGAACAAAAGGTAGCTATTATTAGAGGCAATCTGAAAGCTGCTTCAGATCGTCAAAAGTCCTATGCTGATTTGAAACGTAAAGACATTGAATTTCAGGTCGGAGATCGTGTATTCTTAAAAGTTTCTCCGTGGAAGAAAGTACTCCGTTTTGGTCAGAAAGGCAAGTTGAGTCCGAGATTTATCGGACCGTATGAAATCATCGAACGTATTGGGCCTGTTGCTTATAGATTGAAGTTGCCCTTTGAGTTAGAAAAGATACATGACGTATTTCACGTGTCGATGCTTTGTAAGTACAGATCAGATCCGTCTCATGTGATCACACCGTCAGAGATTGAAATCCAATCCGATTTGACATATAATGAAGAACCGATCCGTATCTTAGCTCGGGAAATACAAGAGTTGAGAAATAAGAGAATTCCATTAGTGGAGGTACTATGGAATCGTCACGGAGTTGAAGAGGCTACGTGGGAGCCCGAGGATTCAATGAGGCAACAATATCCGACTTTGTTTAACGGTAAGATTTTCGGGGACGAAAATCCTAAAGGGGGGAGAGTTGTAACAGACCGAATTTGACCCTAATCGGAACGGTGGTTTCGGGACCACGAATCCGAGTCCGAGGAATATTTAAATATTATATTTTGTGTTTATTATATGGGAATTAATGTGTGTGAAATTTTCGTAGAAAAATTTAGTCGTTTGTGTGTTTAATTAAGTAAAAAGGGCTTAATCGCGTAAAATAAAACTTTGATAGTTTAATGTGAAAGGATTGAATTGTTGTTGTCTTTTTAAATGGGAGTCTTTAAAAGGAAAATTTCCCATTTTATAGGGTAGTGGACGGTAGTGGACAATAATGGCGTTGGGTTTATAATTTGTTTTATTTTATTAGTAAGGTTAATAATGGTATTTAGTAATTATGTTAATAAAAATAAAACAAATATGAAACCAAGCCATCAAATGTTCATCTTGGCCGAAATTAAAAGAAAAACAAAGGGGAGAAAAGCTTTCTAGGGTTCGGCCTTTTGAAGATTAATTTGAGTAAGTAATTTTGTTCGGTTTTTGTTAATTTTTACGTTTTTGAGATCGTTGCTTAGTATATTACCCGACCCATGCTAGAATTTCTAAGATTAATGTGTATATATGATTCGACCATTGATGAATTCTTGAGGTTTTGATGTTTGATGATTTTTAAATTAAAGATGTGTTAAGGATTGATATGTTTTGTATTAGAAATTTTAGTGGATTTTAGTATCTTGGGCTAAATTGCAAAAATGAAAATTTGAGAGAGCTTAAATGCAAAATAAATAAAGTGGGAGGGCTTGCAAAGTCCCTAGGAACATTCGGCCCTTGTATAGTCTTGGCAAATTGTGAGTATTTTGTGTTTTGTGTAATTAGTACCAAAATGCAAAAATGTGAATTAGTAGGGGTAAAATGGTAATTTGCATGTTGATGTGTTTTGAGAGAATGAGCTGAATTTAATGTGATTTAGATCAAGAACAAAGAAAAGTGGAATTGAATCGGGGAAAGATGAAGGTTCTCGAATAGCCGATTTACACGGTCTATCGACCACCGAGGTAAGTCCTTAAGCTGAAATATATCAAAGAATTTCTTATGAACATATTAAATGATAATGTTTGATAAATTTTAGTACATATTTATGTCATAGCCGAATGTATATAAGTAAATTAGATTGATTGCATAATTTGATAATGTGAGATGAATAAGCATCTCGATGTGAATTGTGGGATTATACAATGACGTAACGATTTTGTTTGTTTAATGTGAATAAGCTTAGTTGAATTGGATATGTAATATGGTTATGAAATGTATATGGAATGATTGATCATAGTGATATGTTACGGGCTTTATGCCTAGCAGGCTTCGTGCCGGTGATATGTTTCGGGCTTTATGCCTAGCAGGCTTCGTGTCGGTGATATGTTTCGGGCTTTATGCCTAGCAGGCCTCGTGCCGGTGTTATGATTTCGGACCTCGAGTTCAGCAGGCTTCGTGCCGGTGTGTGAGATTTAGGTAATGTTTGGTAAGCTTTAACTAATGAATCAGGTTTACATAAGCCTTTAGTAGTGAAATCATAATTCGATTGTAAGGTATGTGTTAGTCATATTTAAGTGAAATATGAATGTGCATATATGTCTTTTATAGATGTTTACAAGTGATGCTATTGAGAGAAAGAAAGGTCAAATGAATAGAAAAGAATTGATTAAATGAAAGTATAAGAGGTTATAGATAACTATAAATGTATAAAGAAATGTACAAGTTGGTGTTATGTATGTATATGCATATTCGGCCATAATGTATATATGTATAAGATAAGAAATGTTTATTTAAGTTCATGAGTTGGTTGTTTTAAATGTGGAATCATTGAGTGTGATAATATTTTGCTTAAGACTTACTAAGCTAGCAAGCTTACTGTGTGTTCTTGTTTACTTTTATTTTATAGATTTTGGTTCAAGCTACGGACTCGACGGATCTGTGAAGAAGTCAGCCACGCTATCGAATCTCTTTTTGGTATTGATAAATTTGGTTGTTATTCGAAAAGGCATGTATAGGCTAACTATGATGTGTTAATAATGATACTTAAGCATGTATATGTATTAGCCAGGCAAAGATGGCTATGTGTTTTGGCTAAATTGCTCATGTGTTTTGATGAAATATTTTGCTCATGCTATGAACGATTGATTGCATTTAGATGTGGTTTAGGTATTACGTAATACATGAATGAGTGTTACAAATATTATCTATTCAGTTGGAGAAAAACTTGTCTTGGGTCGTTGTTGTTTAATATAGTAGATTCGGTTAGGCCATAATAGTGATATTCTAATCAAAGTAGTATATGTATATTATTTAATTGTTAGGTTCATTGTTAACGAAAGGTATAGATAATTTTTAATTATGAAGATTTCGATATGTATGTTCAGCCAAAGTATGGTTCATATGTTTGTATTCCTAGGTTAAGATGGTTTTGAGATTTATGGTAATGAAAGGTCAATGGTGGTAAGAAAATAGTAACATATATTGTGCGAATTATAGGAGTTAAGATTATGCATATTCGGTTATATGTACTTATAATTATAATTGAAGTGTTTTGTATCTTAGTCCATAAGTGTGAAAACAAGTGATAATTGCATGTAACCATAATGATATTTAATAGTAGCTCAACTACAAGGTTCTGAGTACTTTGGTTCGAAATAAAATGGTATGTGAAGTATGTTGCATTAAATGAATGCTAAGGTGTTTGTATCATAATAAGTTGATAAATATTTGATATCTTAGTATTTGTGGATGATTATATTAAATATGTTTTATCTTAGCATATTAAGTACACACACACACACACATATATATATATATATATTATGCACTCGTGATATTGGATATTAAGCTTTGTGAAATGTTTTGTTTGTTCTATTAAGTTCACGTATACTTATTTATGAAAATAAGGAATAAATAATTATTAAATGTTTAAATGTCGTCATTTTGATAAGCTCATGAATTATATATATATTTATATATTTGCGAAAAAAAACAAAAAGGTTTTATGTGTTATGTGAATGCGCGAAAGTTGTATTTTCTTCGATAATGCCTCATAATCCTAATCCGGCTACGGATATGGGTTAGGGGTGTTACACACACGATCGAAAAAGAAAATCAATATTCACTTTCTTGTTTTTAAGAAAATCAAGAAACCGAATCTCTGTCCAATTTTATTGTTTCGGACAATTTCAAGAATCAAGAAAATCAAGATTTCAAATCTTGGAAATCTTGGTCCAAGATACCGAATCTTGCAGCCAAGGCGTATTGAATTTCATGTATGAGCTTGAACGAGCCAATTTCGAAAGCAAACAGATCACAAGACCAAATTATTAAAAAAATGGCCCATTAAAATTTCTACAAGCCCATCCCGAAGTTTGGAAAGTAATTTAATTAAATATCAGGCTAAATTATCAAAGTGGCCCAAATTGTAAAATATTTAAACTATTGGTCCAATTTTATTTTAATAGGTGGATCATCATGTAATAATTTAACCCAAGGAGCCCATTTAAGTCATTTGGCTGAATTCCTATTAAAAGTCCACACTTAGATTTTTTTTTTTATTTGATGAGTTGTCATGTTAGTTATTCCCTCAGGGTTAGTAAAACTTATTTTGGGGGCCTATAAGTAGCATGGACATTCACCTTTATACACACACAATTGATTTATGTTTTTTTTTAAGTTAATAATAATTCTCTTTGAGTTTTTCTTCAAGTATTGCTCTTGAGTTTCTATTAGAAGTTGTTTTAAGAATCTTTTAGGTTGTGGGAATCATCTTAAAGTTTTTTCTTGCCAAAATGTCTTTCTTGGAGGGTGAATTAGAGTCATTGAAAGGAGTTGTGAATTCTTAATGTTTCCAAGGCTTCTTAGGACATCATCTTCTCTTTTCTATCGTTTCTTAGTTATTTAAGTTAGTTCTTGCTGTTTTGGCTTGTTGATTTTATTGATTTTCGTTCTAGGTTAAAGTTGCTTCAAGAAAGACGTTCTCCTACCTTGTTCCATTAAGAAACACATCAAAATTAGGAGTTTTAATATTTTCTTGTTGTTTGAAGCATTCTTGTACAAAACAATTTGCTTTTGTCTTTAAAATCACTTCTAACAAATCTGTTTGTTTTTTTTTTTATTTTTCCAGATCTGGTTGAGGCATTTTCTTGAGGTCTAAGGACGGTTTCTTTCCATCCAAGAAACCCTAGCTCGTTCTCTTTTAGACTCTTTACCAATCTGTTTATCTTTCTTTCGTTTTAATTTCGTTTGACTCTCTTTTGTGACAACTAATCTGTTTTCGTTGGTTCTTGTTTCAGTTTACGTTCGTCTAGAGATCTAGGATAAATCCGCAACTTTGACAAACTTTACAATTTGCTTCCACATTCATCCACATCATTCTTTATCAGATACTGAACTGGATATGCTATATCTAGCCTAGTATTAGTTAAATAAAGCAGCTTTCCAGTCTTTTATATGCAGTTGTATCTTGATTTTATTTTCATGCCACTACCAATTTTTGACATGGCAATGCCACTTCAGCACCGGTTGAAAATTATTTGACTAATATATTTTAAGCAAATTGAACAATGAGGCAATAATATAATAAAATGTTAATCTTGACTTTATTATATAAATTGTAGATTTTTTATTTAAAATATAAAAATAATAATTTTTTTATAAATTTTATTTTGTAATTAATTTATAATAATTTTCATAAATTTTGATTTTTTATATTTTTTATAATTTTAGAATGTATTTAGATAAATGGTTGTCTATATTCAAATGAACCGAACACATGTTGTCCAAATTCATTTTGTACTTATTTAAAAAATAATTTAAATATTTTTATTTTTGTTGTTAACAACCATGTCAATAATGCTATTAAATATTAACAATCAACATTGGTCATCGAGTTTATTCAGCTAATTTTATTAATTCAATGATTCAATTGGGTGTAAAAAGTTCGAAAAAGTTTAATTATTTTTATTCTGAAGCTTAGAGAACCATTAATTCTAAATTATAACATTATTTAAAACAAAATCCCTTCCAAAAAACAAAATATTTGTTTTTATTTTAAATATTTTTATGACTAAAAATCACTAACATTATATATACCACGTATTGCACATCTACAAAGTTTTTGAAAATTAAAAAAAAATGAGTCAAAAATTATTTTAAATTAAATAATGTACTAATTATTTTTCCAAAAAAATGGAAATTATTGATGTGGGGAGGTTTTTTTTTTAATAAAATAAGAATACTATGATTTTAAAAGTAATTTGTATAAGATCCTTACTTAAATTGATATCATATATTTAAGGGATAAATTTTAAAATTATACATGAATTTTGATTTTGTGTAATTTTATACATGAAATTTTGATTCGATCCAATTCTTGTAAATTATTAACACAATTATTAATATGGAATCATTTTATAGTTATGTATTGCATACATAAATAATTATATTTATCCAATATAAAAGTAAATTGATATATTTATTTCTTTAAATGTGTATGATTAGATCAAAATTAAAATTTCAAGTATACATTTGAACCGCAATTAGAGTTTCCCGTATATAATTGCACCAAGTTAAAATTCATGTATAATTTTGAAATTTATCCCTATATTCAATTTGGTTTTCTTTTTCCACATTGTTTTGATAGAGCTAGTGTCAAAATAATAAGTGATTATAAACTCAATCAGCCCTATTAAGTATAAACAGATTATTTATACATAAATGGATGTCTATGACTCATAATGCCAGCAATCCTAAAATTTAAACTAGAAATAAACGAATTTTCGACCATTAGATTGTGGGGGTTAATGAGATTACCATAGAATCAAAGGGCTTGATGCTACTACACTTCTGGCTTTCCAAAATTACTCAAAAATGGCACAAATTATTTCATTTTATTTTGTTCTAGGATAACTCTCATCAGCCCTATATAAACATGGTTTTATGTTCTACTTATAAGCACAAAAGAAAAGGAGAATCGTAGGGGGGAAAAATAGGGTGGAAGACATGGAGAGAAACGGCATGAAGAAACTGATGCTGACAGTGATGATGGTGACGATGGTGGTCGTAGTGGCAGTAGCCACGGATTTCCAACCGGAAACATCCACCAAAAACTGCGCCAAAAAGTCTGGCAGTCGATGCATTGTAGAGCTTTTACCTGGGAGGATTGCACTTTGTTTCGTTCTATGCATGATTAAATGCAAGCTCGTACCGACACAAGTTGTTTACAATTGTACCAGTGATTGTGCCAACTCTTTCCTTCACAATAACCCTAACGCTGGTATATATAAACATCTCTTAGTTTACCTATCTTTTTTTTTTATTATTTAAATTTCAGCTTTGGTAAATATTCAAAGTATATGTTCCATGGACTAGATAATTTTGAAAGTAACTAAAATTGATAAACACATTAACATTAGATAATTTAGAAATCTAATAATGAAGTTGATTGAGTCTTAGCTCGATTGGCATAGACGTTATTGCCAATACAAGGGAACACGTATTCGAGTGTGCTGAAGGGCATTATCTTCCTATTTATGAGTTGGAGAAAAATTATTAGTAGTTTTAGATAATAATAATAATAATAATAATAATAATAATAATAATAATAATAATAATAATAATAATAATAATAATAATAATAATAAGCGAATATGATTAGAATTTATAATAAGATTATTAAAAAAAATCTAATTGTCGAAACCGTCCCTTTTTGGAAAGGCGGGAATCGAACTTGGTGTTTTGAAAATGAAACCGAAACACGGGAGTCACCACCGACCTTTTATTAGGTGTGATCGGATCACCTTTGTTTTAAATAAACATTTCGGTTTACTAAAACGGAACTTTTGGTCTACGAAAGTTCGAGAAAATAGGTTCAGGAGTCGGTTACGTGCAAGGAAGGGTTAGCACCCTCGCAACGCCCAAAATCGGTACCAAATTGATTAATCAATGTCCTAATGTCGAAATATTTGAAATGATTTTGAAATTTTATTCCCCTTTTTGATTTTAAACGACTTGACAGAATATCGAGTTTCCCTTATTTCGAAGGAATAGAGTCTCACATCCAGCACGATTGGACACAATAATCTAAATCCCCGAATTCAAGATTATCTCCAAAAAATTTCCAAGTACGCATTTTTTTGAATTTTGGAAAAGGTATTTGCTCATTTGGTCATACAGAAAAAACACACCTAGCACGATTGGGCACGATCCTTTCGAACTTCCAAACACGCAAATATCACCTTATTTAAAAATAGAAACAAGATTTGAAGGGATATCCATTTGTTTAGTCAAACAAAAAGTCGCACCCAGCGCGATTGGGCACAAGTTTTTGGATTCTCAAACTTATGGCTATTACCTTCGTGAAACCCTTTTTTATGAAATTAAAAAAAATAAAACGTCGGGTTGCAATTTTAAAATGTCGATCCATATGAAATGACGAAAATGAGAGATTAACAACACATGATAATAAGAGATGCAAAAAAAAAAAAACATTGAAATAATAACAATAAATAAAAACTAAAAGATATTAGTAGTTAGAGAGATAATAGTAATATTAATGATGCAAAATATATATATAATAATAATAATAATATAATAATAATAATAATAATAATAATAATAATAATAATAAAATAATAATAATGATAATAATAGAAAAATAATAGTGATACAAAATATATACAACATAATAATATAGTAATAATAATAGTAATAATAATTAGCATAGTAATAATAGTAATGTAATAATGATACGAAATATGTACAAAATAATATAAGTATAGTAGTAGTAATAGTAATAATAATAATAATAATAATAATAATAATAATAATAATAATAATAATACGCAATATATACAATATACTAATATAAATATAGTAGTAATAATAATAATAATAATAATCATAAAAGGACTGAAAGATCGCAAAATACTAAAGGGGGACCTAATTGCATCTAAAGCGAGAGTCTAGGGTCAATTTGAAACAAAAAGGATAAAAGGGGCTAAATTGTAACATGCGCGTGACTTAAGGGACTTAAATAGAAAATAAACCCATTGACTGAAACAGGCGACGTTCGCAGGGGGACTAGATTGAAACGAAAGACAAATTTTTGGGTAAAATCATGAAGAATAAAAAACTGATTGCGAAGCTAAAAAAGGGGGAGGGGCTAAATATGCAATTAGCCCCTCTATAAAGAAAACACGCGGATCCTGTCGGGTCGGGTTGTCCATGCGCGGGTCAGGGGTGAAACGACGTCGTTTTGGCTATGGGACTCAAGCCCCAAAACGGCGCCGTTTTGATACCCTATAAAAGCCACATATCCTCCTCTAAAAAATCATTTTCACTTCTTTTAAAAAAAAAACATTTCAAAAATCTCTCAAACTCCTCTCTCCCTGGCCGGACTCCGATCAGCACCCGCTGGGGACTCCGTCACTGACCTCCGCGCGCGGTGGCCGGAACTCGTAAAAGGTAGATTTTTTTTTTATTTTGATATTATATATTTGCAAAAAAGAAAAAGATTCTAAAAATAGAGAAAATGATACCTTCGAAGGTTTTTGATTTTTGTTTGAGATCTGCCACTATATTCTTTGCTTTTTTTTTGTTTTCTTTCTATTAATATTGTTTGTATTTTCTTGGAAAAATATGCTGCTTGTATTGATTGCTTTTTTTTCGAAAAGAAAGGATCCGAATACATTCTTTTTTCTGAGGCTTTATAGCCGCTTTACATTAATTTTTTATTGTTCTTGTTTTGTTTTCTTCTCCTTGCAGACGCATGGGCGACGCGAGTGGGTCAGTGGCGGTGGCAGACAGGCCAGAGTGGAGGGTTCGGTGGCCGACAATGGCTAGTGGAGCGGCGCACCAGGGGGGCTTGCGGCGCATCATTTTAGGGTTTCAAAAAAACCCTAAAAGTTTTCTGAAAAACTTAAAGTTTCGGGCCTATTGGGCCTTTTGTTATTGGGTCTTTATGTTGTAAATGGGCCGATTGTATGATGGACATTTTGGACCTCTTTTCTTTGTTTGGGTTTTTTTATGTCTTGGGTGTTATGGGTTTTGGGCCCAAACGAAATTTGGGTATTACAGCTGCCCCTCTTTGCTCATTGTCGTGTAACGAGAATAGAGCAAAGACATAAAGAAGGCCCAAATTTGTCGGGACCCACTGAGTCACTCCTTTTCCTCTAGTAGCCTCGTTTTGACCCACCGCAACTGCTTCAATACAACTTCAGTGAGATGAGTTTTGTTCTGATCCACTCTACTGCGACTTCAATCTGTTCCGTATTGCCAAACTTAATGTCTTCAATCTGCTTCCTGCAAAGCTCATGAATGCAAAATCCTCTGTCTTCAATCTGCTTCCTGCAAAGCTCAGGAATGCCAGATCTGCTGTCTTCAATTTGCTTCTTGCAAAGCTCAGGAATGCCAGATCTTCTTTCTTCAACCTGCTTCGGAATGCCAGATCTTCTGTCTTCAACCTGCTTCCTGCAAAGCTCAGGAATGCCAGATCTTCTGTCTTCAACCTGCTTCCTGCAAAGCTCAAGAATGCCAGATTTGCTGTCTTCAATCTGCCTCCTACAAAGCTCAGGAATGCCAGATCTTCTGTCTTCAATCTGCTGCCTGCAAAGCTTAGGAAGGCCAGATCTTCTGTCTTCAATCTGTTTCCTGCAAAGCTCAGGAATGCCAGATTTGCTGTCTTCAGTCTGCCTCCTGCAAAGCTCAAAAATGCCAGATCTTCCGTCTTCAATCTGCTTCTTGCAAAGCTCAGGAATGCCAGATTTGCTGTCTTTTTGGAAATCAAGATTTTCTCATTTTGGAGAGAAGAAAAAAAAAATATCATATCCAATACTTTAGGACACGATGATTTAAATCCTCGAATCCAAGATCATCTCCTAGTTTTCTCTAATTGAAAATCAAGACTTCTCTCGTTTCAAAGGAATAAAATATCACATCCAATACTTTAGGACACGATAATTTAAATCCGCGAATCTGAGATCATCTCATAATTTTCTCGAATTGAATACCGAGACTTTCTCGTTCCAAAGAAATAAAATATCACATCCAATACTTTAGGACACGATAATTTAAATCCTCGAGAGTAAGCTTTTTGTTTAAAAATATGTTTGTTTTAAACGATATTCGGTTATTTAGATTAAACGAAAAAAATTGCAACCCAATACTTTAAGGCACGATCTCTCGAATTTCTAAATACAGAACATGGCCTTGATTTAGAAAATTTTATCTCGAAATAACAAAACATCACCTCCAATACTTTAGGACACGACATTTTGAATTCTTGAGAATAAGCTTTTTGTATTTGTATAAAGGTAATATTCCTTATTTAGAAAGTCTTCAATCTGCTCTTGAATCCCCGGAATTGCCAGATTTGTTGCCTTCAATCTGCTCCTGAAACACCAGGATCATCAGATTTGTTCTCTTCAATCTGCTCCTGAAACACCAGGATGCCAGACTTGCTTTCTTCAATCTGCTCCTGAAACATCAGGATGCCAGACTTGCTTTCTTCAATCTGCTCCTGATACATCAGGATGCCAGACTTGCTTTCTTCAATCTGCTCCTGAATCCCCGGGATCGCCAGATTTGTTGCCTTCAATCTGCTCCTGAACACCAGGATCGTCAGATTTGTTGTCTTCAACCTGCTCCTGAAACACCAGGATGCCAGACTTGCTATCTTCAATCTGCTCCTGAAACATCAGGATGCCAGACTTGCTTTCTTCAATCTGCTCCTGAAACATCAGGATGCCAGACTTGCTTTCTTCAATCTGCCTCCTGCAAAGCTCAGGAATGCCAGATTTACTGTCTTCAATCTGCTTCCTGTAAAGCTCAGGAATGCCAGATTTGCTGTCTTCTTTGCTTCCTTACTATCTTCAGGAAAACTTCAATCTTCAGTCCGCTCCACTATCCTCTAGGGAATAACATCTGAACGTTTCAATTTGCTTCCTTACTATCTCCAGGAAAACTTCAATTTTCAGTCTGCTCCACTATCCTCTAGGGAACAAAATCTGAACTTCGCTATTGCTACACTGTTCTTTGAGGAACCTGTCCTGTAGAATGTGCTTATGCTTATGCAAACGATGAGGATGTTATGATCGAAATAACTCAAAGCCTCTTAACTACATATGTTATGGACGACATTTAAATGCTTCTAACTAAATGTGTTTTGCATGAATGTAAAATTTCGTGAGAATGATCCCTGCTTAAGGTGTCATCGTTCATAGTTCATTAGGGTAATATGCTACCCTTTTGCTCGGCTGGTATTCTTCGACTGAAAACCTGAGAAACACTTATTTTGCTCAACAGATTTGCCCCACTGTAACTGTAAGGTTTATCTCATTGTGACTTGGGGGTATAGGATCTGGACCTTCTCCCAACCATCCCGCCGTGATTTTAGAATGTGAAATTTGTTTCTTCTTCGATCCATCCCATTGCCATTCAAAGGTATAGGATCTGTATCAGCTTCCATCTATTGATCACCTTTTAAATGACCCAACCAGATGTTTATGCACGATGTTCGCATGAATACAGAATATCGTTTTTTTTTAATGATCCGAGCTTTGTGCTTGGGTTAACAATGCCCATTTTCGTCAGGCTTGTATCATTGATGCGATATCTTGTCATTTTGTTCAATCACCATTTCTGACAAAAATTCGAAGAGATAACCTTAATTTGGACTCAGATGTTTCCACCCCTTAAGCTTGGTGAATCTTAAACAATAATCCTGTTTCCGACTCCTGTATTGTTTAGAGGTTTTCAGAGTAATATACGAAACTCCCTTCATGAAAGTATTATTAGTCCAATAATTGTTATTTCAATGCAATATGCTTGAAATAGAAATTTATTGAGAGCGCAGCTTGAAACAAACAAGTTAATTAAAGCTAGGAAATACAATGACAAAGAACGCTTATTTAGAGTTTTTGTTTTTTTGTTTTTTTTTGTTTTGTTTTTTTGAGAAAAAGCAAAGATAGCAAACTCAAAATGGAAACTAGGTGCCCCAGATATCGCAGCCTGAGCTTCTTCGTTCCGACTTCTTGAGGATTATTTTAAGCTCAATATGTGTTTAGGGGATCCAGAGTACTTTGGTGATGCCCCAAGACATAACATACTTCTTCATTGTTAATTCAAGCGTAACAAGACTACTGTATGCTACACTTTCGATCAAAATTTGAGCTGCCCTTTTTGGGTTTTCAACTCAAACCCACCTTTGGTCTCAAAGCGCCCTTTTGTGAGTTTTCGCCTTTGGCCTCCTCTTTTTTTTTTGAATCAACCTTTTTTAGGCCAAATCTGAACTCACCGAATTGGACAAGTCTTTGCTATCCATCTCCATCCATATCCATGCTTCCATAGAACAGGTCTTCTTTGTTGCATAAGGTCCTTCCTAGTTTGGTATTCACTTCCTTCTAAAGTCCCTTTTACATGGGAGAATTTTTCAAAGCCCTATCATGAAATTTTCTAAGGCGATCCTTTTTGTTGTAAACTCGCATCATCTGATCGTGACGGATAACCCTCAACATTCTCTTCAAATTCATTTGATCACATTGGGATTAGATCTTTTCCGCTTCATTCAATTTTGGCTCGGCCCGTGCCCCGGAGAGAAGGGATTTTAACTTCAATAGGCCAAACCTAAGGTGTTGCCCCGACAGAGGTCCTGGCCGGCATTTAATGAGCATAAAGGGTAAACGTAACTTCCATATGCCAATCTTTACAAGTCTAGGTCATCTTCCTAGCAATCCTTATTTTGTTGCCCCCTTCTTTTTTTGGCACTATGACGTAGCATTTGATCTTTGAACAGACCGCAAACTTTTGACATTGTGCGATTAAATGTGATTTTTCTGACATTTTAGTTGTAGGCATTCTTTTTCTTTCTTCTTCTTCTTTTTTATTTTTTTTTTTTGCTCTAACGACCACTGATTTTGTAATATTGGCCTAAGAAGCTACTTCCACCCTCTTAGCGAATTAATGTTCGCTAAAAGCTTCTGACGAGGTCGTCCCAATAAACTCTATGCCCCACACAGATAAGGTCTATGAAGAAATGGATGAGACGTATGAATCTTGTTTTCATAAATTTGGCATTTACGACACAACTGATGCAATCCCTTTCTATGATGGACCAGCAGAATTTGAATCTCATAATTAGCTTGGCTATCGTATAATCATTAGCATGTGCTCTTTAAATACCCTGATGAACCTCTTCTAGGACTTCCTTGGTCTTAACAGCATACCCGCATTTCAGTAGCCCAGGTGTGTCACGTGAAAACATCCTTGAATTGGGAATAAGTTGATGATGTCTCGCTTTGTCTTTGCGGTGAGCTAGGCTTCAATATTCACCTTTCTCTCTTCTCCTAGGCTTACAACGACGCTTTATAAGGTAGTATCTGTTTTCAATCTTGCTCTACCATCCTTAACAAATCAGGATATAGGCTACAATCTCTATCGTCTCCAAAGCTTTAAGATCCCTCTAGACGCATATCTTACTGAGAAGTAGACTCTGAGTTAGTAACGGCGTCACTCATGTCATTGATATCTGGGGACCCATTGTGGGTGTGGGGTAGAAAATCCAAAGAACAACTGATTTTAAGGATGATTATATGTATGATATGGATATGAATGAAAAATGAAAAAAAAAAGTGTAAAGCATGAAAATATTTATTTAGAAAGATGCATTTTATTGAAATAACAATTCCGGACACAAGCCTATTTCGCAAAAAGATTCTTACTGCTCCTAGGCTTTAAAGCAATAAGCGCGTTTTGGACATTACTCCAAGTTAGCTCTAAAAATACAGGGATCTCTTCCACAGTCCCATTGTTCAAAACACTCCCAAACATGCAAGGTCTTGAAAATCTTGATTCTTCGGTTCACTTTACAGATATATGTTAGTGTTCTTGTTTCCCGATTCCGAGGACTTCCTTCAAGGAAATGCATTCTTTTGCCTCGTCCCGGTTTCTGTTAAGGCTTCATCAGAATGATTAGGTCTTGAAAAATCATCAAACTCCACAATTCCTATCTTAATAAACTTTTCGACCAACTTCTTAAATGCAGTGCAGTTATCGATTGAGTGACCCGTTATTCCCGCATGGTAGTCGCATTGAACGTTCGGATCATACCATTTAGGATATGGGGGCTGTAATGGCTTCAAATAATAAGGAGACACCACATGTGCATCAAATAAATTTTGATAGAACTCCTTGTATGTCATCGAGATGGGTGTGAAGTGGAGCCTTCTAGTGTTAGGCTTTGGGTTGGAATCCTGCTTAAGGGGGCCTTGAGGGTTGGTAGTCACCATCCTTAACTGGCTTACTGAAATCAGCTCCGGATGACCCTTGTCGCGCTTACTTGTACTACCCATTTCCTTTTCCTTCTTCTTCGGGGCCCTTAATGTCTGCCCTCTCATTTCCTTTGTCTCCGCTTGAACAATCGGTTTGGCTTGATCATCATTAGGGTTAAAACATGAGCTTATCGGGAGATTCAGCAGTGCTGGGGTATTAATCTGACATTGGGGCTTGATAATGACGGGTCCCCCATGCGGCTGTGTATCTGGTTGAGTCGGGATATTCATCGAGGAATAAACAATTTCTTCATCATCATCTGTACCGCTGACCACTGGACCACCCCTTTTTCTAAGTCTTTCGACTAGTAATTGGTTTAACTGGTGCATCATATTCATTTGATCTTGCATATCCTGTTGAATTTTGGCCAACTGTTCTTGCATCAACATTTGCCTTTGCTCTAATCTCTCCAACCTTCGGTCCATGTCTTCTGGGTTAACTGAGATAATTTCACCTAATTAGGGTTTCTCTACAAGTTTTGATGCATGCAATATGATGTAATACAGATGCATGAAATGCAATGCAAAATGCATGAAGGCAAAAGGGCAAGCAGGGAGGTAAAGCTACCATGGAGGCCTTTGTATCAAGAGTTGAATTGTATTTTGCCCCCTCAACTAAAACAATGAGCAAATTAGTCCTTGTACATTAGATTAATGGGCAAAACTGGCCTTTCTGTTAAAAATTCCATGCATTTCTACTATTAAATATTGGTCATTGTAAATCAGCATAAGGTACACAAAGCACGTCACATGTCACTACTTCATTATTTCATTAGCCACATCAGGTTTTAACAGTACAAATGGATGGAAATTTTTAACAGAAAGGACCAGTTTACTCTTTGATATAACGTATAAGGACTAATTTGCCCATTTTTTTAGTAGAGGGGGCAAAATACAATTTGACTCCTATTATAAGGATCTCTATGGTTCTTTGACCTAAGCAATGGCCTTGTCACCAAAAATGGTAGATTCATCATTTTCCCTTAAAATTTTATGAAATTACATGTTAGTATAATGGTAAAATTGCAATTTGACCCTTAAAATTTAAAATTCATCTTTGGCCTCCTGAGCAATTTTCTGACTTCTCCCCTTCCTGAAAAGGTGAGGCATTCTAAGAACGGGAGTGCCTCATTGGGTGCTTGAGACCCATTGGCTCTTTAAGCTGCACCTTCTCAGTCATTCGAGCTTTTAGTAGAATTAGGAGACAAAACTCTTACTAAGGACAATACTAACCAATTGAGGGATCTTTTTACTCCTAACAAATGATATTTCACATATTTCTTCCGATGAAATGAGCCTCTCCTAAACAATAAATATTTAAAATCTACGAGTGTATATATACCATAAAAATGAATAACATCAATTTTACTAAAATATTTATAATGATATTTTTAAAATGTAATATATATATATATATATATATATGATTATTTTCGTATTTATAAATCAAGCCGCATTCCCTTAAATCTTATATGATTGTTTCTGATATTTGCAGATCCAAAAACAGTGAAACGCGATGTTGGCAAATGCTATGAGAGCTTCCAAAACATAAATTAATATTTGACTATGTCTTTTTTCTTGTTCTTTTTCTTTTTCTTTTTTTGTCTTTATCCATGTTGTTATATTACAGTTTCAATAAATTTTATAAATTGAATTTCAATAAGAATGTTTTTTTTTCCTATCCAAACTAGATAAATGTCCGCACTTCAATAATAAACTTACACACGATATGACACAATTTTTAGTTATTTGAATATAGTTGATTAGACTTATAATAATTATATAAAATGAACTCAATATGAGAAATGATCAAATGATATGAAAAATAATATAAATAAACACATTTGTTAAAAAAGTACATAAAAAATTATTAATATCAAAATTTTTATAAAATATATATCAAATATGATTATAAAAAAAACTAATACAAAGATATATGAAACAAAAAATTAGGATTATTGCAATAGTGTCGATTTTATCTAACTCATGTATTCATGTTATGTTACATGTCATATTTATATTCGTGTTATTTTTTTAGGTTCAAAATCTTGTAATAAACATATTTGTACCATGTTTGCGTTTTCTTATGTATTTAAATATTTATAGTTATTAATTTGTTATGTGTTCAACACTGATGAATAATATGCATTTAAAATTATTCGAATCCACGATGGCATAAAATTATTACAACAATAATAATATAAATTAAGTTAATGCTCAATCTATATTATTAATATATTACAAAATTTTAAAATATAGATGAAAAAATGTCAAATAAAATAGAATAAACCACTCACTCCCATTTACATAATGAAGTGGAGCAATTTAATAAGTGAAAACAAGAAATGATATATAATTACAGTCAAATGAATTTACTGGTCCGTTTGTGATCCATTAGTGAGTTTATTGATCATAGTCAAGTTCGCTCAATTGGTGAAATCATTACTTCGGCCACTAAACAAACTTTTTAAATTCATATCAATTTGAATACGTGGATTTCAATTATTTGTAGATAATATATAAAACTATAATTTCCATATATAATTATTATTCAACATAAAAAATTATGACTGTTCTCATACAAAGATTTGGGTTAATGGTGATTAAACTATTCTTTGTTCAGACTTTTTCAATCGAAAATTCTCATTCTCTTTCTCTTTTATATTTTAGTGTTTTTTTTCATGAAACAGTTTTGAACGTCACAAATTTACGAACTAAAATTCAAGTAGTTTTCTTCTCCAATCTTTGACACTAATCATCAATATTCAACTTGGACCTAAAGTGTCTTCTTCTTCTCGTCAATAAGTACTAATCTATCGTACCAATTATTGAATCGTTGATTGAAACTTACTAGCTTGAGTTAAAAAAAAAATTAACAGTCCAATGACTTAAACAAAAACTTTTGAATAATTCAGTGACTATTTTGTAACTTTTTGAAGTTAAGTGACTAAAGCATAAACTTACTAATAATTTAGTGATATTAGGTGTAGTTTACTAAAAATAAATATTTCTTCTTTTATTTATAAGAGAAATAAAATTTCTTAAATAATACTCTTTTAATATGTGTCACACTTATCAAATCATTGGGTAAAAGTCTTATGAGAGTAACTGGTGGATCAGTTTTTTTTTTTTTTTTTGTATTCTTTATATCCGTTTAATGAAACATGCTTGAAATTTGTGATTATAATATCATCTCCAAAATTTAAACCAACATCTCTCCTTAAAATACAATGTATATTAAGGTTAAGAAGTAAAAAAAAATCTGCACAAAATTCGTCAATACATAAATATTTCAACAATTAAAAATAAATTAAAAAAACAATTCCAAAATTCTTATAAAAAATAGTTTAAAAAGAAAAAAAAACTAATTACATAACATGATTGTTAATGATTTCACATAGGAAGTGCAAATCTTTTTTTTTCCCTTATTTTCTAGTAAGAGAAATCAAATTTAAACCTTGACATTGTAATGGGGTTTCTTCAACATTGCCAACCTAACTCCATTTTCATTTCCAAACCTACCCACACAAAGTCTATATATAAACACTCTCTAAAACCATTGAAACAAACAACCACCAAAACCTCAATTTACATATATTTTCATAATTGATCCCAAAAAAAAAATGGAGAAAAGAGGAGTTTCAGTTTCATGGGTGAGTTGTTTGGTGGTGTTGGGGGTTTTAGTTGGGCAATCCACCGCTCAACTCATGCCGTTTGGGATCTGCTATGCCTCTTGCTTTGCTACGTGCACCCTAGGAGGCGGCGGCGGCCCCGCCCCTTGCTCTCTCCAATGCCTTAAGAACTGCCTCCTTACCAAAACCACCGTCGGCGGCGGCACTGTCAAAGACACTCTCTCCTTCTGCAAGCTTGGCTGTGCCTCCGCCTTGTGCTCGAATTTCAGCACCAGTGACAATCCTGGTAATCTCTTTTTCCTTTTCAATATATCTCCCTTTCCCTGTGATTTAACACCGGCACGCGATACTTGTACAAAATGACATGAATACGATCATATAAAAATATTTTAAAATTTAAGATATGAGTAAGACAAGACAAAAAAAATATAATTCCATTAGGTAAAAATATAATTGCATAAGGTAAAAAATGTAAAAATAAACAACTATTGGATGTAATGTTAACTCATGTTAATTCCATTGTTTATTTTGAGATGTGGTGATTAATTATTCTTATTTGTTTATTTTGTGATAACATATGAATTAAATTGCTCTGTTTACATTAAGAATGGTTAAATTGGTTCAGATCTTATAATACAAGCATCTCATAAATATTTATTCCTAAAACAAAATGTTTTTAATAATATACTATAAAAGTATAAAAATTGATACTTGTTAATAAAATACTAGAGTTAATTACATCATACATTCTTAAATTATATGCTAAATTTTAAATCAATCTCTATCAAAACGTTATAAGTGAATCCTCAAATTAAAGTATTATTTCAATCAAGCCTTTTCATAAGTTTTATCAAAACGTTGTAAATGAATCATCAAACTAAAATATTTTTTCAATCAAGCATTTTCATAAATTTGCCATCAATTTGGACGTTAAAATGTCAATTTGCATCAAACATAGTTTCTTTTTCTAAACATTTATGGTTTAATAAATATGTTTTTAAACATGTTATATCCAAATTGACAATGTCGCCAAAGCTTACCGCTAAACTAGTAAAAAGACTTTATTGGAATGATATTTTAATTTGAGAATTTAATTGGAATATTTAAAGTTTAGGGCCTAATATAAAATTCGACCCATAATTTTGAACTTTTCATGAAATTAACCTAAATTTTAGTAATATTTGAAACATTAACCTTTAGAATTACCCATTGTTGACTGTATATTGTTTTGACTGTAACAAATATGTTTTTTTACATATCCTCGCATGTCAAACACATGTTATCATATTAAATTCTAGGGATGAATTTAGAAATTTTCTTAGAAGATGGGAATTGAATTATAAATAAAAGTATAATTTTCATCTGTGTTTGTACTTTTATTATAAACTGTAGGTGTAAACTTTCAAAAGAACAAAAAAAAAAAAAAAAAAAACACTCATCACTCCCGAATAACTTGTTTCTTATTTTTAATAATTTTTTTATTATTTCTTACTTTTTCATATTTTTAATAGTTTTTTTTATTATTTTCACAACTCACATTGTTTTGATATTTTTGGCTTAAATTCCATAGCTTCAAACAAAGTTGGAAATTGTGTGGATGGTTGCTCAGCGACATGCGCCAAGAAGAACTTATGAATACAAAGAGATTGATGTATAAAAAATCTCTGTTGTTTGACTAAAATAAATGATTTCATGTATTATTAGAATAGTCCATAGATCGGACTAAATCATGACCTAAATCGTCAAAAACTTTATCACATGTTTGGTATAGATAGATAATTTTATCTTTACACAAACTTGTTATGTGATGTATACCATGAATTTTGATAACAAATTATATAAATATCAAATACAATACATATAAGATAAAAACTACTAATGATATTTTAAAATTATTATGTGAATCTTAACTTGATTAGCATAATTATTATTGCAATAATCTAAGGATTGTGAATTCGAACGCACTTAAATCTATAATATTTTCGACTAAGAATTGAGGTTATACATTGTAAATTAAAAATATGATATTCCAAATTTATTAATTTCATTAATGAGTCTATTGGTGATTATAGTCTAATTTGGTCAAGTGGTGAAATCGTTATTTTGTCCATTAATAAACTTCAATTTAATTTAAAGGAGTTGATTCTTTCAGGATAAGTCTCCAAAGTGTCATTTGTCGAATAGTCAGCTGATCCATCAACAATTGAAAGTATTATCCTTTGGTACGAGTTTTGTCTCATGTACTCTGTCGAAACCATCCTTTTTTGAAAAGGTGGGAATCGGACTTGGGTTTTGAAAATAAAAACGGGAGTCGCCACCGATCTTTATTTGGGTGTGATCTGATCACCTTTGTTTTAATAAAACGTTTTGATTTATTAAAACAGTGTTTTTGGTCCACGAAATTTGAGAAAACGGGTTCGGGAGTCGGTTACGTGCGAGGAAGGGTTAGCACCCTCGTCACGCCCAAAATTGGTACCGAATTGATTAATTGCTGTCCCAATGTCGAGAGTTGGAAATTTAAAGAAAATGGTTTTTTTTAAAAAAAATATGATCCCTTTTAAAAATATTCAAATTTCCTCGAATTAAATATCAAGCTTTCCTTGTTCCGAAGAGATAAAATATCACATCCATTACTTTAGGACACGATAATTTAAACCTTCGAATCCAAGATGAATATTACCTCGTTTAGAAAATCTTATCTCGAAATAACGGAATGCCACATCCAGTAAGTTAGGACGCAACATGTCGGATTTTCGAAAATAAGCTTTCATTTTTATTCAAAAACCTTTTATTTTAAAAGATATTTCGCTATTTAGGTTAAACGAGAAAAATCGAAACCTAGTAAGTTAAGGCACGATTTTCCCGAATTCCTAAATACGAAATGTTGCCTTTACGAGAGAAATCAATTTTGTATTGGATAAAATGGAGCACGAATTTGTAACAAAATGCAAGAAATGAGGTACAATGCTAGCAAGCATACAAAACACATGTGTTAAGTACAGCGATAAAAAAATAGAAATACAATGAGTAAAGCTAATATGCTAAAAGGGATAATAAACAAATAACGAAAGAATAATAAGCGATATAATAGCTTTACAAGAAGAAAGGAAAATAAATAATAACAATAATAATGATGATAATAAAAGACAAAAGTGATGCAAAATGTGTACGACATAACAATATAGTAATAATAGTAATAGTAATACTGATAATAATATAATAATATGCGATGGTATAACATACATACGAAAAAAAAATAACATAAGTATAGCGATAATAATATACAATATACATACAAAATAAATAATATAACTATAGTAATAATACTAAAATAATAGTAATAGTAGTAAATGTAACAATGATAATAGGAATAATGACTTAAAAAAAAAATAGTAGTAATAGTAATAGAAAATATAATAATAATAATAATAATAATAATAATAATAATAATAATAATAATAATAGCACACAATACATATGATATATAAATGTAAATATAGTAATAGTGATAATAGTATAATAATAATAATGATAATAATAATAATATAGAAACAATACTAATTATAATACAAGATATGTACGAAATAATATAGTAATAACAATAAATAAATATTAAAATATAATAATAGTAATAGTAATAATAAAAAATAATAATGATAATAATAACAATAAAGGAAGCCAAATCGAAATTAAAATGAAGTTAAAGGGGTAAAATAATAATAAAATGAAATAAAAAAGGATTAGGGGTTAAAGTTGCAAATAAATCAAAAGTGGCGAACAGGGACCCCAAAGCTACGCGCGTAAGCTTATGGGGACTAAACGGGTGAATAACCCACCCCCTAATGCGCTGCGTTTCAAGTAACCTGGGCGCGGACCAAATCAAAAATGGGTTAAAACAATCGGGCCAATTTAAAAAATGCTAGCAGGGAGCGGATTGAAGGCGCTGAAAAGAGGAAGGGCCCATTGCGCAAATATTCCATTTAAGGAATATGCGCAGTAACCCCATTAACTAAACGGTGCCGTTTTTGGTGGGCATATTTAAGCCTCCACTTCCCCTCTTTTCCATTTGCAAACCCCCCATCTTCAAAAAAAGAGACAAACGCTCCGACCTTCTCTCCCCTCATCTCCGTCCGACGATCGGCCTCCCCTCGACCTCCTGACGCATCGCCGCGTGTCTAGAGGTCATCATCGTGCGGAGGTGGGCTCAAACGCCCTGCTCGAAGATCCCGAAGGATCAAATAGTCGGCGCCTCTCATGTGACGGAGAAAGAGGTCCTCGAAACCCGTCCTCCGGCCAGACTCCGACGACGGCTCGCGAGGTTTTCGGTAAGTTCTCCCTCTTTTCTTTTCCCTTTTGGTTTCGTTTTGGTAAAGATTTGAAGTAAACCAAATGAAATAATGAATGAAAAAGCAGTAGATAAACGAAATCAACCTTGTTCTTTCTATTGTTTCTGATTGCTGATGATGCGAAAAAGGAGGCTGTTTTAGAAGGTACTTATTCTTTTATTTTTTTGGCTTTCGATTTACAGTGTTCCTAGAAGATTTCCCCCCAAAAATCCGAACCCCTTCTACATCGAGTTTAAATGGCTTTATAGCCGGAAAATTGCAATTGTTTTCTTATTTTATTGTTTCGCCCATATTTGCTGTCTTCTTGTTGTCTCTGTCTGTTGTGCGCGTTTTGCAGGGCATGGGCGATAGAGCAGAGGACGATGGTGAAGACGGAGGCCGAGGTGCACGGGTCGCGTGAGGCGTGCGACTGTCAGGAGCGTGGGCGCGGAGCACGATGCGCGTGGGGGGAACTGTAACGATGCCGGGGCGCTTGGGTTGCTGTAGAGTCGCGCGTGCGAGGGACGCGCAGGGCAGATGAGGGGTCGGTGGCGGCGCTGGAAAAAGTGACCCTAGGGTTTCTGATGAGTTTGTGGTTTTGGGCCTGGGGCCATTCGGGTTTGTTGGGCTGTATGTTTTGTTTGGTTTTGGGCCTGTAATTGGACTTTCAAGACTGTTTATGTATATATTTTTTATTGGGTTCTTAATGGGCTTGGTTCAAGAGGCCCGGACAAAATTTGGGTATTACAGCTGCCCTTCTTTGCTCATTGTCGTGTAACGAGAATAGAGCAAAGACATAAAGAAGGCCCAAATTTGCCTGGGTCCACTGACTCTGGATTTTTGGCGCCCTTATTCTTCGTATGGCTTCATTCTAGCCCCTTGCCTTTCGTTGCTATTTTACTGCAACTTGGACTGACTTCAATTTAATTCTCTGTAACTTCAGAAATGTCAGTCTTGCTGTCTTCAATCTGCTTCCTGCAAAGCTCAGGAATGCCAGATCTTCGAGATTTTCTCATTTTGGAGGAAAAAGTACCATATCCAATACTTTATGACACGATGACTTAAATCCCCCAGAGTAACGATCTCTTGAATTTCTAAATGCAAAACATGGCTTTGATTTAGAAATTTTATCTCGAAAAATCAAAACATCGCATCCAGTAAGTTAGGACGCGACATTTCAGATTCTTGAGAATAAGCTTTTTGTATTTGTATAAAGGTAATATTCCTTATTTAGAAAGTCTTCGATCTGCTTCCTGCAAGGCTCAGGAATGCCGGATTTGTTATCTTCAATCTGCTCCTGCGTGCCAGGAATGCCAGACCTGCTATCTTCAATCTGCTCCTGCGTGCCAGGAATTGCCAGACTTCTTATCTTCAATCTGCTCCTGCGTGCCAGGAATGCCCGACCTGCTATCTTCAATCTGCTCCTGCGTGCCAGGAATGCCAGACTTGTTATCCTCGATCTGCTCCTGCGTGCCAGGAATGCCAGACCTGCTATCTTCAATCTGTTCCTGCGTGCCAGGAATTGCCAGACTTGTTATCTTCAATCTGCTCCTGCGTGCCAGGAATGCCAGACCTGTTATCTTCAATCTGCTCCTGCGTGCCAGGAATTGCCAGACTTGTTATCTTCAATCTGCTCCTGCGTGCCAGGAATGCCCGACCTGCTATCTTCAATCTGCTCCTGCGTGCCAGGAATGCCAGACTTGTTATCCTCGATCTGCTCCTGCGTGCCAGGAATGCCAGACCTGTTATCTTCAATCTGCTCCTGCGTGCCAGGAATGCCAGACCTGCTATCTTCAATCTGCTCCTGCGTGCCAGGAATGCCAGACTTGTTATCCTCGATCTGCTCCTGCGTGCCAGGAATGCCAGACCTGTTATCTTCAATCTGCTCCTGCGTGCCAGGAATTGCCAGACTTGTTATCTTCAATCTGCTCCTGCGTGCCAGGAATGCCAGACCTGTTATCTTCGATCTCATCCTACCGCTGTTTAGTGGCAACAGGATGGTCTTCAATCTTCGGTTTGTTCCACTATCCTTTCTAGGGAACCCGACCTGAACCTTTTTTGCTTCCTTACTATTTCCAGGAAGACTTCAATCTTCAGTCTGCTTCCCTATCATCTCCAGGGAACAAGATCTGAGCTTTTCAGTTTGCTACACCGTTCTCCGGGGAACCTGTCCTGTAGAATCAATTTTATGTGCTCATGCTCATGCGAAATGATTAGGATGTCATGCTCAAAGTGAATCAGATGCTCCTATCTAGACATGCTATGATGCAAGTATGTTATGAGTTTGATTTCTTTTCAAGGCGTTATCGTTTATTTGGACACTTGGCCCTTTATGGTAATTTTAGGGCTCGCGAGCTGTAAATCATATGACAGATTGTCACCCCTTTACAACCTTTTTTGTTCATCGCTCGATTCACAGTTGGCTTGCCATACCATCCCCTAAATGGCCCCAAAGACATATTTCAATCCCAATTACTGAACTGCTCCAAGAATTCAGTCCTGTCACGTGCTTGGGGAATTTTGAACAACTGTCCTATTTGGTTTCCTGTTTTATTTAGAAATTTCTAAAGTAATATATGGAACTTCTTTTGTGAAGTTATTAGTTCAGCACTCATTATTTTAATGCAACATGTGGCAAGGAATTGAAAAGAAAGTTGAATTAATTGTCCGAAATACAAAAACTGTCAGAGAACATGTCTCGAAAAAAAAAATGTCAAAGGTAACAAGGGTCAGGTGCCCTGGATATCATTGATTGGGCTTCTATATACAAACTTTATGAAGACTATTTTGGGCTCTAGCATATGTTTAGATGACTCAAAGCATTTTGCTGATGCCTCCAACTTCACTTCTTGTCTATTCCGCGGCGCCTTTTTATGAGTTTTCATCTTGGCTTCCCCTTTTTTTTTTTTGAGACCCCAAAGCGCCCTTTGCGGGTTTTCACCTTGGTCTCTAAGCATAGTATTTCTTGACCGAATCCGAGTTTACGGGATTGGGCAGGCTTTTTCCATCCATTTCAGTCAGGATCAATGCCCCTCCAGAGAAAGCTTCTTTTACCACATATGGTCCTTCCCAGTTCGACATCTATTTTCCCCTGAAGTCCTTTTGTATGGGAAGGATCTTTTTTAGCACAAGATCTCCTTCTTTAAACACTCTTGGGCGAATCTTTTTATCATAGGCTCGCATCATTCGTTTTTGGTACATTTGGCCATGACGGGTAGCCCTCAGCCTCTTCTCTTCGATTAAGTTCAGCTGATCGTATCGAGCCTGGATCCATTCAGCTTCATCCAGTTTTATTTCTGACAAAACCCGAAGAGAGGGTATTTCCACTTCAATAGGTAGGACTGCCTCCATCCCATAGACTAATGAGAAAGGAGTTGCCCCAGTCGAGGTCCTGACAGACGTTCTATAAGCATATAGTGCAAATGGTAATTTCTCGTGCCAATCCTTATAAGTCTCGGTCATCTTCCCTATTATCTTCTTGATATTTTTGTTGGCTGCTTCCACTGCACCATTCATTTTCAGACGGTAGGGAGACGAGTTGTGGTGTTTGATACCGAATTGGCTGCAAACATCTGCTATGGTGCTGTTGTTCAGGTTCAAAGTATTGTCAGATATAATTCTCTCAGGCATTCCGTAGCGACATATGATCTCCTTTTTTAGGAATTTGCTGACTGCTGATTTTGTGACATTGGCATACGAGGCAGCTTCTACCCACTTGGTGAAATAATCAATGACTACGAAGATGAATCGATGCCCGTTAGAAGCCTTCGGTGAGATCGGTCCAATGACATCCATGCCCCACATAGAAAAGGGCCACGGGGAAGTCATCACGTGTAAAGGTGACGGAGGCACATGAATTTTATCACCATAAATCTGACATTTATGGCACCTCTTAGCATAGTTGACGCAATCTCCTTCCATGGTGGACCAATAATATCCAAACCTCATGATCTGCCTGGCCATTGTAAAACCATTGGCATGTGTTCCACAAACGCCTTCATGAACTTCCTCTAGAATTTTCCTAGCCTCTATAGCATCAACGCATCTCAGTAACACCTGGTCTTTTCTCTTTTTGTAGAGGATGTCCCCATCTAAGACATAGTCAGAGGCCAATCTCCTGAGTGTCCTTTTCTCATTCTCCGTCGCATGCTCCGGATACTCGCGGTTTTTTATATATTGCAACACATTTTGATACCAAGGGTGATCATCTCTTTCCTCATCCTCCAGATTACAACAATAGGCTGGGACTTCGAGAATACTCATCTGGATGGGTCTCATATCTTCTGGCTTGTTTACCTTGATCATAGAAGCCAGAGTTGCTAAGGCATCTGCCATCTGGTTTTCATCGCGTGGGAGATAATTAAAGGTGATGACATCAAATCCCTCAATCAATCCCAAAACTATTTTTCGATATTCGATTAGTTTAGGATCTCGGGTCTCCCATTCACCTTTGAGTTGATAAATCACTAGTGCAGAATCTCCATACACTTCTAACACTCTGATCTTCCGCTCCATGGCCGCCCGGATTCCCATGATACAAGCTTCATATTCTGCCATGTTATTCGTGCAATCGAAATCCAATCTACACGTGAACGGATGGTGATCACCACTAGGAGACACCAAGATTGCCCCAATTCCATTTCCCACAGCATTAGACGCTCCATCAAAGTTCAACTTCCACGGCATTTCTTCAGCATTTGCCACATACATCAATTCTTCGTTGGGGAATTCAAAGCTCAAAGGCTCGTAATCTTCCAAGGCCCTGCTAGCCAGAAATTCCGCTATTGCACTCCCTTTTATGGCTTTTTGACTTACGTAGACTATGTCAAATTCAGATAGCAAAATCTGCCACCTTGCCATTCTCCCATTCAGGGCAGTCGACTCCATCATATATTTCAACGGGTCAAGCTTTGAAATTAACCAGGTTATATGGTATAGCATATACTGCCTTAGTCTTCGGGTCGCCCAGATCAAGGCGCAACATAGTTTTTCGATCGACGAATATCTCATTTCACATTCGGTGAACTTTTTGCTGAGATAGTATATCGCCTTTTCTTTCTTCCCTGACTCATCGTGTTGTCCAAGCACGCATCCCATGGAATTATCGAACACTGATAGATACAGTATCAATGGTCTATCTGGATTTGGTGGGGATAGTACTGGGGCAGTCGACAGATATTGCTTGACCTTGTCAAAAGCTCTCTGGCATTCTTCGTTCCATATCCCTTGGTTGTGTTTCTTGAGGAGACGGAATATAGGATCGCACTTCTCGGTTAACTGTGAAATGAATCGGGCAATGTAATTTAGTCTTCCGAGGAAGCCCCGAACTTCTTTTTGAGTACGTGGTGGAGGCAAATCTAGTATGGCTTTGACCTTGTCTGAGTCAACCTCAATCCCTTTCTCGCTAACCACGAAACCTAGTAGTTTCCCTGACCTAGCTCCGAAAGTACACTTGGTTGGGTTGAGTTTTAATTGGAACCTCCTTAATCTTAGGAACAATTTCTTCAAAACTTCTACGTGCTCCTTTTCCGTTCGAGACTTGGCGATCATATCGTCAACGTACACTTCTATCTCTTTGTGCATCATGTCGTGGAACAAGGCCACCATGGCCCTTTGGTATGTTGCCCCTGCATTCTTCAACCCGAATGGCATTACTTTATAACAGAAGGTGCCCCATAACGTTATGAAGGTGGTCTTTGCCATGTCCTCAGGGTGCATCTTGATCTGATTATATCCGGAGAATCCATCCATAAAAGAAAACCACGAGTACCCCGCCGTGTTATCTACCAACGTGTCAATATGGGGCAAGGGGAAATTGTCTTTTGGGCTGGCTTTATTTAGGTCTCTATAATCTACACACATCCGAACCTTTCCATCCTTTTTTGGGACAGGAACGATGTTGGCCACCCACTCTGAGTATTTGACCACCTGTAGAAAACCAGCATCATACTGTTTCTTTACTTCCTCTTTTATCTTCAATACCACGTCAGGCCTCATCCTCCATAGTTTTTGCTGCACTGGCTTACATTCTTCCTTTATGGGGAGGCAATGCACTACAATATCAGTACTCAGACCCGGCATGTCTTGATATGACCATGCAAAGACATCTTTGAATTCCCGAAGTAGTTCCACTAGATTTTGTTTCGTTTCCTCGGTTATGCGTGCTCCGATTCTCACCATCCTTCCTTCTTCTAGGGATACGTTCTCCACTTCCTCGTCATGGAGTAGGATTTGTTTCTCTTCCTGTTGTACCATTCTCAACAGATCCGGGGATAAGTCACCATCTCTGTCACCTTCGAACTCTTGAGGTCCTTCCAAACACATGTCTTGCTCAAAATGGGCCTCTAAGCTTGTAGTGTCGTTGCTTACATCGTTGATATCCAGGGATCTGTAATGGGTGCCAAAATGTATGAATTTGTGGACAATTATTCATGTAATGCATGAGAGAAGAAGAAGAACAAAAGGAAATTCGCTAGAGGAAAACACAAAAATACTTTCGATAATGAATCAAAATGCATTTCATTCAAATAAAGATTTCTGAACATTAGCCCGTTTCACAAAAGAGATTTTATTGTTCTTAGGCTTTAAAACAACAAACGCGTTCTCGAACATTACTCTGTTGGATTTCTAAAAACTACAGGCAATTCCTCCGCAGTCCAATTGTTAAAAATGCTCCCGAGTTCATAAGGACGAATGCCCGATAGGTTCCTTGGCCCGGTTTCTCCTTCATCTATAGCGCTGATGTGAGGACCTTCATTCGGCAACCCTCTCTCGAAGTGAATTATTCCTCCAGATACGAAGGTTTGGGATATATGGGGAAACGTCATGGGTTCCCACATGGCCTCTCCCCCATTCAGTCGTGCTCTTCTCCTCTCCTGTTTCTTCTCCATTTCTCTTCTCATCTCGCTGGCATTTGGCTTAAAACCCAGGCCAAAACGGTCTCTCTTTTCTTTCAGTGATGGCACTCGTACTTCACCCTGGAGACATCTGCCTAGCCCTCTTCCCTGCGAGGCCCCCTTATTGATCATCATTTGTAGGCCCATCCTCGTGGTCTTGGATATCTTGGGTACCGAAATTTTAGCCCTCTCACGAACGAATGTCGCATTGACGAACTCTAAAGACCGAAAAGAGCATTCAACGGCCTCCTCGTTTGCCTCCACATATGGTGCGTCATTGGTAACTGTTGCTATGATGTCTTCTTCCGCGTTGATAGTGACCAATCGACCATCTGCCACCAACTTTAGTTTTTGATGGAGGGATGAAGGTACTGCCCCTGCCGAATGAATCCAGGGTCTTCCCAATAAGTAAGTGTATGAGGGATTGATATCCATCACCAGAAAATCGACTTCATATGTATTCGGCTCGATTTGTAATGGTATGTCTATCCTTCCCATCACTCTTCTTTCGGTGCCATCAAACGCTCTCACTATGTTTTGGCATGTCTTCATGTGAGAACTGTCTATTGGCAACCTTTTCAAGGTCGACAATGGTAAGACATTCAAAGCCGACCCATTGTCAATTAACACGCTAGGTAGGATGGATCCCTTACAATGAGTAGTTATGTGCAGGGCCTTGGTTGATCCCATGCCTCCAGATGGAATCTCATCGCCACTGAAGGAGATAAAGTTATCAGCACTTATGTTACCAATTAATCGGTCGAGTTTACTGACGGATATATTTTTGGTAACGTAAGTCTCGTTCAGTACTTTCATCAATGCTTTGCGATGTACTTCCGAGCTCAATAGTAAAGCTAGCACCGAGATACGGGCCGGTTGCTTATGCAGTTGCTCCACCACACTGTACTCACTGTGCTTTAAGAACTTCAAGAATTCTTTCGCCTCTTCCTCTCTTACGGGTCCATTGATGAGGGTGCTAGGTTCTTCCTCCGGCTCGACTGTCATAGCTTTTGATTTTGCCAGGTTTATTCTGACGCCTGTTGGGTCATAACGTCTTCCACTTCGTGTGTGGAACCCTTCCTTTTGGTTTTCATTTTCCGTGCTGGTTGAACCTCCTACCCCGGGCTTTGCCACGTTACAATTATAGCTCCATGGTACCTTCTTGTCCTCCTCATAAGGGAAAGATGCGGGTTTCTTGATTATAATCTTAGGTATCGCTTGAGCTTTGCTTCCTGAGTTGCTCGGGCGGGAAATGATGATCTTTGGAAGCTTGGCCTTTTGGCGGGTCAGTTCTCCTTCTGTCGCATGTATGTCCCCCTCCTCCGAGTTTTCTTCATAAAATTCTAATTCTTTATTGTCCATGAAGCCTTGGACCAATAGTCTAAATTCTGTGCAGTCTTGGATCTTATGCCCTTCCGCTCCGTGGAACGCGCAGTAATTTCCAGGCTTTTCGCTTCTTCTTTCGAGACTTGACTTTATCAGCCCTCTTTTGACCATTTCCCCCCATACGATTATTAGTGGGGTCCTCACATCCGAGATGTCTTCCTTGGTCTTTCTTACTCTATCCTTCCCGATCATGTTTACCGCTCCATCCCCATGATTGGGTAATGGGTTCCCTGAACCAGGCAGATCGTCGAGCTCTATAATCCCCATCTTAATGAATTTTTCGACTACCTTTTTGAAGGCAGTGCAATTTTTGATCGAATGGCCTGTTATTCCTGCATGGTACTCGCATTCGGCATTCGGGTTGTACCATTTGGGGAACGGGGGTTGTAATGGTTTTAGATAATACGGGGCTACTATGTGTGCGTCGAATAGGCGTCGATACATCTCTCCGTATGTTATCAGGATTGGCGTAAACTGGGGCCTCTCAAAATTCGGTCTTGGGCCTGGCTCTTGCCCCGTCGTCCCTTGCTGCTTAACAGCCATGACTTTTGGTGAATTGACAGTGACTGCTTTCGAGTATCCTTTACTGTACGTACTCATGTTGTTCACTTCATTATCCTTTTTTCTAGGGACGGATCTCCTTGTAGCCTCACCTGCTTCGATCCTTCCACCTCTTAAAGCATTTTCAATCATCTCCCCCGCCAGGACTATATCTGTGAAGCTTTGAGTTGTGCTCCCCACCATGTGGGTGATAAACGGGGCCCTCAAAGTACTGATAAATAGCTTAACGGTTTCTTTCTCTGATAGGGGTGGTTGGACTTGTGTAGCCACTTCTCTCCACCTCTGGGCGTACTGCCTGAAGTCCTCATTTGGCTTCTTTTCTATGTTTTGCAATGTTATTCTATCTGGCGCTATGTCCGTCACGTGACCATATTGCTTTGTAAAAGCTTGTGCCAAATCTTCCCATGAGTTAACTTGAGCGCGGGTTAGCTGGTTATACCATTTGGCCACCGATCCGACTAGACTGTCTTGAAAGCAGTGAATCAGCAATTGATCATTCTCAGCATACCCTACCATCCTCCGACAGAACATCGTTATGTGAGCTTCTGGGCAACTAGTCCCGTTATATTTTTCGAACTCCGGGGTCTTGAACTTTGGCGGGAGGATTAGACCTGGGACTAAACTCAACTCTTTTGCCTTAACGCCCGGGCGATGGCTGGCGTTTTTCAAAGCCTTGACTTCCTCCTCCAATCGTTTACAACGATCCTCTAATTGTCTCGAGGATTCAGCTCTTGTCTCTTCCTTCTCTATCATATCAAAATCAGGGACAACCAAGTTAACAAGGTTATCTCCTGGGTTGGATTCGGAACCTGCTTGGAGATTCGCGGGCGGTTTGATATTGTTTTGACCTTGTTGGGGTCTAATCGTGACAGGCGGCCTCGGAAGATATTCTTCAGGCAATACAGGTGCGTGTGATGGGGTAAGACCCGAAGGAGTGCCTTCATTTTCCCCCCCGGTAATAACCATAGGGCCTTTTCCTTTCTCCGCGAGCCCGTTCAGTAGTTGGGTCATTTGGGTCATTTGAGCCATCAAGTTTTTCTCGGACTCTATCATTCTGTTCGTCATGTCCTGCTTGATCTGGGTCAACTGTTCTTGTGTCTGTACCATTTCGTGTTGGAGTTGCTCATATCTTTGATCCATTTTCTTAGACTTAGCTCGCGTGCCGTACGGGTGTTCAGCTTCCAGGTTTCACTTTTCTCTTTATTGACTGTTAAGTTTAACCAATTAGGTTCTTTTTATAAACTTAAACGCATGTAATATGATGCGATGCAAATGCATGAATGCAAAAAGAAGGCATCGATTCTGATCAACTTCATTTTAGAAGACTTTATTAGAAGGCAAGATCCTTTACATAAAGCGGATTACAAATACGCTTTGGCCCTTAAACCCAAAGCTTTGATTTTTCTAAGTAAAGAAGTCAGCTCTTGGTTACGATCCGCCTGTAGCTCGTATTTCATGCTTATGATCTCAGCTTGAGACGCCAGAGCCTGCAGGTGATCAACCACCTCCCGAATCTGACTATCGCTTCGCCCATGAGGTAGTCTCGATCTTTAACCTGCTTGTGGGAATGATGAAGTTCTCTTTCCATTGCCCTTCCCTCGCTTCTAAAAGTTCAATTCGGAGCTCGCATCCATGTAATGTTGTCTCTAATCCTTCAATCTTTCCCTTCATTTCTTCGATTTTGCTTAGACTCGACTTCAGTTCGTTTTCCGAATCACGCCTTTGGTAGTAATGTAAGGACCGTCCAAGCTCAGCCACCTTAGCTTTTAACCCTTTCTTCTCTTTGTGGCTTTCGGCCATGTCTTTCCTCAGAATCTCATTTTGTGTTTGCATTTCCTGGAACTTTTTCTCCCAACTGCTAGCTTTGGCTTTCTCCTCCTAGATCTCGCGTTGCCATTGCTCCGGAGTTTTTCCTAATCCAGCGTTTCTTATGGTCAAACGCATCTTCTTATATTCCTTCTTCAGGTCATCTCGGTCTTCCTCTACTTTCTCTTTTTCTTTTCTTAACTTCTCAGTCTCTAACTTTTGCCCATCTACGTCTAATTTGAGGAGCATCTTCTCTTCTTCCAACCTCTCTATTTTCCTTTCAAGTTCCGTACTCATCTTTTCAAAATCTCGTTTCACAATCTCCAGTTCTGATGGGACTACTCGCAAATATTCCTCTCTTGACCGGACACCCTCGGGCTTCAGTTCAGGGATGTTGTCATTGATCCTCCTAGTCCTCCATTCTCTATACTCCGGGGTCGTCATCGGGCCTACGGATAGTCTTTTCATTCTATGAATCTGATTCCAGGCACTAGAGATCTCTTTAACCTTTTTCTTATAGCTCCCCCCTTCGTATGAGAACTCACATTGAGCCAACCCATATGTCGTTGGCACGAACTGTCTTGAATTATATTGTCTCAGGACCAGCAGAGGGGCATATGCAGCAGCACCCCAAATTCCTAGTAGAGGAACCCAATCGAAGCTTCCACAACGATAAAGGATTTGGTCGGTAATCAACCACGGAACTTTCCACCCGATGTCACCTTCCTGAAGGTTTTGGAAGAGCGCGATCCAACTTTCTTCGGACACATCCTCTCTTCTAGGTGTAGCTGCTATTTCTTCTAGTGGGGAGTAATTCTCCGTCATAAACCGATAGGACCCCTTTTCCACTTTCCAGAAGTGACTATGGAACCAAGCCAATAACAGCTGCGCGCATCCAATAAACCTGCCTTCACCCATTCTCCTACATGCATTCAGGGATCTGAACGTTTCGGCTAAGATGGCGGGAACAGGCGTGACTCCTTTGTCTAATCGGCTGAATAGATCAATAACTGCTTCGTCGATGTGCCTCAAAGCTTTTGGGAAAATTATCAGACCGTAGATACACAGGGCAAAGACGTCAATCCTTTTCTTTGCGTCGGGATGCGCCAAGATCAAGTCTCTCAAACATGTCCATGGTATGCATTTACCTTCACCTTTCTTTTGCATTCTAGCTGAGACCCACTGTTCGCTCATTCCGGTGATGTTCATTAATTTCTTCACGACGGTGGGGCCGTTAACTGCTTTGGAATAGGCTTTGTCGACTTGGATTCTCGGGCAACGTAACAAAGTAGTATATTCTTCTACCGTGGGGACTAGATCCACCTTCCCAAAGGAGAAACAGCTATAAGCGACATTCCAAAACTAGGTCATTGCTCGGAATAGATGCTTATCTATTTTGACGTCAAGCAGGTAAGGTAGGTCACCGTAAGTACCATAGAACAGCTGCTTCGTCTCGTTATCCCACTGAGTCCAGATTTCTTTCAACTCTTGGAGCTCATTTTATGTGACACTGATATTGGTGAAACCCCGTAGTTCCGATACATACCCCCTCAACTAAGCTATCCCCTTTTTCTATTTGGCATTGTTCTGACCACGTGCGGACGGCCGCGTTATCTTCCACTTTATCAAGGAATTTGCTTTCCATAACCAGCTTTCTAACTCAGAAACTGACCGTGAATCGAAGCCTCTTTGAATATGAAATGATATGCACAAAGAGAATAAAACACAAAGAGTTAGTACTATGGAATACAAAACGAATGAAATAAACGAACACCTATATGGGTAACTACTAAGGTTTGACATAGTTTAGCTCGAGGCGGGTTCTTAGGCTCTTTACATGTGGTTAAATTCTAAAGTTCGAGGTACCCGAATCAACAGATTCCTCGATCCTCACCCATTATAGGCTCATATAGACCGAGTTCGATTCAGGGGAATACATTTCCCTATGGCCATGCGGAAGTGAAAACTTCACGAAGACATAGGTACGGATGTATTCCGAAAGCAGTCCACTAGCCCATGCGGAGGTGAAAACCTCACAAAAGCATAGCTTCTCGCTCTCACTTAAAGGTGCGACCACAATGGTCATGCGAGTATGAATGCCGAAATATTAACATGATTGCAACCTGAACACCCACAGAATTGAAAATGGAGAAAAACGATCATTTTTATTGATTTTTAGAAAACTCAAGTGAATTGGAATAAAAAGCCCCCTCATCTCGAAGCATCAATATACCATATCCAGTAAGTTAGGACACAGCACGCTGAATTCTCTAGAGTAAGGTAGGACACAATTAAGATCGTTGTTATTTTGAAAATTCTTACCTCGAAGTAACGAAATGTCATACCCAGTAAGTTAGGGTGCAACACTTTGTACTCTCGAGGATAAGCTTTTTACTTTAAATTGAGAGAAGAATGATTTTTTGAAAATGACTTTCCACATTTTGTCAAAAGGACAAAAAGTAATCAATTTTATGGCCTGACTCACTAAGTGTCCCCAGTGGAGTCGCCAAGCTGTCGAAACCATCCTTTTTTGAAAAGGTGGGAATCGGACTTGGGTTTTGAAAATAAAAACGGGAGTCGCCACCGATCTTTATTTGGGTGTGATCGGATCACCTTTGTTTTAATAAAACGTTTTGATTTATTAAAACAGTGTTTTTGGTCCACGAAATTTGAGAAAACGGGTTCGGGAGTCGATTACGTGCGAGGAAGGGTTAGCACCCTCGTCACGCCCAAAATTGGTACCGAATTGATTAATTGCTGTCCCAATGTCGAGAGTTGGAAATTTAAAGAAAATCGTTTTTTTTTTAAAAAAAATATGATCCCTTTTAAAAATATTCAAATTTCCTCGAATTAAATATCAAGCTTTCCTTGTTCCGAAGAGATAAAATATCACATCCATTACTTTAGGACACGATAATTTAAACCTTCGAATCCAAGATGAATATTACCTCGTTTAGAAAATCTTATCTCGAAATAACGGAATGCCACATCCAATAAGTTAGGACGCAACATGTCAGATTTTCGAAAATAAGCTTTCATTTTTATTCAAAAACCTTTTATTTTAAAAGATATTTCGCTATTTAGGTTAAACGAGAAAAATCGAAACCTAGTAAGTTAAGGCACGATTTTCCCGAATTCCTAAATACGAAATGTTGCCTTTACGAGAGAAATCAATTTTGTATTGGATAAAATGGAGCACGAATTTGTAACAAAATGCAAGAAATGAGGTACAATGCTAGCAAGCATACAAAACACATGTGTTAAGTACAGCGATAATAAAAAAATAGAAATACAATGAGTAAAGCTAATATGCTAAAAGGGATAATAAACAGATAACGAAAGAATAATAAGCGATATAATAGCTTTACAAGAAGAAAGGAAAATAAAATAATAACAATAATAATGATGATAATAAAAGACAAAAGTGATGCAAAATGTGTACGACATAACAATATAGTAATAATAGTAATAGTAATACTGATAATAATATAATAATATGCGATGGTATAACATACATACGAAAAAAAATAACATAAGTATAGCGATAATAATATACAATATACGTACAAAATAAATAATATAACTATAGTAATAATACTAAAATAATAGTAATAGTAGTAAATGTAACAATGATAATAGGAATAATGACTTAAAAAAAATAGTAGTAATAGTAATAGTAATAATAATAATAATAATAATAATAATAATAATAATAATAATAATAATAATAATAATAATAATAGTAATAATAGCACACAATACATATGATATAAATGTAAATATAGTAATAGTGATAATAGTATAATAATAATGATAATAATAATAATATAGAAACAATACTAATTATAATACAAGATATGTACGAAATAATAGTAATAACAATAAATAAATATTAAATATAATAGTAATAGTAATAATAAAATAATAATGATAATAATAACAATAAAGGAAGCCAAATCGAAATTAAAATGAAGTTAAAGGGGTAAAATAATAATAAAATGAAATAAAAAAGGATTAGGGGTTAAAGTTGCAAATAAATCAAAAGTGGCGAACAGGGACCCCAAAGCTACGCGCGTAAGCTTATGGGGACTAAACGGGTGAATAACCCACCCCCTAATGCGCTGCGTTTCAAGTAACCTGGGCGCGGACCAAATCAAAAATGGGTTAAAACAACTGGGCCAATTTAAAAAATGCTAGCAGGGAGCGGATTGAAGGCGCTGAAAAGAGGGAGGGCCCATTGCGCAAATATTCCATTTAAGGAATATGCGCAGTAACCCCATTAACTAAACGGTGCCGTTTTTGGTGGGCATATTTAAGCCTCCACTTCCCCTCTTTTCCATTTGCAAACCCCCCATCTTCAAAAAAAGAGACAAACGCTCCGACCTTCTCTCCCCTCATCTCCGTCCGACGATCGGCCTCCCCTCGACCTCCTGACGCATCGCCGCGTGTCTAGAGGTCATCATCGTGCGGAGGTGGGCTCAAACGCCCTGCTCGAAGATCCCGAAGGATCCAATAGTCGGTGCCTCTCATGTGACGGAGAAAGAGGTCCTCGAAACCCGTCCTCCGGCCAAACTCCGACGACGGCTCGCGAGGTTTTCGGTAAGTTCTCCCTCTTTTCTTTTCCCTTTTGGTTTCGTTTTGGTAAAGATTTGAAGTAAACCAAATGAAATAATGAATGAAAAAGCAGTAGATAAACGAAATCAACCTTGTTCTTTCTATTGTTTCTGATTGCTGATGATGCGAAAAAGGAGGCTGTTTTAGAAGGTACTTATTCTTTTATTTTTTTGGCTTTCGATTTACAGTGTTCCTAGAAGATTTCCCCCTAAAAATCCGAACCCCTTCTACATCGAGTTTAAATGGCTTTATAGCCGGAAAATTGCAATTGTTTTCTTATTTTATTGTTTCGCCCATATTTGCTGTCTTCTTGTTGTCTCTGTCTGTTGTGCGCGTTTTGCAGGGCATGGGCAATAGAGCAGAGGACGATGGTGAAGACGAAGGCCGAGGTGCACGGGTCGCGTGAGGCGTGCGACTGTCAGGAGCGTGGGCGCGGAGCACGATGCGCGTGGGGGGAACTGTAACGATGCCGGGGCGCTTGGGTTGCTGTAGAGTCGCGCGTGCGAGGGACGCGCGGGGCAGATGAGGGGTCGGTGGCGGCGCTGGAAACAGTGACCCTAGGGTTTCTGATGAGTTTGTGGTTTTGGGCCTGGGGCCATTCGGGTTTGTTGGGCTGTATGTTTTGTTTGGTTTTGGGCCTGTAATTGGACTTTCAAGACTGTTTATGTATATATTTTTTATTGGGTTCTTAATGGGCTTGGTTCAAGAGGCCCGGACAAAATTTGGGTATTACATACTCTATTGAGAACCAATGTGCTGTGAGCTTTGTAAGTCCACCAATTGAGGCGTTGCTAGCTCTGTGAACCAGGCCCATAGGGTATGTATGCTAGCTTTCAATAGATTACAAGAGATAAAACCCTTGGCCGAGGGACAATACCTTTGATTGTTGAGGTTCGACCGACTGTCGGCAAATAACACTTCAAAGACTTCTTCCAAAAGAATTAACCCCCTCAATAAATATATAAATAAATGTTTGTATATAATAGATAAAGGTTGGTATAAAAATATTATTCAAAATTTTAGAAAAAAAAACATGTACAACATATTAAAATTTAATTAGAGAGCATTTGGTTTATGAAATATAAGATTACATTTGATGATAAGATTACATAGCATATGCTATCGGATATGTAAGATTACCTAAAAGTATTTCTGGTTCATTTAGTTTAAATATAAAATTATGTTGTTTAATTCATGCGATGTAATATTACATAAAAGTATATTTTACTAAATTGTCCTTAATTATAAATGAAGATGGAAAATGTTATTATACTATATTGAGAACCAAACTTAACTATAGAAAAAATAATTAAAAAAATTAAGAAAATAATAATATAAAAAGTGTTAAGTTTTCTCAACTAATAACTAATTAATAATGAAAAAGACTTACTTATAATAATTGATTAATTAAAAATTAAGGTAATATAATTCACAAAATGTAATATAATAGACACATGTTAAGTTTAATCAACTAATAATAATATAGACAAATTTCACTTACAATAATTAAATAAAATGATGAATTTTAAAACATCGCAACAACTTTTATTTAAGGTGTAATGTTATATAAAAAGTTTGATTTTGTGTAATTTTATATATGAAATTTTGATTTAATTTTATTTTTACAAACCACCAACACCATTAATAAAATAGCAACATTTTATGTTTACATATTGCATGCAAAAATAATTATACTTATTCGATATAAAAAAAATTTGATGTATTTATTTCTTTAAATGAATACAATTGAATCAAAATTAAAGTTTTATCTATACATTTAAACCACAATTAAATTTTCATTTGTATAATTGCACAAAATCAAAAATTGTGCGCAAATTATACATTAAATTAAAGTTCATGTATAATTTTAATATTTATCTTTTAAATAAATTAATGAATACAATTCTTTTAAGAAAAATTAACGGATATAGATAAAATGTTACTTAATTATTAAAAATGGAGAAATTGACTGTAACACCTAAACCCGGACTAGACGTTATGGCCGAATCTGGCGATGTCACATGATAGCGTGTTGAAACTAAGTTGTTACGATAAAACCGTTTTCATTTGTTTACTCTTTTTGACTCCAAAATCGCTTACTTATTTAATCGATTGTTTTAAAACACAATTCATTGCGGAAGCTTTAAAAATCATTTAATTTATGAAAAACCGGGTTAATTAGGTAAATCAATTCATCTTAGAAAAACCTTTTGTTTTAGTGAAAACCGTTTGTTCGTTGAGTTTGTGCAGTTATCAAATCCACGTAAACAGTTTAAAATCCGAAATAGAAGCAAACAGTCCAAAAAGTCCAATTTACATAAAAAAGTAACCCAGAAAATAATTAAGAAATAAATACCAAAACTAAAATTAAAACAGTTTAAAATACGTGTGGCCACAGTCGAGTCTTCCGCTGCACCGATCCGTCAAGCTTGGGGATTACCTGTACACATTAAACAGAAGAGGGTGAGTTTAAGTAAACTCAGTGTGTAATCTCACAGAAAACAAACAACTAGTTTACAGTCATACGCAGTCTGGGCCTAAGCCCTTTTTAGTATCAGTGGCAGTTGGGCCTTAGCCCATCACAGTATCAGTAACAAATTTACAGTATTCAATAGCAAAGTCCTACCCAACCAGCCTCTACACACCATCTTCGTCCAACCCTACACTCCATGTGGGGATTAAATCAACCCACCTATCCCTACACTCCAGGTAGTACCGAATGTGGCACAACAGTAGTTTGCAACTGAGCTGCCAGTATATTAGTCTTAAGAGCCTTTCAGTACACTTCCTCCAAATAATATCATCCCAACCTAATGCAATGCAACATACAATAGATGGCATGCTATTAGGTGATTATCAGTACATACACTCAATTCAGTTTACATGCAAATTATTAACATGCTCGGTACAGATATTATACAATCAGTTTCACACTTTTAGGGGGTCTAAGTAGTGCTTACCTACCTTACGGTAGATTCACAGTCGACTTGGGCGACCCGTGCAACCTTAGGAATTATTTCAGTAAAAATGGGCTCACACGCCTATGTGGCCTGCCCGTATGGGCCCATACGTCCCAAATTGGCCTTGACCGTGTGGATCACACGGCCTGGCCCAAATTTCCACACGCCCGTGTGGACTACTCGTGTGGGCTTACACGACCCAAATCAGTCTAGCCCGTGTGTCGCACATGGCCTGCCTGGCCATCACACAGCTGTGTCTTGTGCACACGGCCTGGCCTCGTCAATCAACCACTTGTGTTAGGGCACACGGCCTACCACATGGGCGACTACACGCCCGTGTGGCGTCAACAGTGAGGTTTTCGACTTTCACTGAAACCTCATTTTTTGCATTTCCGGGTACACACCTTGTAATGATTTGATGTTAAAACACTCCCGAGATATCCGACACCTACAATCAGAATATCCAACCCTTCACTAAAAATCGAGCCTAACACAACTTACCCAAGTACGCATAAACTGACTTACCGCAACCAAGAACGAACATAATCTTGATTCAACCCGATGGAGCGCGATTTTCTGCCTCAAAACCTTCCCCTAAACGCAGAACTCACCACTTAGTTCATAATCTAGCGCTACTAAACCCAAACCAAGGAGTTAAAGGTTGAAAAAGAATACTTACCAGATGAATAAAAAATTAAGCACGATCAATTAAGAATCACCATGCAAAACCGAAGGAGAACAACAAAGTAGGGGAAAACGAGAAAATGACACGTCAGAAATTTTTGAGAGGGAGAGAGGAACAAAATTTTTGAAAAAAAAACAAAAGAATAACTGATAATTCCAATATCTCAACTCCCCACTATTTTCTCCAACAAAGCACCCACTACTCAGAATGACCAAAACTCTCTCGGTCCAACAAGCAAAATTAAACTCCCACGCTCACGTACGCAGAATTTTGAACACAAGACCTTCAAAAAACTAATACTCAACCACCAAACCAGCCAACCTATTCTAATGTGGTTTAATAAATAATTTAATATAAGCCCATTGAACAAGTAAAAGGCTTAAGTCAGAAAAATACCAAAATTTACCAAAGACAAGGCTTGAACTTGGGACCTCCCACACACACCCAAAACACTTAACCACTAAAGCAAATACACATTTGTGTCACATTTTCACAAAAGTAGAAATATAAATTTTGGGGTGTTACATTAACCATGCCTTTTACATGAAAATAAGAGTATTTTTTTGAATTTGGCATTCGAATTATTATTGTTAAGGTTAATGTATACTTTAACTTTTGAAGTTGGTAACTTGTATTTAGTTGGTACCTATATTAATTCTTTGATCTAATTGGAACTTTGAATTTAGAAAATGTTAACCAATTTGGTACTTTTTTAGGTATTTGGCTAACCTCGTTAAATTTTATGTTGGCAGCCAATAGAACATTGACACATGTTCTAATTGTTTTTAAAAGAACTTGATGTATACTTAAACCCTTGAATTTGATAATTTGTACTTAATTGATATTTGAACTTGGAAATTGTTGACTAAGTTTAATCTTTTTTATGTACCTCGTTGACCTCATTAAATTTTATGCTGACAGCCAATAGGATGTAGACAAGTGTCATAAAATTTCAAAAATTATATTTTTTTAAATAATAAAAAATTAGGATTTTTTTTATTTCACCGTCATAATGAACCTTCATTCTAAAATTTGTAATTCTAATATTTTTTATTTTTATCGTCTCAAAAATAATAATATAAAATTTTTTAAATATATCTAGGTATTTTAGAAAGAAATTATTAAAGTTTAAAACGCGAATTTTATATATTTGACCAAATAATTGATACTTAATTTTTTAATTACACTTGAGAAAGTTTTATTAATTATCTAATTAACCAAAATTTTATTTAATTATAAAAACTCAATTTAAAAACACTTTAGTTTGTGTTAAATGCCATTTTTCCTCCCACTTGAATTTATCTTTTTAAAACTTCGAACATTTCTAAAACCTGGAATTTATATTATAAAAATATAGAATATTTTTAAATTATAATATATATATATATATATATATTTAATGATTAGAAATTCATGTTTAGAATAAATTTGGATAAATTGTTGTCTAAATTCAAATGAAGCTAAATAATTATTTGTCCAAATTCATCATGCACGTGAAATCAAAAATAAAATAAAAAATCCTAAATTTTAAAAAATTATAAAAATAAAAAAAACTGGATTTTTTCTAAAATACCTAGAGTTGTTTTTAATATATATATATATATATATATATATATATTATTTGAAATTGTGAATAAAATAAAATTGCTAAAAGTATAGATTCAAAATAAACCTAGATAAATACTTATTCAAATTAAATGATTATAGACAATCATTATCTAGGTTGATTATGCACATGAAATAAAAGATAAATTTGCTAAAATTCATATTCTTTAATTGAAATATATATTTCTTGTTTTTTATGACATGTGTTGACATTCTAATGGATTTAAGCATAAATTTTAATGGCATCAACCTTAGATATAAGAAGTACTAATTTGGTTATAATTTCTAAATTTAAGTATAATTAAGTAAAAAAAGTCTAAGCACTAACTAAAAATAAATTATCAAGTTTAGGGGTTAAAGTATACATTAACCTCTTTTTTTAATTTGAGGACACGTGCCAATGTTTTATTAGCTACCAACATAAAATTTAACTGCGTTAACCAGGTATCTAAAAAAAGTACCAACTTGATTAACGGTTTCCAAGTTTAAGTACTAGTTAGATCCAAAAAAAATTACATACCAACTATTTACAAATTGGCAAGTTCAGAGGCTAAGATATACGTTAACATTTATACTACATTTGGTTGTAGTATTATTTCCCTCCACATGTTTTAGTCATTGGTTAGTTATAAACTAATCACAATCGGTAAATGTTTAGCCACTCACACGATTTGTTTCTGGCAAAGAGAAGGAAATTTTTTTGTTTATTTTGAAAAAGTCATATTTTTTTATAAGAGATTTTATTCATCTTTCTAATTGCATGTTTAAATTTGTACTAATCATTCTCTAGTTTATATCTAACTAATTTAGAACTTATGTGTTAAATAAGTTTTTTCCTCATGTTATTACATTAGTAACCAAGCTTTGAGTTATTGTTATTATTATTTTGCTAAATTTTCAAATTAGGATTCAATCTTTTAGAGGTTGCTCACATAAGGGCCAGACCATTCAAAATGAACATACAATGACAAAACATTTACGAAAGTACTTAAATAAAGGTTGAACCTTTAAAAATGGTCAAATCACTTTTTCTAAAATGCTCAAATAAATATATTAGGTTTCAAGTCTTTATTGTTTTTTTCGTTTCAAGTAATATCCGATTTAACTATTCTGTATTCTATTCTAAACACGACATCACCTAATTTTTTACTACAAACTGAATTGAAGTGCATGATAATTTTTTTTTTTTTGCACTTTTGCAAAAATTTGACATTTACCCAAATTGTAAACAATCTCTTGTGATAAATAGTTGAAGTGATATTAAAAATATTGCAATATTTCAGCAAATATTAAATTGAAAATAAAAGAGCCAAAATTTTTACATTCAGACTAACCCAAATATTAAATATAATATATGTTTTACATTATTTTATTCCATTAGAGGGAGTATTAAAAGGAAAAACATTTAAAGATAAACCCAAATAAAAAGGGCTTTTATTCATTCACTATTATCTCTTTAATGGCGTCTTCATCAGCTCTTCTTGGCGCATGTCTCTGAGCAACCACCCACACAGCTTTCAACTGCCTTTGTAGCTGACAAATTTAAACCAATAAATAAATAAAAACCTTATTATATTAAAAATATCAAATAAATTAATGTCACCAACTTCAACAGATCTCAAGTGAAATTATCTAAAAATCTTACAAATTTATCCTAACAGTTAAATAAATTTAAAGATATCTAAAGTTTTTATTTTAAAAAATACAGTTTATTTCTAATAAATTTTCATATTTTTTTATTATCAGTGGTCACATTATAGTTTGTCATGTACTATGTATTTTAATATTTATATTTTATTTATTTTCTTATTATTAATATTATTCTTTAATCCAAATCACTGATATAATTAAAAATAAATATAATAAATTCTGTTTAAACCTGAAATTTTCTATGTTATTTTTTTCAAAAAAATGATTATAAGGTTTTTTTTGTATTTTTATATTTTTTATAAATAAATAAAAATTTATCTATAATAACATTTCAACAAAGACATCATGAATATAAATACTTTCTTTCTACCATTTGAATTAAAGTATTTTTAACAATTTTATGAATTTTTAATAAATATATTTTGGGTTTAAAAGAAAAATAAATAGTATATTTATTATATAAAATTTAATATTCTTGAAATTGTGAATTAAATTTTAGCTTAATTTGAGCTGAATATTGTTGCTAATATAGGAAGATGTCGGTTCGAGTGCGCTTATTCTATTTATGGATTTGGAAGGACTATATATGTTAAAAAGAGCAGATATAATCAACTTATAATGAAATTGTTAAAAAAAAAAATTATTGAAGTTGGTAATTTAAATAGAAAAGGAAAAGGAAAGGGATTACCAGGATCATTATCGGAGCTTAAGTTGGAACACATGGCGGAAGCACAACCAAGGTGGCAAAACGGTTGGGTGTCTCCGACGGTGCCGACTGTATTAGATTTCTTAATGATGCAACTTGTGAGGCATTTGAGAGCGCAAGTTATATTGGAGGTTCCCGGTCGAATGCGGCAGAGCACATAGCAAGGTCCATAGCAGAGCCCGAATACTATGGCGTTAAAATCAGCTGCTGTTGGTTCTATAAGTAAAACCCCCGCCACTAAACAAATTATCGCCACCATTGAAACTCTACTTTTCTCCATTCTTTTCCTTTTCCTTTCCTTTCGCAGTACTATAAGAAGAAAGATATGTATATATGTGCTTGGTGGTTCTTTTTAGTGTATGAGAGAAGGTTTATTTATATAAAGTTATGCGGCATGCAATGTATTGAGCTCCCACGTGGACCGCCTTCGTAAATTTTTGGAATTTAAATTTTTTTTTTTTCAGATTTTACGATTTAATTTTTTTGTTAAATTAACTGATATGATATTTTAAAATTAAAAAAATATGTATTTTGTAGTTATGAAATAAAACAAATGGTGTTGTAATGAATCGAAAAAATGTTAATAATAAAATTTATATTTTTAAAATTAAAAAGCTGAGAAACTAAAATTTTAAAATAAAAATAGAAAGACTAAATCTTAAATATTAAAAGAGTATAAGAACTTAAAGCAAATCTTTAACTTCTTCTAAAATTATATTATGTACAAAATCGATAACTCGTCTAATTATTTAGAAGAGAATTAAATGTTAAATATTTATTTTTTACTAATATATAGGTATTTAGAGTTTATACTATATAACAAGATCAAGATAATAGTGCAAATAATTTAAAATTACTTGTAAAATTTACTTTTCATCATCTAGTTGAAATTATTTAAAATTTAAATGTATTTTATTTTAGGAAATTGAAGTTATACTTAGTTTACGCATTATATAAAAGAAATTATTTTAATTTTTAAAAAGAATGAATTTATATTTGAACTGCATGTACAATGCACTAAATATTAACTGAAAATAAATAAAAACTCATAGTGGACACCTTTGTAATAATACATGATTTTTTTTATACATTCAGGTATTATAGATTTGGATATTATTATTATCACTATGAAATAGGAGGATATGTAGATATTAATATTCTGTAGATTTATATTTTGTTAATAAGTAAGTTAATTAAATCTTAAACTCTAAACTACAATCATACAAAATGTTGGGATAGTAATGGAGTCAAATACAAGCTGAACTTGTAAGAAGCTTGAACTTGACTAAAATTCTAGGCTTAAATCTTAATTTAATTTGATTGAGTTTTACTTTTAAAGATGAAGTCTAATTCAAGCTTCTTCTTTTTTTTTAATTCTCATACTTGATTTCAAGTTTAATTATTTTAACTTAAGCTCAAGTTGAAGTTTAAATTACTAATTATAAATATATATATATATATATATATATATATATATAAAAAAAACTCAATCAAGCTAATGAGCTGCTCAAGTCTTGAATTCAACTTCCTAAATAGCTCAAGTTTATGGAGCTTATGCTCTCAAAATTAATTAAACCGAATTCAAATATATATATATATATATAGAAGTTTCTAAGTATAGATATTTTAACATTCGAATAAATATTTTAGACACATAGCTCAATTTTTAAGAATTTGGATGTTGATTCGATTTATCAGTTTGGTCTTATTTTTGGGACTCATAAGCAGTGTTGGGAGCAGCTATGGTTGAAGGCAGGTCCAGTTAAATGCCTTGTACTTCTTAATTAGGTAAGCCCTAATAAACCATAGGATACAGTCTGTCAATCAGCTACCAAGGAATTAAATTTTTAAGCCACAAAATCACAACTCTAGCCCGCCAATATATCCTTCTACAGTGCTCAACCTTTGGCGGAAGTAGAGTAAGTTACGGTAGGGAAATGAATGATGGATTAGGAGTTAATCTGAATTTTATTCTCTCTATTTAAAAATAGGTAAATTAATTTTTAGATGTTAGATAAAAAATAAATAGGTCTTTTTGTTAAAAATTTTATCCATTTTTATTATTAAAAATTGGACTATATTCATCAGCATGAGATATATATGGCACATTACGAGTTATTGTCAGGTTATTCCATCAACCATGTCAATTTTTAACAAAAAAATTACTTTTTGATCTAACGTACAATGACTGATTTGCATATTTTTTGAGTAGAGGAGTCAAAATACAATTTAACTCCTAACACAAAGGCCTTGATAATACTTTTACTGTTATGGTATTATAATGTTATCTATACATATATACATACTATAATAAAATCCCTTATTGAGTTTGGTGTTATAAGTCAATTCGATACCAATTTGGCTAAAGAAGTGGCATAAAAATCACTATTTTAAGAAAGTAAAAAATAATGGTATTTTTTTATCTTTTATTATTTTTATACGAAATGTTTAAATAAAATTGTATCACCCTCTACCCGGCCCTAATCACCGAGTCCGGATATTAGATGTTATGACATACAAACACTTAGCATAAATTTTAAACAATTTGTGTATAATCCTTTTTCAACATATTTCTTATTTAATAAATGTTTTCTGAACAAGAAATAAATAAAATCTTCAAGAATACAACAGAACTTGAAAAATGTATATATAATACATTACAACACAAAAGTTTGTTAAAGATAAACTCTTCTTGGCGTAGGGAACTCTACGTCATATAGACTCTTCTTGGCGTAGGGAACTCTACGTCATACTCCTAAGATGTCCTTTACCCAACTAGCCGTTTCCCTGTCGCATTCCTGGCTTGATCTCTCCTGGTGTACTCACTCAGCAAGATCTGGAATATAAACAAACACTTTGTAAGTTCACATGAACTTAGTGAGTTTTAATATAGAATACCTTGGAGCCTTTCCAGTTGAACTCCTCATCTTGAAAATTTCGGATTGCATCTCTGTCTTTGGCTAATACTTTCATAATATCAATTATATACCTATACGTCGACTTTTATACTCAACGTATCAACTCCTACTTCACTCCTTGGCTAACTCCAGATCTTACAAAACGATACATATCTTATTCCTCCTTAGAACAACCAAGGTATCTCTTAGAAGAATATCTATACAAAGCATACCAATGATGAAATCCCCTTCAAATACACATAAAATACATTTTCCCAATTGATAAAAAAAATACCTTTTCCCAGGAAGGGTACTCACAAATACTTCTCTTGGCGAATAGAAAAACTAATGGACCTCTTAAGTTGAACTCCATATTGATCTTAATTCTGTCATACTCTCATATTACATCTAGTAACTAACAGACTACCTATCAAATCATGTCTTGAATCAACCCCAAATCATAATATATACTGATAATGAAACGTTCCAGGTCATCTAGAGGAATTTCAAATAACCATGTAACAAAATGCGAGAACACCCAAATTGACAATCAGCGCAGATTCCAAATAACCTCATAACGAGACATGAAACTATTCAGATATGGCGGATACTAGATAACTCAAATTTCATCCTTACATAGCATAGACAAACTCAGTCCAACAAACACTTACACCTTTCATAACTACGAATACACCAATATCCTATACTAGCAGACTACCATGGAAAATTTCCTCTTTAGAAATACAGATGTATACTTTCTTTCAAGAAACGCCTCTTAAAGCTCATTCAACTTCATCACAAGACTAACCAAACCAAATTAACTTCAAACTTATCAGATCTTTATGTAACAGTCCGGTTTAGACCCTATTTGGAACAGTGGTTTTGGGACCACAAATCCAAGTCAGAAAAATATTTAAATATTATTTTCTATGTTTATAATGTGTGAATTGATATCTTTGAAATTTTCATGATTTAATTTTATCGTTTGAGTGTCTGATTTATTAAAAGGACTTAATCGCGTAAAATGCAAAAGTAGCTTGCTATTTGTTAAAGTGCTATATTGCTATGGCTTTTATAATGTGGGTCCTTATGTTGTTATTATACCATTGAAATATTGGATGGACATAAAAGCCAATTGTTAGTGGATTTTAAATGAAAATGAGAAGGCTAAAATGGTAATTAATGTATTAATGTTATTATAATAAAACATAAAACAAATAAAAAAATGTTGTTCATCTTTTGCATGACCGGAAATAGAAAAGAAAAGAGAAATAAAATAGTTTTAAAGGTTCGACCCTTGTGTTCTTCAAAATTAGGTATGTGTTTAGCTCGGTTTTTTATCATTTTTACGTTTTTGATATCGTTGCTTTGAATACTAGCTAGCCCATGCTTGAATTTTTGAATTTGATCATGTATTCATGAATTGCCATTGTTGAGATCTTGATGATTTTTGTGTTTGATGATGAAAAATAAATATATGTTTTTAGATTGTTAAGTTTAATTAAGTGATTTTTAGTAAAAATGCCTATTTAGGATTAAATTGTGAATTTTGTAAATTGAGGGGTCAAAATGTAAAATAAATGAAAGAAATGGGCTGCTAGGAACCTTAGTGAAATTCTGCCAAGCATGAGTGCGGTGAAATTTTGAATATTTTGTGTTTTGTGAAATAGGAACTAAATTGTGAAAATGTGAAATGTCAGGGGCAAAAGTGTAATTAGCCCATTATTGTGTTTTGGGATGAATTTGATTGAATATTTGATTAAATAAGTCAATTTTATATTGAATCAGATCAAGAAAAGAGGAAATCAAATTTGGATCGGGGGAAATCTAAAGTTGTCGAAGAGTCGTCCCGGTTTGTCCATCTTTGCTGAGGTAAGTCCATAAGTAAATAAAAGTCGTTAAATTCAATTGTATATATTTTAATAGTGCAGAATTGAATTATTATTTGTATATAAATATACTTTTCGAATTGAATTAAACATGGGAGCATTGTTTACGAGCTTCAATCGATCGAGTTACGACGTCCGAAAGCCCCGTACGAACCTTAGGAATAGTTAGGATACATATGTAATGACATAGGAATTTCGATATGTGTTTTCGTGTAAGACCATGTCTGGGACGTTGGCATCGACTTGTGATTTACGTGTAAGACCATGTCTGGGACATTGGCATTGTATTTGATTCGTATAAGACTCTGTCTGGGACAATGGCATCGATATGTGGTTACATGTAAGACCACATCTGGGACGTTGGCATTGTACGAGTTTTCCGACTATCCGAGTATCCTTATTAATTTTGAATGGTTCAACAGGCAATATCGAGTTAAGATCGAATATGAAATCGAGCTAAAAGGTCAAGTATGTGCTAAGTTAAATGATTGGAAAAGTAAGGTATATATATTTGAGATGAATATATGAAATATGCATTATGAAAGTGAGAATTATATATGCTTATGAATAATTGTGTATTCGGTTAATTTAATATATTTTGATAATGTTCATGTGATGGTATATAAGTTTCAAGCATGAATATGTGTATTTGATTAATGATTTCTTAATTCGGCTTAGTTGATTTTTAATACTAATGTTCGTTTAATAAATTAATTGCTTTTGACTTACTAAGCTATTCAAGCTTACTGTGTATGTGTTTGTTCATTGTTTTATAGATTTTGGAAGCTAGTTACGAGCTCGGGGATCGTCAGAGAAATCTGTCACACTATCGATTTCAATTTCGATATTTTGTTAAAAGTTGAACTTTGAACCTATGGCATGTATAGGCTAGCTTATGTTTTTGGTTAGTTTTGAAGTTTTATATATAAAGCCATGCGAAAATGGCTTGATCATTATATTTAAGCTTGGTTTTATATGTTCTTGGTTAAATACTTGATGTGTTTGATTTCTATGTTTGAGTTCAGTTATGTTTGATTATGGTTGCTTGGTAAGTAATATCATGTATATAATGTGATGCTTGGTTATGTGTTTCCTACGAATTTGGTAAGTTGATTCGGTTATTGAACGTACAATTTGATTATATTATAATTTTTCATTTAGTGTAATAAACAAATGGTTCGTTTTTAATATGATGATATGCGCATAATGGTGTAATGGTTAAAATCTATATTTGACCATCTTGTGAAAATGATAATGCCGCATATGTTAATTGATTATAATTCATGTTATTTAGATCGTTTAGTTAACATATACCGGTAAAGAAGTATGAAGCAAAATGTTTGATGTTTAGTCTATGTATTAATCATATGGATACATATTATATATATATATATATGGTGTATGAAATGATAACATTTACTTGAATGCCTTAATGTATGCGCATGGTATTTATAATGTAATGAATTATCTTATTACTTTGATATTTTGAATGCTTTGAGTGAAATGTATATAATTTCGAATATGACATAAGTGATTATGTGATTGTATAAAAGTTGAGCTTTGTTCGGTGATACCTCGTAACCCTAGTCTGGCGACGGATACAGGTTAGGGGTGTTACACCTTATCATAGAGTTAGTTATTGAAGAAATCTCATAACATACCCAAATCTTGCCACAAAAGCGGTTTACCAGATTCTGCCACACAGACATCACCGAATATGCCCCGTAGGCGTCTCAGAATTTGCCACAAGGGCAACACAGAATACGCCACTAAGGCTTAGCAGATTACGCCACACAAGTATCACATAGAATCACGTGTTTACCGTTCCGACGAACTTTCACAAAAGTTGCCATGGGTTTCTCCTTCATGAACTTACACATATCTTCATGTCGTGATCTGTCAGTTCTGTTTACATCTCATTGAGTGCATCACCATGAATATTCTTATTGTCATATTATGCCATGGGTCTCAGCCATATGGACTTATACATCTTAATGTCGTGATCTATCAGTCCATTCTTTATCTCATTTTATTCATACAACAACTCAATTACTTCTGTAACACCCCTAACCTATGTCCATCGCCGGAAACAGAGTTACAAAGTATTACCGAAACTTTTAGAACATTTACAAATAATTCATGTATATTACTATTCATTAACCAAGATTATTGATATCGTCCCTTAAATGGACCCTTAAGGCCCAATACAAGCATTAGAATCGGGTCGGGACTTAATCAGAAACTCTAAGAATTTTTCGCGAAATTACAAAAATTTTTCAAGGTGCAGAGCTCACACGCCTGTGTGGTCCAATGGACACGCCCGTGTGACCCTAGGACACGCCCGTGCTACAGGCCGTGTTCGACCCCATGTAACTCTCTGACTTGTGCACACGGCCATGCCACACGCCCGTGTGCTAGGCCGTTTAGCACACATGGCTGAGACACACGCCCGTGTCTCTGCCCCGTGTGCTCAATTCTGAGTATTCTATTTTTCTCAAATTTAATATGCAAGGGACACACAGCCTAACCAGACGCCCATGTACCAGGCCGTGTGTCACACATGATCTAGACGCACACCCGTGTGTCTACCTGTGCAGACAAAATAAAGCTATTTCTAGCTTCATTTCTCACCCAAAGTTTTTACTAAGTTCCTGCACCAAACTTACATCCAAACACTAACGAATCCAAGCTTTGAATTCAAGCAATTTATAACATCTAATATGATATATTGTTACATGCATTCATGCTTTTAATCTTACCTTTTATAAGCATACTCATTTAACATTTCTCAATCAATCAATAACAACCACTTATATTATCTCCATAAAATAAACTTAATACATATATATACATATACCAAAACATAATCATCACTAGCCATTCCAATGGCTGGATTACCATAATAATTTACATTTACATGCCAATATGGCCAATATAACCTATACATGCCATTATAACCATAATTGATTTACCATATTGTTCCGACATGGGCTGATGGATAGTGTGAGTGATCCACCAAGATTCCAATCCAACGAGCTTCTGATATACTATAAAACAGAGAAGTAAAACTAAGTAAGCATTACATGCTTAGTAAGTTCGTATAACATGGTACTTAACTTACCATTCATTCCATTTTGAGGTAACTATGTAAGGCACATTCATTCAATTTGACCTCAAGCCCTACACATATCCTCATTGCCTTTGTTAGTCATATATTCCATAATAACATCAAAACATGTTTGGGCTCAACAACAATCAAGTTTCTAGGCACATATGCTTTCCACAACATGTGTTCATTTAACATGTATAAATCATCTCTTTAAATTACAAGTATAATTTCATAATAGTTCATCTCAAGTTCAGAATATTTCATATCAGAACTTTACTCATATTACTTGAAATATCAATGTCATACAAGTAGTAGTACACTCAAAGTATACAAGTCTATAATCAAGGATGAACATATTCATCAAATGAATTGCATGTACAAATATCATCATCTCATGTCTTCATATATCAATTGTCATATATCATCATTTTTGTGTATTTTAGACAAATACGTGTAATAACTCATTTCTTATTCATATATTCTCATGTCAGGATTTTTACCTATTGAATTTATTTGAAATATTGATGGATACACAGGTAGTACACACAAAGTGTACAAATCAGTAAATCCGTCAATTCATATTCAATTGTATCCATAAGGTACTATTCAGATAGTACACTCTCGAGCCACACATATATACAACAGGATTACCAGTCCAGGCTAAATCCTTTTTATGACATATGCTCTAAAGAGCTTGACCTGGATTACCCGTCCGGGCTAAATCCAATCTATAACATATGCTTAAGAGGACTTATATCAGAATTACCCGTCTGGGCTAAATCCTTTTTATAATGAGGTAAATGGAATTACTCGTCCGAGCTAAATTCCGCCAGCAACAAATGCAGGACCTCATTCATTTCGGGAAATCACATATCCATCGAATTTTCTATTTATTCAAACGAAATTTGACATTTTCCAAGCATTATCAGGCGTGTGATTATTTCATACATTTATAATACTCACATAATTCAAATAGACACATTCCGCATTCATTTCAAGCAAATAAGTAACATTTTTATCATTTATCATTTATCGGGCCTTATTATTGATCAGGCTTCGTTAGGTATATTTCCAATGTCAATACATATAATATTTATACAACTCACAAGCACAACATTTAATTCAAGCATATAAATATACACGACTCAGTTACATGAACTTACCTCGACAAATGTTCGTGTATATATAATCTACTAATTCGACATTTTCCTCTTTTTCTCATTCTAGCTCCAAATTTGGTCTATCCGGATCTATACGAGTAAATTTAACATCAATTTATCACATTTCATATAAAGTGGACTCAATTTACATCCTATGCAAAATTACCATTTTGCCCCTAACTTTTTAATAAATTCCAATTTTGTCCCTAGGCTCGGAAAATGAAATTTATGCAATTTAGTCCCTATTCTAAGCCTAAATAAAATTTAAATATACATTTTACAGCACATATATTCTATAAATTTCATATTTTTCTTCAATTTTCACAACTTTACATTTTAGTCCCTAAATCATGTTTTCATCAAAAATCACTTTGTAAAAATTGTTTATCTATCAACAACCTTTCATTTTCTACCATAAATTTAAAATTTTAAGCATATTCATCCATGACCTAATTTCCATACTTTGATAACTCTTCAAATTAATCCCCCAAATAGATAGATTAAGCTATCCCGGTTTCAAAATATCAAAATTACTAAAAACGGGACAAGAATACTTACCCAATTTGACCAAGAAAGCTTGATTTCTCTTTCCTAGGGTTTCCATGGAATATTTTGGGGAAGAAGATGAGAAAATAAGATGATAATTCCTTTATCATCTTTTAATTAATTAAATTATTTTAATTTCCAATTTAGTCCTTAGCCTTTTTCTAAATTTCCATGGATGAGTCACCAAAAATATTTACATACTTTTCATTTCTGGTCTAATTATAATATAAGGACCTTAAGTTTTGAAATTCATAACTATTTGATCCTTATAGCTACTAGAATTCAACTTTTGCATTTTATGCGAATTGGTCCTTCTCGTAATTAAGCACATAATCGGTAAAATTTTCTTATCAGAATTTTCACATGACATTTGTATCATATTACGGACCATAAAATAAAATTAAAATAAATTTTATTTTCGGATCGGATTCGTGGTCCCGAAACCACTATTCCAATTTCACTGAAATTGGGCTGTTACAACTTCAAATAAAAATATTCAACATTATTACTATACTTCATACACTTACCAATTATCCGAGATGTTATCATCATATATGTCTCTACTTGAATAGTTTACATGCAAGAGTCAGGGTAGAGACTCACTTATATTGTAGCTTGAAGTTTCAAACTCGAGCACCCTTCACAAACCACCAGCAACAACTATTTAAAGAACATAGAACCATCATTAAAAACTCATTAACAGAAAATTTGCTATCATCTCAACTACAGATGATCCCCATGCAAGGCCTCTTATTCATAACTTGTTGTTTATATACTTCTTAACATTCCTTACTCTTTCAAAAACTTAACATGCAAAGCTATCAGACTTACCAGGAGGTGGAATATCCACTGATTAACTCAAAACCTTAGCTTCCAACTTAATAAAGAAGAAGAAGAACTAAAGGGTAATGTTTAAGGAAGAAAAAGCATTCAGACGATCCCTTCTCACCATATATATATACATCTGATACCTCTTAATGGATCTTGACAAGTGTCAAATGCATACAGAAGTGGTCCCTTTTTTGTGAAAAAAGGGTTTGAAAAACACAACGGAAAATAAATTTAAGAGAAAATCAAAGTTTTAAAAAAAAAATTCCAAAACAAGAACTTGGCTGTGATATCTAAAATAATAAACACTTAATCAAAATTGTTCCTTTTTTTATTTGTCTAGGATGAATGCTTCGACCGAGTAGTCTTTTTTGCTATCCTCAAGCTCACGTCTATTGAGTGTGGGCTCACTTAAAATAAAAAAAAAAATTCACAAAAATTACTAGTAAGGTAATTTTGTAATTTCACTAAAATTTAGACCAAGCTGTAAATAAGAAAAATATCTCTAGAAATTTTCTGAAATAATCTCTTCAGAGAATTTTCTCTCTACAACTTTCTCTTGAATTCAAGTGTGAAAAATAATAACCCAAAGTTCTCTTTATAAAGGAGAGTTTAAAGAGTTCAACTATAATTAAACTTAATCACTTTAATATTAAATTAATAAAATACTATTAAGATAAGTATTAAATTTAATTTAATATTAAATCTATTAAAAAAATATTATTTTTTGGAATAATTAATCTGAAATCAAATTCTCTGGTAGAGTTCAAGTAGGAGTGTAATTCTTCCCCTGCTCAACCATCGAAGACCCACCATCCTCGACCATTTTCCGGCCATCGGAATGTCGCTGTCACAGCTGCCGGCATCCCAAGCTGGTTTGGTTTCTGTAGGTTTGGTTTGGCCCAGTGACAGTCCGGCCGGTCCGATCTAGCCACCAATTGGACCGTCGGCCCGGTTTCACGTACCAGGCTCAATTCAACCAATTTTGGGTCTTGGTCTCAATTTTGGGCTCCTGGGCCCAATTTATGATCTCAGATCCAATTTTCAAGTTCAAGTACCCATTGGGCCAACTATCTGACTTGAAAATTAATTTCTAAAAATATCATATTAATTTTTATTAATTTGAATAATTTATTTTTACTTGATCAAAATTAATTTTCCTTTGATATCCTTGATTCCTTTGAGTTAAATCCGTCCACTCAATACAATCTTATTTTATATCATTGTCACCATTGTGTCTTCTTAATGATTAATATGATCACCGCCAACAAATGGCTGTGATAAATTATTCGTTCTAAAATAAGCAACCTGTGGCCACGTTCCATATTTATCAATCCACATAATTCCAATGAGAGATATTATTAACTCTTTAATTGAACTATGAATTCCACTATTGCTAGTAAAGTCATGCCATACACAAGTCATGTACCCAACATACCGACTATCAGCTCGATCATCTTTAGAGCATAAGTCTCCATTTATATCAAAGCACATGAGTTACATACGCATGGTCAGTGACTAACTTAGGATTTAGGTAAATCACACCATGAATGTCACAAGTGAATTAATTTACAAATGGATTTAGAATTAACTCATTTTAAGTCCAGTCTAATGTATCATTCTTCCAATGAATACATCTATGTCTCTACCCATGGAGCTAATTGCTCCGATAGCCAAGACTAGCCATCTCCTCAATTGGAATTGTAGACGACATAATAATCCTTCTCAATAATTGAATCGAATGCTCACTTTGATTCTTTTATGGGATTACAAACTCGTTTAAATTATCTACTGAAGTAACATAAATTTCTCGCAATGTAAACGTCCTTAGAATGCCACTTATCATCAGTTTGAATTTAGACAATCAATGAGCTAATATTTGTTTGTCACAATTTCGTTATGCATGCAAAATATGAAAGGCGAAAGACATAACAGTGAAATGTGAAATTTATTTATTCATCGTTCAAATAAATAGAAAACAGTTACATGTTTACTACAATATGGGCACATTTTCCAACACCCTTTAATGTCCTACAAAAATTGAAGAAAATATAAAAGAGAATCCGGTGTAAATGCTATTTGATTGGTCAAACCATTCAGTTGACCCTCAGCCAATCACGTTACAGAACCCCGCATACACATCGTTCGAACAAACCAGGCGTACCATAACTATGGCAATAACTCATATATGGTGTGTTATACTTAACTAGAGCTTCTGAGGTGTACCCTTAGCTTGTCGTACTCTTTCTTCTATTGAGGAATACTACGAGAATAAATCTTTAAATACTTCTATAGGTGGACACTTTATGCGCCAAACATTAGTTCGCCAAAAATTTATTAATTGGCGGACTATAATATTATAATACGCCAAACAGATAATTTCACAACTATACGCCTTCTTCTCGGATCCGTCAGATTTGGGGTGTGACAAAAACAACTAACAATCACTGCTTAAAAATGTAATTATTTTATACACAGCCTGTGGAGTTTTTTAGACTCCACAAACAGGTTGAAGATGTGACAAGTGTCAAAGTTTTTAGTTTTTTTTAGTATACCCTATACTAGAGGTGTTCATGGGCCAGGCCGGGCCGTGTAACATCCTAGATTAAGGGTTATGCGTTTGTGCATAATTCATGAGTTAGTAGGTTTTGGCAATGTTTGGAAGTGTATTAAGGGTTTTTAAAATTCTAGGATGGAAGAGAAAGCTTAGAAAAATTATTGGTTTCTAAGTAAAAAGGGGAGCTAGGTAAATGAGGCTTGAAAAGAAACTCCGTGTGAAGCATGACACAAGGAACCATGTGGTAAAATGGCATGTTTTATGAATTATGTATGAATGTGTTATGTGAATTCTAGAAATAAGGAAATGTATGGAAATGTAAGGAAATGTAAGGAAATGTAAGGAAATGTAAGGAAATGTAAGGAAATGCAAGGAAATGTAAGGAAATGTAAAGAAATGTCTTGTCTTGGAAATGTAGGGAAATGTCCTGAAAATGTATGGAAATGTTAAGTTTAAAAGAGGAAAGTGAACATTTTTGGAAACCTGGAAATGCATGGACATGAACATTTTTGGAAACCTGGAAATGTAAGGAAATGATTCAAAAATGGAAAGTGAACATTTTTGGAAACTTGGAAATGCAAGAAAATGGCAAGTTTACAGAGCCGATCGAAAATTTTAGAAAACTTAGAAATGAAGCCGAAATGTCAAATTTCAAAGTTCAAAATAGGAAATAAGGGCTAAAGGGCCTTAAAAGAAAAAGTTGGTGGAATTTGGCATACAATCCAGCTTGAAAAAGTGGCCTGAAGATGTCACTTAGGGCCTATGGAAATGGCGCCACATGCAAGGTGTTGGGCCTGGGTTCGAGTCACTTGGGAAGCAAATGATAAAGTTTTATTTTTGCTTCCAAGGCTAGGGGATGGACGGCACAAGCCTTCTAGAAATAGAGGTGTTTTATTTCCATAAATATTTGATTAATTAGGGGATAAATAAAGGAGTTTTATTCACATAAATATGTGAATAATAAGAGATAAATAAAGGAGTTTTATTCATATAAATATGTGAATAATAAGAGATAAATAAAGGAGTTTTATTCACATAAATATGTGAATAACAAGAGATAAGTAAAGGAGTTTTATTCACATAAATATGTGAATAATAAGAGATAAATAAAGGAGTTTTATTCACATAAATATGTGAATAATAAGAGATAAATAAAGGAGTTTTATTCACATAAATATGTGAATAATAAGAGATAAATAAAGGATTATTTTCTAAGGAGATAATTGAGGAGATAATTGATGGATTAAAGGCTTTTATCTTTTAAATAAAAGAGATAATATTATCAAAAAGAGGAGTAGTGGCCAAGTAAGGGACTCCTAGGCTGATAACTTTGGCTATAAAAGGAGGGCAGGAGGGCTACTCATTCACTTTTGCTTCCTCTTTGCCGAAAATTCCCTAGTTCTCTCTCCCCCTCTCTGCCGAATTTTCTCTAGGCAAAATCCATCTCTCTATCTTATATTTTCTTCTTCGTTTCTACTGTCAAAGCCGAATCTTTGTTGATTCTAAGTAAAGGAGCAATCAACTACAACATCAAAAGGGTTTCTGCAACTGTCGAATATAAGGATCAAGAATCTAAGGTAAGAACAATTAATTCTTGTTCTTCTAATTCTTTTTTTTCAAGATCTAGGAAATAATCCATTTTATGTCTCTTGGCCGAATATCAAAGGAAGAGTTTCGGGATTTCAGATTCAAGGAATTTAAGGTGAGGCACATTCGGCCAAAGGCCAATTTTTATTTATTAAAGTTAGATTTAATCTAACATATAAATTATAGGGATTTCGACAAGCATATAAAGGAATCCTTTTCAGATTTGGATTTGTAAGGTTAGCCGAATTCAAGGGAGAAGAACACAAATCCTCGAATTTTGATTATCAATCAAATCGGCAAACAAGGAATTAGAAATCTAGATCGTTGGATCGGGATTTTCGGGATCTCAAGGAATCCAATAAGCGAATCAGGTGTGTACCCATACTAATCCTCAATAAATTTTAGGGCAATTATTAAATATATGAATATGCCTAAGTATGTGAATATGGCTAAGTACCACAAATGTGGTAAGGAGTACCCAGGTACGTTTCCTACTTTTGATAGGATTATGAATGTGAAATATATTGAACATGTGAATAGTAGCATGAATGAAAATTAAGTATGTTGAATATGTTATAAAATAATCGGGGCATTTGGGATATATGTGAAGGGAGAATTGAAGGTGATGACTACGGTCTCACCAACAAAATATGGTGACTACGGTCACATTATTTGAATTTGGTAACTTCGGTTACATTATTTGAATATAGTGTCTAATGACACAACGTATATGGGCGATGAGCACGTCAACTGCAGCGACTGCCTTCGATGGTGTGTAGCGGATGGAGGGTTGACTTAGTAGTCCCCACGGTGTGACTGGCAGGTACGGGTGTGTGTAGCGGATGGACCATTAGGATTGGGTCTGGGTTGCATCATCATGTATTGTATATGAATATGAATTGATTTGAACTTGTATGCCTGATTTATTGAATATTAGTACTGTGTGCACATTGAGCCTGTTGACTCACCCCGTTTGGGGATTATTTTTCAGGTGATGAGCAGTAATGGACCGGGTCGGCAGGAGCTTAAAGGTGGCCATGCATAGCAAGAAATTTATGATTTGGACTTTCAATTTATTTTAAGTATTTTAAGTTTTACTTTGGGATCATTGATATAATAAGGCCATTGTGGTTTACTTTATTTTTCTTTTATTTATTATGTTTATGGATTTTTATCAATTAAAGTTTAAGTAAATTCCTTTTTAAAATTAACTCTAAATGTTTTGTCACCTTAAATAAATGGGTTTTAACATAAGATAAATTTGTTTTCAACTCAAGCCCAACCCAAACAATATTTTTTTAAAAAAAAAAATCATACAAGTTTTTCCTAAGTAACAAAAGAATTTTGAACCGGTTTACTTGAGGAACATACCAAATCTGGTCAAAGCTCGTGGGCCGGGTTTGGGGTGTTTCAGGCCGGGTTCGGGCTGGGCTCAACTAAAAATTTAAGCCCATTCATCGGGCTCGGGTCGGGCCCAAAAAATGGGCCTAAAATTTTTCCCAAGCCCGACCCATATAAAAATGCTAAAGCTCGGGCCCGGCCCGGCCCGGCCGTATTAAATTTTTCTATTATTTTATATAATTTTAAATATATATAATACATCAAAAATACTAAAAAAATCAAAATAAATATTTCCCAACAAATTGAAAATAAATTTTTAAAAAATATGTAGACTTAAATAACACTAAGATAGATGTAACTTAACAAGCAAATACCTCTAAAATAATAATAAATTTAACAAATACCTTTAAAATAATAACAAAATTAACAATAAAATAAGTTTTATACAATATTTAATCAATAACAACAAAATAATAGCAACATAATAGTAATATGGTAGCAAAATAGGGAGAAAACAACAAGAAAATAACATTCAAAATTATAAAAAAAATAGCAAATTTTTTTGTCATTTAGTAAATTCGGGCCGGGTCGAGTCGGGCCTGGGCCCGGGCCAAAAATACCTTACCCGAGGCCCGGCCCATTTTTTAAACGGACCTTATTTTTTGTCCAAGCCCATTTTTCGGGCTTATATTTTTGCCCAAACCCTTCCAAATTTTGGTCGGGCCGCCTGGCCCATGAACACCTCTACCCTATACGATACATATAATACCCTCAACCCGCTTATAAAATTTAAAAACTACAATGTATTGGATAAATTTCCTTTAAAAAAAAAAACCTAAATGTTTACGGATTAATTCAAGATTGATGAGTATATATTACGCAAATACTTTACCACTTCACTTATATAAATTAATTGTTAAATAAGTGCTTAAAAATATTTTTTTAATATAAAGTTTTTGTTTTGTGATGTAATATTATGATGCTCTTGATTAAGAATAGTGTCACTCATTACAATGGCACTTTCTTAGTTGGAAAAGAATAATTTTTTTTATAAATAAGTAAATAATAATGTAAGATTATTTTTGTATTTTATGTTTTTGTATAATATATATTTAAAACGGTTTCTTTCTCGTGCAATACATAAATTAATTATATATATTAATTAAGATATATTAAATTATTTTTATTTTTGTATTTTTTTGTAAATATGATACATAAATTTGTACATATTCTTTCATAGATAAAATATTTTAAAATTACTTTGTAATAACCAATTTTGGCCCGGGCTCATCAACCAAGGCCCAAAACCAAACAAATTAGACCCAAACCCATTTAATCCAATAAAGGCCCAAAACCAAAATTAAAACAAACCCGTTTTACAACCCAAATTACACTTAATTGTCCCAACCCAATAACTAAACCTAGCCTAATAAGCTCAAAACCTAAACCAACTTTCAGTAAAAAAAAAGGGGAAACCCTAGCTCCCTGGTGTGCTGCTCTCCACTGGCCTCCACTACCATGTGCGCCGCATCTCCAACCACCACTGTCAGCCACCATCGGCTCCACCACCTGCAAAACCAAAAACAGACAATAATGGCAGATATTAAGGAAAGATATTGTATTTTTTATTTATTTATTTCTACTATCTCCTCAATCTCGGTTATAAAAAACCGAATGAGACGATGTAATAGAGGTTCTTCCACTGATTTTCGATCAATAGAATACAAAAAAAAACTTTCAATCAAAAAGACAAACACTTGCAATCAGAGTTTAATACGGGCAGATAACAGAGAATCGAGGAAGAAGTACATTATTAAGGTTGATATTCTTTTTTTTTTATCTCTTTTTTGAAACTAAATTTATAAATTTATTTTTTTATTTTCCTCTAAAAAGGGTTTACATATATTTATATAACATCAAAAATAAAAAAGGGAGAGAAAGGCCTAACTATTGCGAATTCCGGCCACCGCGTGCAGTGGTCGGCGGCGGCGCTGACGGCAGACCTCGCCGAAATTTGGGTCCTTTCCCAGAGAAAAAAGGAGAGGGGAAAGCCTTTTTTTTAGCAAACTGCACAAATGAAAAAAAAAAGGGAGGAAAATTGGTTTTATAATGGAATGAAACGGTGCCGTTTTGGGGTTGGGTGCCAAGGCGCCAAAATGACGCCGTTTTGGTCCCAACCCGTGTGAACGACCCGACCCAGGTCAGGATCCACGCGTTTCTCTTCGATGGGACAATTGCGCCCCAAGTCCTTCCTCATTTCCAGGCTTCTGCAATTAAGTTTTCGTGTTCTTTTAATTTGGCCCTAAATGTCCATTCGATTTTCGATCAAGTCCCTGCCTATGCTGCGCGTTTTGGGAGGAAAGGGTTATTGCCCTTTTTAGTCCCCTATGTAATCCGCGCATTTCAAATAGGCCCTCCCCTCTTTATTTTATTTCAGATTTACCTCAATAATCCGTTTTTAGTTCGATTTTAGTCCCTTTTTTATTATTTTGATTACTTTTAATATTATTGTTGTGTACTATCTTAATATTATTACTATACTATTATTATCATTATTATTATTATTGTTATTATTATATTTACTATTATTATTATTATTATTGTTATTATTATTATTACTATATTTATATATTTCCATTGTACATATTTCATGTCATTATTATTATTATTATTATTATTTTACTTTCATTTTCACTTTTATTTTCATTATTTCTTTTATCTTTGGCTTGTTTATTTTATTCTCTCACATTATGTAATTATTATTATCCCGTTGTACGTGTAAATACTGCGATTCATGTCTTTCTCGTTTTCACAAATTCGTGTTTATTGACTTTTACCTAATATAAAATTGATTTCTTAAAATAAAGGCAATATTTGGTGCTTGAATATTCGAGAAAACGTGTCCTAACATGCCTGGTTTCATTTTTTTTGTTTGGACAAATACTCGAATATCCTTTTGATATTTTTTAAATGCATGAGTCTCAAGAATTATGAGATGATCTTGAATTCGAGGATTTGAATTATCGTATCCTAAAGTATTGGATGTGATATTTCATTCCTTCGGAACGAGAAATTCTTGATATTCAATCTGAGAATATTATGAGACAATCTTGGATTCAAAGATTTGAATTATCGTGTCCTAAAGTATTGGATGTGATATTTTATTTCTTTGAAACAAGGAAGTCTTGATTTTCAATTTGAGAAAACCATGGGATGATCTTGGATTCGAGGTTTTAAATTATCGTGTCCTAAAGTATTGGATGTGATATTTTAATTCCTTTGGAACGAGAAAGTCTTGATTTTCAATTCGAGAAAACTATGGGATAATCTTGGATTCGAAGATTTAAAATATCGTGTCCTAAAGTATTGGATGTGGTATTTTCTTCTTTTGGAACAAGAAGATCTTGATTTTCAATTCGAAAAACTATGGGATGATCTCAGATTCGAGGATTTAAATTATCGTATCCTAAAGAATTGGATGTGATATTTTAATCCCTTTGGAACGAGAAAGTCCCGATTTGCAATTCGGGAAAACTATGAGATGATCTTGGGGCTCGAGGATTTAAACTATCATGTCCTAAAGTATTGGATGTGATATTTTATTCCTTCGAAACGAGAAGATCTTGATTTAATTCAAGAAAACGCAAATATTTCCAAAAGAGGTCAAATTTTTAAATTCCTTTAAAATTTTCAACTTTCGACATGAGGACATTAATTGATCAAATCGGTACCAATTTTGGGCGTGACAAGGGTGCTAACCCTTCCTCGCACGTAACCGGCTCCCGAATCCATTTTCTCAAAATTCATAGACCAAAAACAATGTTTTAGTAAATCAAAAGTTTTATTAAAACAATGGTGATCCGATCACATCCAATAAAGATCGGTGGCGACTCCCGTTTTATCATTTTTTAAAACCCAAAGTCGATTCCCGCCTTTTCAAATAGGGGGTGGTTTCGACATACTTGAAATATTTTTTTAATAGCTCAGTGTACTTAATTATGTAAAGCTCTCTTTTTGACATTATATATTTAAGGTGGATTAGTATTATAATAGTAAAATATTTAAAAGTAAATTTAATTCCTTAAAAAGATTTTCAAATATTTTTATCCTTTATTTTTTCAACAATAGGGTCGACATTTAATATGAAATATAGTAAAGTAATGAAATTATACACTTGTAAAAAAACAGTACCCACATAGAAAAGTTTCCTTAAATGTTGTATACTTATAATATATATATATATATATATATATATATAAGGGTTAATATTTGGTACATTGAAAGCGTATTTTTTTTTATTTCATAAGCAACTTTAAAAAAATTGTCATGTAACACCCCAAACCTGGCCTAGAAGTTAGGCCCTAATTTGACGCGTCACATTGAAGAATTTTTCGAAAACCATGTTTTCATTAGAAACTCTTCTTAAAGAATTTAAAACTTTTTGCTATTTGAAACCTCAGATTTCGTTTGCTTATTTCAAAATGTGGTTTATTAGAAATCATCCTTGGAAGACATTATTATCCTTAAAATCTTTTGTTGCGGAAGCTTAATTTAAAACCGTTGCTGTCATTGTTTAAGAAAATCTAGAAATTTATCGTTTATAGTTTGCATATAACTGAAAATGGAAATTTAAAGAAAAATAAACCCCATTGGCCTTATTACATAATGTTAAACCCAAATTAAAATAATATTAAAAATAAAGTAAAACTGATTTTAATAAAGTTCGAAGGAAATATCTCCAATGTATAAAAATATTTTTAAAAGTTTATTTTGAAAATCCATTTGTTAATCGATTTTGGAAACCATTATTTAAGTTTTTCAGAAAATTCCCTTTTTAAACAATTTATGAAAAATAATAAAAACATCCCAACCATAAAGCAAAATAAAAATAGTCCAGAGGCCTTATTAAAACATTTAACCCAAAATAGTAAAGTAATAAAATAAACAAGAAAGAAGTCTAAAGTCCAAATAAACCATTTCTGAAGTATGGCCTCCCTTGAGTCATCCATAGCCCAAGTCTGTATCATCAAGCATTACCTACAAGGGTTAAGAGAAAGGGGGGTGAGTTACAAGAACTCAGTGTATAATCTCCTTACCATTATCCACTGGGTCTGAACCCGTTTAGCAAAACCTTGGGCTTGAGCCCATTAAACAATAACTTGGGCCGAAGCCCATTTAACAATATCTCGGGCCTAAGCCCATTTACATAATAATGTATCTATAATATCATGTGAATGTAATGCAATTTCCAACCCAATCCTAATAATCCATCCGCTACACACCACCTGTACCAACCAACACACCTATGGGTGATTATCAGTCAACCCACCCCGCCAACACACCATATGCAGGCATTAAGCCATTAATAATAATTCGCAGGCCAATGGCCATTTATAATATTTGTGGCTGAGTCACTAAAATCATATACGGTAATATAATCGGCACACAGCCTTCATCATTATGGCACAAAGCCATATTTAAATTGGCACATAGCCATTATCAAAATTTGTGGCAGAGCCACCAGAATATGTGGCAGAGCCACCAGGCTACACTTCTCTTCTTTTACATTATTCTCATCCCATGCAAAATATGCAAATGCAACATACATAGTAAATCATGATATTTATAAATATAAACAACAATAATTAATTCAAAGATTCAATACAAAAATTCGACCCATTGTAACACTTTGCAAATCGGCCCATTAAGGCAATCTATCAATTCGACCCATTAGGGGCATTTTCGTAATTCGGCCCATTAGGGGCATTTTCGTAATTCGGCCCATTAGGGGCATTTTCGTAATTCGGCCCATTAAGGGCATTTTCGTAATTCAGCCCATAAGGGGCATTTTCGTAATTCGACCCATTAGGGGCATTTTTGAAATTTCGCAACCCAAGGGTATTTCAGTAATTTACCCTCCAAGGGTATTTTAGTAATTTCGCAACCCAGGGATATTTCGGTAATTTACCCTCCAAGGATAATTCGGTAATCTCGTAACTAAAACTTAACTAGTAATTTGGGGCATACAAATTTAAATTGTCCATCTGCGTCATACTGACTAAATTGACCATAACTCGAGTTAGAAAACTCGAAATCTAGATCCGTAAATTTTCCTTGGAACTAGACTCATATATTTTCTTACTTTAATTGTTCTAGAACTTTTTGGCGTAGCCATTTAGTAGAATTTATTCCTTAAAGTTTCCCTTGTTTCACTGTCCAACGATTCTAACCTCTCTTAACTTAGTTTCAAATATCTCACTGTACGGTTTTCATATACTGCTCCCACTTGTTTCTAATGAAAATAGACTCACTAAGGAATCTTTAAATATAAACTATAACTCATAATTCACTTTGTATGATTTTATATGATTTTTCCAAAACAAATCAGGGAACCACGAAGTCATTCAGAACCAGTCTCACTAAAATTAACATATCTCAGAATACAAAATTCCTTTTTCTTCTCCCTTTCTTCCATATTAAAAAAGACACAGTAAGCTTTAATTTGATATCTTAATAAATTTCTAATTCCCTTTATCCTATTTTTCATGATTTTTCAAAATCACGTCACTGCCACTGACCAAAACTGTTTTATTACAAAAACATGGTTACCACTATGAACCTACGCGCGCCCGAGTGATCCCGGATGCCGATTTCCGGTTTTCTTTGGTATTTTGACCAAATCACAGAACATTCATGCAAAATTTTAGAGAAGTGTGAGATTAGACACCATTTCAAACATGTATTTGGAAGGGTATGAGATTACACACTTGATTTCGGTAAGGACTAAACCTTCTTGATCGTCGGCACCTATGACACCCTAACACTCGATTAGAAAAATACCACGATGAGAGAAAGTAATTGTTTAGGTGTAAGATTTGGCTTACCACTATTTCCGAAGGATTAACAAGTAGAGAATATCAAGTGATTTCGTCCCTAAAAATAATCGATTAGCCAACCTTTCAATCCGATTAACACCATAACTGAATAGCGATATCAAATGGACTATGAAAAGACTCCTTACCTTAACCAATAATAATCCCGATTTCCACCGATTGACTTATGGCTACGGATGAGACAAGGATATGAGATCCGGCAAGAAGAAAGAAGAATGGAGAGAGTTGAGAATGGAGGAAAGAAAGACTAACAAAGGGAGAAAAGACCCAAAATGTCACAATTACACACTTGGCAAATGTTTTGTTTTTTTTCTTCTTCAAAACCACACAAGAGAATTCGGCATCCCCTCAACCAAACCAAAAACACCCTCCAAAATAATACCACCCTCATGACCGAAACTCTCCCCATACACATCCAAAATTTTTGGCCAAATTTTTCCCCAATTCACTCTCCATCCTTCCTTTTGTCTCCCACTTCCAAATTTTTTTCTCTCCAATTCACTCTCCATCCTTCCTTTTGTCTCCCATAATCACTCCGTCACCTACTCTACTAATCAATCATCATCATTCATATCTTTTTTTTTTTGGATGTTACATGTCATGTGACTTTTTTTAATATTTTTTTATACCCCCATGAGATACTTGTCAACCACTTAACCCCTTGACTCTGCTTTAGTGTCTAAAAACTCCACCAGCAATGTATCAAATATTATTCCTATATAGTATATGACAAATTCTTTTATATAAATAAGTTGAAAACTATCACTTTTATCGATTAAGTTTTAACTCAATTATCATTGCTATTGTAACAATCAATTGGACGTGGATTCAAACACACTTAATCTTGAAGTTGCCTCCAATTTTAGGGGTATACATACTCGGGTTAAAATCGAATCAATTTAGTTGGCTACTGAAATTAATTTGGTTTGGGTCAGTTAAAGATTTTATAAAAATTCAATTATCAATTAATTCGATTCAAAAACAGGTAATTAATCAAAATTTAATAATATATATAAGCCTAGACAAAATCGGCTTATAACTATTGATATAATCGACAAAGAAAACAATATGAAAAATGATATTAATATTTTTTTTAATTTAGTATTGTCATAGATATTATTTTTAATGTAATGTTTGTTATTATGTTTTAATGTAATATTTTAAATTTAGGGTGGGTTTATTCACGAAAAATGGCATTTTTTTTTGTATTTTTATATGTTTATTTCACGAAAATAATTTAGTTAATGAAAAATAATGTACTAATCAATGAAAAATAAGTTTTTTTTCCTAAAAATTTACTTTCCTTTTCAAAAAGTGCAAGTATTTTTTATAAAAGGTTATTGTGAAACATAATTTTTATTATAAAATGAAATATTATTATATTAATAATAATTTTGAATTTTTAAAATAGTTTGATCTCAAATATTATATTTTTTATATTATTAAAATACATACCTATACTTAATAGTATAATTAATATGTTTATTATTTTAATAAAATTATTCCATATTACAATTTTATTTTAATAATAAATTCTAACATTAATAATAATTTTAAATCTTAAGTAATATTCATAATACTTTATGTAACAGCTCAATTTTCAGTGGTGTCAAAAATAGTGGTTTGAGAACACCAAATCCGACAAGTGAGCTCGTATATTTTATTATTTAGTGTTTATGGGCAAATTATGAATTTAGGAAGGCTTATGAATTAGTGATTTGTGTTTTAGAAATATTTATTAATTAATCGATTTCTAAACCGAGGTATCATGACCTCAATTTTATAAACCGAGTTGTAAATATTTTTATAAATATTTATGGAGTGTCTTTGATTTAGTATTAAAGTTTAGTTAAAAAATTTTAACGTTTTGATAGTTAATTAATTAAAAATGGTTAAATTAAAAAAGGTGCAAAACTTACTAAATTAAAAAAATAGTGATTAAATAGCTTTAGTGGTGGATAAGGGAGGACTTAAAAGGGCAATTGAGCCTAAATTATATAGGCTGCACAGCATGCTAATGAAAAAGAATAAAATAAAACAAATGGAGGGTAAATTATAAATTATATAAAAATTAAACAAATAAATAGAAATTGAAAGAGATTTCTAGACATTTTCATTGCAATTTTGGTGAAAAAGGCATGGGAGAAAACTTTTAAAGCTGGTTTTTCTTTTATTTTGCTACAAATCAAGAGCTCGTAGATCAACGAGAAAAAGGAAAATTAGTAAAATAGTCATAGTCCCTAATTACTACAAACTTACAATTCAGTCCAAGTAAGTTTGTATGGTTAAACTTTCATGATTATTTATTAATTTATGAATGATATAATGTATTTATTCATATTTTTATTATTGAAATTAAAATTTATTATTAATATATGAAATTGAAATGAATGTTTAAAACAAGTTGAATGCAGGATAGAGTACCATCGTTTTATAGCAAAGGATGAATTGACGGATAAGACCATGGTTGGACCATGGCAATGTTTACATGCAAGACCATAGTTGGGCTATGGCATTTTAATGAAAAGACCATAACTGAGTTATGGCACTTTGAACGTAAGACCATGTTGGACCATGGCAGTATTTATAAGTAAGACCATAACCGGGCTATGATATTCTGATGATAAGACCATAACTAGGTTATGGCACTACGAATGTAAGACCATGGTTGGGCCATAACAATGCATGTGTAAGACCATAGTTAGATTATGGCACAAAGAAAACAATGTACTCATATCCGTAAATCGTTCCTCGATTTAGTAAGAATTGGTAAAAGACTTATGTGAATGAATTGAAAGATATATTGATTATTAATGATATTGATCTGAAGGAAGTGTGTTCATTGACTTATGTTGTATTTGACAGGGAGAATGTATGATTTATTTACAATTTAATTCATTATATTAAATTCAGTAAGATCAATATTTAACCGAATGAACTTACTAAGTTGCAGTAAGCTTATTTGTGTTGTTTAATGTTCTTGTAGATTAACGTGAAATCGGAGGTTCGGATCAGCACATCAAGTCACACTATCCAGCTTGCTCCGATAGATTTTGTTATGCATACTATGGTTTATATGACATGTACAGGGATTGGTATTATTTTAAGTAAAGTTGGTTTGTGTAATATTATGAGTTATACTTTGTTTAAGTTTCCAACCAACTTATATAAGTATGAATTAAACATGCATGAGGTGTGTTTAAAATGGTTAATTGATGGTTAATTAATAGGTATAATGAAGTATAATTTGACTTAGTAAATTTAGTAAAATATGCATAATTGTGCATATGATTGATTTGGTAAGATTGGATATTTGAATATATGTAATGATATGTTAGTTATAAGATTTATTGAAGGTCTTATTGTCTTTTGTGAGTGTGGAAATGGTTGTGTCTAGGTTGATACCAAGATTGGGTGAGAAAAGTGGCCTTAAAATGGTCTATTTTCGTCCACACGGGAAGAGACACGGGCATGTGGTTTGGCCGTGTGTCTCCTGCACCTTAAAATTTTGAAACAGAATGCTCAAGTTTTAGCATACGGCCTAGCACATGTGCGTGTGGTTTGGCCGTGTGACCTTTGCACTTTGCACACGGCCTAGCACACAGATGTGTGGTTGGCTGTGTGACCCAAGTCAAAGAGTTACACGGGTAAGGACACAGGCAGGGACATGGCCGTGTGCCTCACATCGAATGCCCACACGGCCTAAGACACAGGCGTGTCTCTTGGAAGTGTGAGCCACACGGCTGGCCACATAGGTGTGTGTTCCCTGCTCCTAAGAAAAGTTTTAAGATTTTGAAAAAAAAATTCCTAAGTGTCCGGTTTAGTCCCGATTCACTTCTAAAGTGTATTTTGGACCTCGAGGGCCTATTTAAGGGACAATATGAGTGTTATATGATTGATTCTTGATTTGTTTGATAAAGGTAATGAAATATTCGTAATTAATCCGTAAAGATCGGTAATGCTCTGTAACCCCGTTCCGATGACGAATAAAGGTTAGGGTGTTACACTTTATTAAATATATTCAATATTAATATTTGAATAATATATATCACGATTTACAAATATTTTGTAATTAATATTTTATATTAGGAAATATGAATATTTTAATTATATAAATATGAATATTTGTTTAAATCCAACTTAGCTTCATTTATCTTTTCTAGTTCCAATATGCCATATGTAACTTCAAATTAAGTTCTAATTAGATATTGGTTATTGTTAAGCTTATATAAATTATTAGTTATTATAAAATATTATCTTATTCTAAAATAAATTTAGATTGTCAAAATAAAATTATTTATAATATTTTGTAACAATATAATTTATGTTGTACCCATTTTATGGAAATAATTTTTAAAAAAAATTACCATGCAAATAAATTTTATGCAAAGTGATCCAAAACACCAAAAAAATCAATCTATTCTCCTAAAATCATTTTCAGTGAAACAAACACAACATTAACGTTTTCATTGTGATATTCGTCGTTTCTGTCTTCTTTCTGTTCAAATCTTAAGATGATATAGTTCAAACAGACAACACCCTAATCCCAAAATATTATACCCATGAACAATAAAACAGAGAAGATATTAATATCCATGAGCAATAAAACAGAGAAGATACCTCCGTTCCAATAAAATAAAATAAAAAAACATTATCATGGTCTTCTTGTTTTAAACTAGTTTGAATCAAAATAGGAAAAAGAATGTAACAAATTTCAATTATCCAACTGAATTAACTGCCATTTTTTAAAACTTCAGCTAGTTTGATTAAGAGGAATAATATTTTGATTCTGTTAAATGTTTTAAGAGTTCTAAAACTTCAATTGATAATTTAAATTGAAGGGGTTGGTTGAGTTTTGAGAAAAAGTAACATTGTATCAAAATAAATAAGCGTCACTATTGTAATAATAATAATAAATAGAAAGAACATTGTCATTTATTACATTTTTAAAACCGAAAAAAAAATGCATTTTAAGTACTGTCATTAAGAACCTGCGTCCGAAGAACAATGCCATATAAACTAAAAGTCAATAGACCTCAAAAAATATTTTTTTAACTTCTCAAAACATGATTTATCTGAAAAAAGAAATAGATATAGACAGACGAATAGGCAAACACATTATGATATATGACATGAAAATGTTTTTTATTTATTATTATGCAGATATGTTTTACAATACAAGTTTTGATATGGAGCGAGGCAATTAGGCAAATAGTGTACCTAAAATTTAAAACCAAACATAAAATGGGCTCAACTCAATTTGGTTAAATCAAATCATCACTAAGATTCTCAAGTTCTTTCTACATTCACAATGGCACAATAAAAAATCTTGGACCAAAATGCCTCAGAAAAAAAAAAGAATATATATATATATATGCTAAAAACCCAAAAGGCCAAGAATCTAATATCATAACTGGAACGCTTAATTGAAAATACTTTGTATTATGCCCCCATCCCAAAATTCAATGTGCTTTTATAGATAGATCCAAACCAAACCTCCAGGAACGCAAGACAATCAGCCATCTCTATATTTTAATATCACATCTGTCTAGGTCGAAATCTGCTAGTTAAATAAAATAGTTACGACGGTGGAAAAGAAAATCAAACCATATTAGTAAATTATTACTCGTGTCGTGGGTTTATTCCAAAGTAAAATGATTTGTATGCATCACTAATATAAGGCAAAATCCGGTACAAAAATTCTAAACCTAATGAAGTACTCCATTCTAGATTTATTTGGGAAAAACAAATATTGACTAATAATGTTTTCTCCTTTAAGAAATAATAACAATGATTATGGTTTCTCACCTTAAATATGTTCTGAATAGAGCTCGAACTGAATGTCTTGACGGAACCTAGTGATCCGGTGTAAGCACTGCCAATAGGGAAAAGATGATAAGAATCAAGGCATTACAGAATTGCCGAAAGCACCAAATGGAAAAGAATTTAACAAGCTTTAATGTTCTATGGTAGAATTAAAGAAAAAAAAAGTATCATTATTGGTTTGATGCTAGATGGCAATAAATTGATGCAGAAACACAAATTAGATTATAACAGTTACAGGGAATATAAGGTATCAGAAGCCAATGGATGCGCATCATACTCATCGATACTAATAGGCATCAGACTCAGATAAACTATTTCTAGCCCAAGTTTGGGACCTAAATTTATAAATACGAGAAAGATACAGAAAGGAGAAAAAAAGGGCTATAAATAATATCATAATCAAGTTATTTAGCAACCAAACATGTAGCAAATTCCGAAGACAAACAAGATTAAAACGACTCATTAGAGAAGCCCAAAAGAGAAACGGGTTAGAAATTGCATTTCAGAAACAATTAATCGAAGCCCAAAAGAGAAACGGGTTAGAAATTGCATTTCAGAAACAATTAATCACCAGAGACAAAATTTCGATTTTCACACTGCCCCGAACAATTGCTTTTAGGCTGACAGGGTTCCTTCATTATTCGTACCCCACTCTTCTTCAGGTTCATTGCCATTAACGAGCTCTGCACCATCGTTTGAATCAGCATCCACAACAACAGCCTCCTCTTGGCTACCCTCTTCTCCATTCTGGTCCTCTAGATTCTGATCATATCAAGGCAGTTTTTATGTTAAAAGTTGCCTACATAAAAGAAAAACAGAAGGATATGAACGGTATACCTCATGATCAAGGTCACCATTCTCAAGAGGCTCCTCCTCTGTTGGCATGTTTCTGAAAGTCTCCACAAGTGTCATATGTGATCTATCAGCATGTTTCAAATAGTCTGCGGCAGGAGGATAAATGCCCCTATAACCAAATTGAAAGTTAATAGCATATCCATGTGAGACAAATTAAAAAAAAAACAAAGGGACATTTCAACCACAACAAAGCTAGTAAAAAAAAACTGCGGAGCAACCAAGAAAGGCCAAACACAATCGCAAACTAAAATTGCCTTGTACAAAGAGATCACACCAGAATCAGTAACACTAAAATAACAGAAAGAAATCCTCTTTAATAACATTAGATAGAAAATTGGTAACAAATAACACAACTAAGTAACAGAAGGGATCATGATTTCTACCTTGTTTCTGCTACTTGAGATTCAAGAGTAAGAGCAAGTTGCCAATCCTCAAACAAGTTGGGATATTCTTCAGGATCAGACAAAGATTCAGCCGCTTTTGGATTAACCTTCAGATGTGTAAAAGCAGTGTCAAAATAGTTATGCAAACTGAACCATTAAGCGGTAACATCAGAATGTTAGGGCATATAGCTTTGAGTATGATTACAAAGAAACGTACAAGTACAACAGATTCATGTTGCAAGGGTACAAAGAAATTAAAGACAACTTGGAAGGATATTTAAAACACTCCACAACCAATGAGTTATTAAATTAAAAAGATTCCCACCAAGATTCTGGCGGTACTAAACTGCTGCACTGTTTGCAAAAAAGAACAAGATTGTTGTCCTTAGCTTTCAGATGTAAAGCTCTATAAGCAGAATTTCAGAAAAATATTAGCCATCAATTTGACCAAAAAGGCAAGAAGTCAAGATACACTTCACATCAGAGATATAAGTCAGACAAAATAGATATTCTGACAATGGTATTCAGGACAATGTTGAGACACATACAATACTAATGCACGATTCAGAAAGAAATAATAGAGAACGGAGAACGAAAAATAGTGTTATATTTACTGATTAAAGAAATGCAATAATTTGACTCTCTACTGCCATTCGGAAAATCAAAGTGGAATGAAAAGAACAAAAGGTGATAATACAGCTAAGCCAACCCATAAAGAAGCACGAAAAAAAAGACAACTGAGAAACAAGCACATCAACAAACCTTGTTGAGGTCTTTTCTCCAAATTGCTACTATTTCTGAAACCTTGCTTGGAAGATAAGATCGTGCCATCAGAGCAGCCTCTGGTATCCGATTGCTGCAAAAGGAACACTTCAATATATCCATAACTTTGGTAACATGAAGGCCAGTCTACTGTTTAAGGTACTTGATAAGGAATTACCTCTCCACCAGAAGCTGGAGGCAATCCTCCAATTTACCCAACATGAATAAACAAAGGAAAGCAACATTATTCTTCCCTTGCTCTTTGGAAAGGGATGCAAGTCTTGATATTCCTTCTGCATCTCCCAAAGAGGAATAAAGCAGCAGTAAACCACTCAGGTCCATTGCATGCTTCATGCATTCCTCAGCCATTTGTAGCTGTAATGACAAATTTAGCATAATTAATAAAAGATATTATTAGTTATTGAAACTAACAATTTATATAACCTGTATGTTCATAGAGCAACATTAAAACAAACAGTTAGTTCATGTATTAAAGTTCAATGTCCACATCAGTAAAATGTCATGTACAACATTAGCATAAAACAAGACACTAGCGAAACATAGAAATGGTCTTCATCCAATTTATTTACCAGTTGAACAACCTACCAAGCCAAAAAGCTCAGACAAATTTAGAAATATTTATTGAAAGGCAAAGCTGTCTACTCCCATAAACTTAAGACAGATTTCACTCCTAGAGCAACCGCAATGAATATTTTCAAATTGTGATTTGCAACAACTTCATGATACCAATATACCGGCAAAAGAAGCTACCAAGAAAAGTGATGGGAGAATCAAGCATGACAATCATAACAGAGCGAGATGGAACTGAAAAAATTTGGCAAATTAGAGAATACACAACACCTTTCCAGTGGACATAGCTAATTCTCCCAACTGCTTCCATTTAGACTCACTCTGAACTTCAGTGGCTATCTCCTGCAAAATAGTGAATGACTATCTAGTGAGGATAGGAAATTTTTTAAATGGCGTAATCAAGCTTAGTACAAAATGGAATATATCATACAGAGATTCCAGAAAAAAGGATCTATGAAAACATATTTCTATCCCCAAACCAATTAAACAACTTTCTTACCTTAGCAATACCTAATTTACCAAGCTGTATGGCAAGCTCAAATCTGTAATCAGGGTCTGTAGCTACTTCTAAAGCATCCTCTATCATACCTCGTGATTCCAGGAAATGAGCCACACTATAAATCAAGGCAAACCATTAATTAAATCTAATAAAATTTTCAATAATCACAACTTAAAAACAGAGAAAATGAACTTAATAAAATTTTAAATTAAAGGCTTTCAGAGGGGTAGAACAAATACACAAAGGAACATGGACCAGCTTTTGGTAAGATACATAGGAGTTAGGTTAGATTTGGAATTCTAGGTTTCTAAAGGCATGGAGATGAGGCAGATATTACCATAGATGAAAACGTAATCCAACCACAAGAGGCATGAATATTCAGCACAAATGACTAATTAAGAACCAAAAACTTCAAAATATTTCAAAGGAAAAGAGAAGGAAAGATAGTCAACAATAATCTTTAAGAATGAAAGGAAAATATTTCATAGGTGTAAACATACCTATTATGGTGCTCTTTGGGAATTGAAGGTAAAATTTCATTGGCCCTTTCCAAGTCTCCACGCATCACAAGAGTTTTGTACTCAATTAGGCTGAGAAGTAATGTGTACCCCATAACACTGCAAAATATGAAAGATAAGGGCCAATAGGCGTTAATAATGTATTTTCAAAGCAAAACAATTTTTTTCATTTTGACCAAAGAATAGCTGCAACTAGCCACTCACTTAAACTCTTTGTCAATCAGATACACCCGACTTTGACTTGCAAGATATCCCAGCAAGTACATAGGACGGTCCAAATGAAACATAGTGGTCACCTAAAATCATTCCATTATCAAAATGAAACATCAAAACCTACACAAACCAAAGCATAAACAAATGGAACCCTTCAAGCCAAGGATAAAAAGAATGCAAATACCTCTCCACCAACACAGTAATTAAGCCTCCATGAAGAGTTGTTGTAAATGAAACAATCCCCAACCCAAATGCCAGTCCTGACACGTTCGTTATTTTCATGAAGAAGCTCAAATGCATCCTCGACTCCTTGTTCATCAACTGGTCTTCCACTATCCAAGTAAGATTGAACTACATCCCTCTGCAAGATGAAAATATCAAATTTAGTTATGTATAACTGTAAGAAGTGTCAATTTAATAGACAAGTCTGTAAAAATGGTTTTGCAGATTTAAGAAGCAGATTACATTACTTACATTATACTTTAGAATATAGAAAGATGTATCACTGGCAATGGCCACCAAATCACCACTATCAGCCCAGTAGAGATTCTAACATTTTAGAAACACAAAGCAATAAGGGTTTTAGGATGCAAGGTAGCCAAAATGAAACAAAAGGGACTCAAAGAGTTATTTCAGCTTACTTTCACAGTAACATCAATTCGACGAATCAACCTGCACTCAGCCCAATCATAAAAACAAATAAAATCATTGGAGCACATTGCCAATAGAGTACCCCCAAAAATACGCTCAGCGGAGAATGTTGGACGGACACTCCTCTTTTCCTGGAAATGTTAAATCTCAGTCAAGACCACTACATTTTACAAATGAAGCTAAAACATTGCATTAAATAAAATTCCTTAACAATCACAATGCAAAATAGCATTATACGATTAAAGAACAGTCAGTCAATTGTTTAAAATAATTTTTTTCTAAAAAAAAAAAAGACTACCCTAACCAAAGTTCTGTTCATCCTATTAGATCCGCTCTTCAGCTGAAATTAATATGTTGCTTATAACATATCTTTTAACAAGCGAAAACAGAATGTGCTTGTACACATACTTTTTTCTATAACTACTTTAGATTAAGTTAAGAATTAAGAACCATCTAAATGATAAAATAGCACAAACCTGGAAATTTTTGCTGAAAATTTTAATCTTTGATGAGCTTTCTCTAACAGCATACTCTCCTTCAGATGACCAAACAAATTCCAATGCAGAACCAAATGACCTATTTCTCCACGCTAAAGCCGTATATATGATGTACTCGCCATCTCCACAAACAACAACAAACCTCCCATTTGGGTTATGCTTTAAGCTCTGAGAATAACAAGATAAAGTGTAAAAGTATGTACACATCAAAACATAAATACAACTTACAAAAATAAAATAAAAATTAAGAGCGATCATTAATCTAATGGAAAATTCATTTAAATGGGGGTATAACTCACTTGAGGGTATAGGTCACAGGTGCCCAATTCCTTGACAGCCAAGGGCAATCTTTCTCCATCAGAAACCTAAGAACCAAAGCGAAAAACCCAATATTGAAAGCCAAGCCATGAATGACGAAGGAAAATTTCTTAAACAAAAAACTACCTCAAAATCTGCTCCAACACTCTTAATATTCACAGTTTGAATTTCATTGTGCTTAGCCCATATGATTTTCCCACTGTTGTCCATACTTGCTACAGGTACTTCACGGCCAATTTTCACCATAATAGTTCCTTCATCATATCCAATCACAATCCTGTAGGAAGGAAAGAGTTTGGTAGTTTTAGTTGTAGCTGATTATCAAATAAGAAGTGTCAAATAAACTAACCAAGATCTCGATTCAGAAATCTAGCATCTTTGTATTACACGCAGAAAAAAATATGTAACTAAATAAGTCAGGATAATTAACCTGAAAGAAAAACAGTTTTAATTAATTTCTCACATTCTTTGAGCAGATAGGAATTATATTAGCATTTAATGACCAAAATATGATTATAAATAAATAATATAGAGAAAAGTTAATCTGAAATTAAAAAATAAATAAACGTAACATAACATTGTTGCATAATTTAACCAAAAGAAATTACCTTCGTGAACTTTTCATATATCCAATTGCCCAAACTCTCTCAAGACCATAATTCAAAGTATTTTCAAGCCTGAAAATAAATGAATTGGTTAAAAAGTCAAATAGTTGAAGAAATTTTAAAATCTCATTGCATACATCAAAGACTATTAAGATAAAAGTATCGTAAGAAAACACTTAAGTTTATGCAAGGAAGAAATATTAACGGTAAATCACTAATGTGACTCTCAACCATGAATTGCTACATCTATCTCAATGATGCTCAACCAGAAATATTTTTCTATCTCAAGATTTACCTATAAGTGGTAGCATGCCAGATACGAACTGTCCCATCCTCAGAACCAGTAATAATAATTGGAAGTTCAGGATGGAAACAAACTGCAGAAACATTGTGTGTGTGGCCTTCCAATGTTTGAACACAACTCTTGGTTTGGTAGTCCCATACCTGCCCTCCACAGAATTTATCCATGAATAGTTCCTCAACATTTACTTATGATCAGAAGATAACAGCACTAACAGCAAAAACTAGCTGCATACCTTAGCAGTGTGATCATCAGAACCAGTAATTAGATAGGGCTTATCACCACCTGTAAAGTAATCAACGCAATTTACACCTTTCTGATGGGCATCCAAAGTAAAATTTGGATCGGGAGAGCCAAGGTTCCATATCTAGAAATTTCAAACAGATCCAAGGAAAACTTAGCATGGTTATACCAAATAAAGAAAGAAACTGTGAAAAGAAAACTAAAAACAGAAAAGCCATTTTATACCTTTATAGTACGGTCAAGAGATGCACTGGCAAAAGTGTTAGTGTCTTTGGGATTAAAGGTCACTTGCATGACATAATGAGAATGTCCCTCAAATATCTGAGTACACACCCAACCCTTCTCCCAGTCCCAAAGTTTTATGAGCATATCATCAGATGATGACAACACATATGAAAGAGTAGGATGAACAGCCACACATCTAATGTAATCAGTATGTGCCTCAAATACTTTGACCTTATCCATGGTGTTGTAATTGTATACACGAATAAACATATCATCAGCTCCAGCAACAACCCACTGTTTGCGTGCTACAAACTTGGCCGACCTAACTGCAAACACAAGATGTCAACCACTTCAGAGAATAATAATGACATTATCAAGACAAAAACAGAAACTGAAAAGTAGTATCATCAGACCGAGATAAGTGCATTGTAAACACAGATGAATACATACCCGGCAACTCAGTGACCTCAAAAGATTTAGCCATGGTCTGTGTGCACCAAAGACAGTTAAAGTTAACACTAAACGATAAGTGAAAGAATTATGTCAAACTGTAAATAAAAGATGTATCATTCATAAAAGAAAGGAAAAGATTTCAAAGATAAAGTACAAGTGTCACATCCATATACATAGAACTAAAATGGATACATGTTTCTATGTTTCTTAGAGTTAAACAGAATTTAAGCTAGTAGCTGTGCTTATATGAAACTATAGATGGTGGTTTAATCATAAAATAGAAATAGATAATAGCTATATAGTCTAAAGAATTCGGGTTAATGAGTTTACGAGTCAGACTAAAATGAGAGAACTATGACCATAAAAGAAATGATGGAACAAGAAACCGATCACTCCTAATAAAAAGGGAAATTCTAGGGTGAGCTCCACTAAAAATTGTTTAGCAAAAGCTTTTACCAAAATATCTAAGGATTTTAGAAATGTTGGTAAATCCTTAGATATTTTGGTAAAAGCTTTTTTTTAAGCCAAAGCTCATGGTAGAACTTCCGAAAAGAAAGAGTCAATTCAAGATGCATAATTTTTTATAAAGCCAGATAAGCAGCATAAGTTTATGCCCTATGGTTTCTCTGATATAAAAGAAATTTGTGATCCAAGTAAAGAGTTATGAGTAAGTTCAGATAACACATTTTTCGGTGTGGTAACTAAGATAATTTTTTTCTGTTTCTGAAGAAAAAGACAACTAAAAACCAAGTACCTAAAAAGGAATAAACCTTTGGTTCAAGCAGAATGGACATTTACTCCAGATTAAGGCCTACTCAAACTAATGGACTTCCATGAGAAAAATCTTAAGGGAAAATTTTCATCTAATATGCCATAGTTTCTCACACAGCATTCCAATAAAACCAAAGAAGTGCATATGAAAGAGGGCGAAAACCATGCTTCGAAGAGCAACAAAAATTCAAGCTCTATCATTAATAATTGATTCTCCTAGTCAGAACTCAAAGTATATGCTATGGAAAAAATGTCAAAAAAAAAAAACAAACAAACAAACAAACAAAAAAGTTATCTAAGTTTTATACACTAATTGTAACCATTAAATATATCTAATTTAGCCCATTTTTCCAGATTCTGGCATTTCACTAACATGAAGACAGAAAAAATTCTAATTTTTGCAGGCATTACGACAATCAGTATAACTCCCGTACCTGTGACTGGTAATTCCAGATGCAAACAGTCCCAGAATACAAACTTGCTAGAATCCTGAGATAACAATTAGAACATCTGAAATTTAGCCTTCAGACTTTAAAAATTAATGTTCAAATAAATGGAAATGTCAATATAGGATAGAGGTACCATGGTTCAGTTGGATGAAGATCTACAGATTTTACTCTCTCTGATCTTTGAGCAAGTTTCCTCTGATACAAATATCACCAATTAAGAACATTACTCACACAATTTACCAAACATTCATACAATAATAATAACTAGATCTAATCCACAGATAAAACTTAACTCAAATGAAATGAATAACACATACCTTAATTTCGAGTCTGAGTGGCTGTTAAACACAAAAAAAAAAAAAAAAAAAGACCACACTATTAGTCGAAACCATGCAACAGATTTTAAATCAAACCCGTTCAAAAGAGATCAATAAATCAAAATTCATAATCGCCGCATTAATATCCAAATTCCAAAGACTCCAAAGAAAAAATCACAGAGCAGATCTCAACTACATTCAAATCCCTAACTCTCCATCCCTGCCGCATAAATGATAACGAAAACGGAGAAATTCCAAACTCGAATCAAACATAATTCAAAAGTCCTCCCGTTTCAAGTTCCATATGTTAAACAGAAATTGGAGAAATGAATGTGAATCAAAGAGATTTGAACCAGATCTAGAGCGGAATCAAAGGGATCAAGAAATTAAACTTACCATTTTTTCAGATTAAAATAAAAAGATGAAGAAGGTGGGGATCGAGATCGCGCTTTTGATGTGGAGAAAGAAAGGGGTTTTTGTCTTGGTGTAATGTAAGAGAGAGAGAGCTCTTCTCCGTATGTGAGAAAAACAAACATAAAATAAAATTTTCCGCTAAGATGCTTTGGAGTTAACAGATGGTATAATGATTATTTGGTCCTTTGATTTTGTAAAAAAATTTATTTTAATTTTTCATTTAATTTTCGTCTTTTTTAACATTTAATTTTATATTTTTTTATTTTAAAAAAATTAATTAAATACTGAAATTTTATCTACCTGGAAAAGATACAAGTTCAATGACTCTAAAAATAAAAAATTAAAATAATTTTTTTATAAAATTAGAAGATGAAATAAATTATAATAATTTATTGAAGTACCACTCACTGCCTCGATTGCGCTTAATATGCATATGAGGCATTTTGCTTATTTCAAAAATATAAATATATTAATAATCATACTACAGGAAAATTATAAAATAGAATTAAATAGAGTAAATTATACATAAAATCACTAAGCTATTAGTAAATTTATATTTTAATTACTCAATTTTAAAGAGTTACAAAATGATCATTGGATAATTCAAGTGTTTTCATTTAAGTAACTGAATTATTCGAAAGTTTTTATTAAAGTCACTGGGCTATTAAGTTTTTTTTTTTTTAAGTTCGACTATCAAGCTCCAAGCAACAATTCGACAATCGGTACAATAAATTATTATCCATCAACGAGTATAATAACATACTTTAGATCCAAGTCGATTTGACGGTTAATGTTGGAGATCGAAAAGAAAGTTGTTGGAATTTTAGTTTGTAGATTTATAACATTAAAAGTTGTTTTATAATAATAATAATAAAACTAAATAGTAGAAGAGAATGAGAAGAGTTTTATGTTGGTGCCAGCGGTATGAACAGAGAATGCTATACAACAAAATTTTAACAGTTCGGTAAGTTAAATGAAAACTTTTGAATAACTCAATAACCATTTTATAACTTTTTGAAGTTAAATAATCAAACTATAAATTTATTAATAGTTTAGTTACATTGTAGTTTATTCTTTTTTATAAAAGTTTATTTATGAATAAGTTCAAATGAATTATTTTATTTTAACATAATTTATACACTTATTTAACTATTTTATTGAGTTGGTGTTACGCTCAATAGGGTCACCAACTCAATTGTTAAATTACAGAAATATTTTTCTATAATTAAAATAAGTATATTATTTAAGAGTATTTTAGTTTTTCCATTTAAGAAAAAAACCAGTAAAAATATTATAGTGGGATTTGAACTTAAATTATTTGCATTAGTAAAATATTTAATTTATCACTCAATTAAGTTTTATTTGGATATTTTTATACATTTTAATTTTAATCATTCACACTTTATTACTTTTCAATTATATAAACACATATTTATATTATATATTTATTATATTATATATTTATAGTAAGAGTATAATAAAATTTCTAGTATTAATTAAAAAAATATTAATTAAACTAATGTTTAAATACAAATAATCGAATGTGATAACAAAAATCATATTTATCTTTAGAAGATAACTAATGTTTAAATAGTTACAACAATTGAATTTGATTTTTTTTAAATAAACTCAATTAAACTTATCTTGAACAAATTTGAGTTATTAAATTCAAATGATTGGTAAGTTTTATCGAATTATTATATTTTTAATATAATATTAAATGTGAGTATTTAGTATATTGATAGCATATTTTTTTATAGGCATTGACAATAGTATATTTTTTTATAAGCATTAACAAATGTATTGTAATGGTATAATAAAATATTTCAAAAAATAGATATTTAAAATTAAAGACACATGTTACTTTTTTTTAAGGCTACTCGTGAAATAAAAAAACACATTGCTAATGTACCAAATATTAACCCAATATTATTAGTTAATATTAAAAATATTAAATTTAAATTTAAGTTTAAATACATATAATCAATTTTGAATTTTAAAAATGAAAACAAATTAAATTTCGATAAACTAATTTGGATCAATGAAACCTTAAAATCAAAATGTTGGATCAATAAAATCTTAAAGAGTCTGTTTGGATAGCACAGAGTAATTAAATGAAAATGTAATTATTATCATAATAATTACACTCTCGCGTAGTTGACTGACAAAGTGCAATTAGATTGTAATATCTTATGTCATATTTGGTAGTACAAATTATAATTACATAGTTACATAACTTATATTTTTTAAAAAAATATTAATTACTATAAAAAGTTATTAGTATGATAAAAATAATTTCTAAACAAGTAACAAAAATTAAAATCAAATCATCATATATATTATGTTAGTCTAAAAAATTAGTTGATAATATGATTACCAATAAAAAGAGCAATAAAATAAATATCATATGTAATTTTATTTAATTGTTTTAGTGCATATTTGTTAGGTTATTACCTTTTTAGTATTTAACATAGGTTACTTATCGTCATATGTTAGTCCTCAACTAAGTTGATCATTATCTAAATTTAAACTTATATCATTAAAACTATTAAGATCTCCTTATTGCATGTACTCTACAAAGTATAGATCATCTCAATTCTCCCTATAATTGAAGTCATGAAATATGTAACATGTCAGTACAATCCAACTAAGGAGATGTTAATATGAAAATTATTTTTTAGAACAACAAATGTCTTCTTAATCACATTTCAAAGCCTCGAATATCTCAAATTAAAGAGTTCGTGAGCTATCTATGGTGCTTGTGTCTAAGCATCATTCTCTCAAATAGTATCATACCCTATAATATAGTGCAAAAAAATATTTTTTATTTGTATAATTAATATCGAACTCATAATATTTAAGTTCACAGTTCAAATAATATATAACTTTAATTGTAAAAATTTAATTTGAAAAAAAGCTTATGTTAGGTTAAATCATTTTTATAACATGTAAATTAAATAAAAAATAATATAAAATTTATAATATATAATCTTTATAAAAAAATTATATGTTGTTCAAAATATTCATAACACTTTTTATAAATACTATAAAATTTTCCATAACTTTAGAAATCATTTTTTATAAATAAATTAAGATAAAAAACTATAACATTTTTTATGAATAAATATATTATTTTTATAATATATAGCGTGAGCACATAAATAAATTATGTTCATACTTGACCATAACTTTTTATAAATAAATATACTATAACACTTTTATAACATGCCAATTATTTTTTATAATAATTTTTTACCATAACTTTAAATTTTTTTTATGATTTAAATAATATAACTTTTTGTTATAACATTATAAAATACACATTATTTTATAACATATTCTTTTTTAAATTTATGATATAATAATAATTTTTTATAACAATTCTAAATACTCATTCATATTCATGCCTATAATATAATTTTTATAACCTATAAAAATAAATTTTTAAAAATTGGACTTGTATGTAATTACATGTGTAATTACTCCAAATTTTACCCTCCCATAAAATTGTAATGGGAACACTCAATTTGATAGAATCTACCAATTACAATGGTTACTCAAATACGCCACCCATGTTTAATTAGAAATAATTACACCCAAATTCGATTACTAAATGATTTTCCAAACAGTACCTAAAAATAAAATGTTGAACTCCAATGTAAACACAAAAGGTGTATCGATAAAAAAACTTATGTTGAACTAAAATACTGAAACACCAAATCTTAAGTGTCCTACAATCATCATTATTATAAAAACCCCTATATTAATAATTGGATTACATCTTGTTTCCTCTACTCAAAAAATAAATAAATTAGTCTATGTATATTAGATCAAATAGCAAATTGATCTTTTCGTTAAATTTTTTTATTCATTTTTATTGTTAAAAATTAATCCATGTACGTCGGCATAAGGTAAAAGTGACACGTTATGTGTCACTATCTGATTATTTTATGAATCATATCAATTTTTAATAGTAAAAAATGAATAAAATTTATCAACGAGTGCACACTCAAATTTATTTTAAAATCATATGCAAAACTCAACCAAACAATTGTATTAAATAAATGAAAAAAACAAATCAAACTCCAACTCTTCATTTTTCTTAAAATATCTATGTCCAACTATAAATATGGGGTATGAGGATATAATATGGAAAAACTTGAAAGAAAAGATTGAGATATATCTGTGTTAGACACATATTCATATCTATTACTCACACTTGAGTCTTAGTAATATAGAGCAACTATGCCGAGATAAAATCAGATAAACAGTACCAGAAAGCAGCATACCATCGTTCTTCAAGCCACCCATAGTTGATTTAGATCTCCCTCAAACACAAAATGATCACCGACCCTTATGTGATCCGGCTTCAAATCGTGCTTCAGCACCACTATCACAAATTTTCTTAGTTGCTCTCGATCATCTTCAGAAACAATTCTTGTATTATATCCAGAAACACTCAAACTAGATTCTGTAACTAAGGGTCCGTTTGTTTGCTAGTAAAATATTTTCCAAAAAATAATTTCTGAAAAATAATTTACTTTTCTGAAAAATAATTTATTGAAAATATTTTCCGGTGTTTAGATGAATCTGTGTCAAATATTTTCTGTTGTTTGGCATATTTCCTGAAAATATTTTTCGAAAAAGTTATTTTTACATATATTAATAAATTTATATACATATTAATAAATTTTTATATTTTAAATTGTTTATATATATATATATTGCAATGATTTATTTATAAATAAATAAATCAAATTAAATATATAATAATACTCAATTATTAAGCTACATTATTAACCGTCATAAATTAAAAACAACCAAAGTCAAATAAATTATTTGTAATTGTGTTAAAAAATAAAAAACAAGGATTGAATAATAAAGTCCTAGTTAACTTAATCCCTCAACCAGCATAATTTCATTCTCTAAGAACTGAATTTTCTTGAAAAGATATGCTATATGGCTTGGTTCAGATATTTGCTATTTTATATAATACTAAAACCAAAAGGACACCAAATACAAGTGCGATCACATTATCACAATAGCAGATCCATGTCAAATTATGATTACAGATTTCTTCACCGCAACTTCTCAAAGTCTGATCACATCTATGCAAAATGAGGAAAGCTCATCACCAGCACCACTCATTTTCTCAGTGTTAACGACTAACAAGCACGGACTATATACTACATAAGGTTTATCAATCTGCTGCTAGATCCAGACAGAAACCAATTTTCTCCAGGCTAAACGGAGAACCAAAAGTTATATTTGCAACTTATTCATCATTTTCTAATGCTTCGCAAACCAATCTCCCCCTTATTGGCCACTATAGCTAGAACCTGGATCAAAAGAAACCGAATACTCAAAAGCTCACTTGAGAGCATCAGGAGCTGCCGCTGGAATCCTCTCATAAGTCTTCAAGCGAGCAAGAGCAGCTGTTCCACGTTTGATCTTGTGAGGAATCATCTTGCAATCACAACATATATCAATTACCATAAGGAAAATAAAAGTGAAGCTGAGTTATATACTTCATATATCCTGAAGCCAAATACATTGCCTTTGCACCATAAGATTCATAACCTTCTCAGCTAATAGTTTTCTCTAAATTCAGCAATAATGACACCTCAAGCACGCCCATACTACTCTCATTCATTTCTTCACTACATTTTCCCAATAACCAAGCATAACAAACTCACAGATCTCTAATAAGAATAAAAATCAATACCAAACTCTACCAATCATCAATTTTGATATCAAACATAACAAAACTCACAGATTCCTTTGGTTCCTCACAATATATTCCAATACCCAAATCATAGAATAGAACTTCAAATAAATAGTTAAAAATCCTTGGAAAAAAAAGTTCATAATAAACACTTCCCAAATTACCAAGCATAAAAAACCCAGAAAATTCCATCATTTTCATTCACAGCACCAAATAAAGAACTTCAAGAAACTTCAAAAACACACTTTAAATAAACCTCGAAAAGAAAAACACACCCACGAATGGTACGCTGGAGATCTTAGCAGAAGCACGAAAGTGGATGGGATCACAGTTTAATCGAGAACCCGATCAAGGAATAACAAGATAGGATGCAAAATCAGACCATTCGAAACGCGAACTAAAACGAAAAATGAAAGATTGAGTGCAAATTTACTGGTTTTTCGTTTCAACAGAAAGGAACAGGAAGAGACAAAAATGAAAAATGAAAAATAATTCAACAGAAAGGAAGATTACTAGTCTTGCAGTAGAATCTCTGACGCTTTCAGCCGAAGAGGAACATGAAATTTTCTGAGAAAGAGAGAAAGAAATTGGCTGAGAAAGAATGGGGGAAGGAAAAAGAAAGAAGGAAGGAAAAAGGGGATCTGCCTGAGGAAAATGTCTTACAGAAATTGAAACGGTAAGACATTTTCCTGAATTGTAAGCCTTTTTACCCGTGTTTTGGAATTCATTTTCCAAATGGAAAATGTTTTCCAGCAAACAAATACTGGAAAACTGGGAAAACAATTTCCGGAAAATGAATTACAGGCAAACAAACGCACCCTAAAGCTAGTTCTTTCTCGTCATTGGATGCTGATTAGTTTGGTGTCTAAAGAAGTATATAATTCAGCTCCTCTGTAATCCTTAGCAGTGAAAAACAAAGAATTTACTTTGCATCTGATACTTTGGCAGTCAAACATCTGCATGAAATTGTTTCAAATCCAGAAATAAGAATTGTAAACCGAAAACAAAAAAGAAAATGCAATAGCAGTATACTAAAGTTCAAGCCGGAAAAACAAGAATGGTCTTGGATCAATGACTAAAGAACTGAATGTATTTGACCCATTTCAGTTCTTACATGAGCTAGATCTTCGTTTAACAAACATGGGTTAAGCATTAAAAGGAAATTTTAATTTTCGGGAAATGCCTTTGAGAGTTTCATTGATACAAATCCAATAAACATTTTTCTAATATGTAGGCAACACTTTCTAAGCACTTGCAAGCTATAAAACTACCATGCCAATGCAACATTTTCCCCTCAATTTAAATCATCTAAAATGGAATTCAAAGATAAGATCCAGATAATGTCTTTAAAAGATCACAAGGTATTTTACATCCATAAAATGACAATTCCCTAAAACATTGTATAGAAGGAAAAGAATGTGTGAGGAAGAGATAATGCAGGATACATTAGTCTACACAAGAGGAAAACGTTGCTCCTACTTTATTTTTGCTAACATACCGTGTCTGGCACCTGTATTTGACAGGTATTCGGCAATGGCTATGGAAGTATGATTCTTTAAATATATGAAGGAAAAAAAAGAGAAAAAAATTGAGTACATCCATGTTGGATATAAGCCCGTAAGAATAAGAGAATAAGAGACCAGTTCTGTAGCATCCAAAAAGAGAAATAGCATGACTTAGCACCAATATATTCATATAAGTTCAGGTGATAATTCCACGTATTCGCGCTAAGCATAATACTAAACAAAATAATTGTGCGGACCAACTATCAAACAGAATATATTATGGACAACAAATAGCAATCCCACAAAATTCGAGACAGAAAGTCGGAAGCCTGGCACCAATAATCCTACAGCAACACTTGTCCCAAAAAGAAAAGATAGACAAAATAAAAAAAACTGGTTTATTTCATATCACAATTATCTTTTTAAACACTTTGACATATATAGGAAATATTCCTTACTTGATCGGTATCGCGTTATTGGAATCTCTTTGAGTTCCCGTCTAATGCACAGATATTCACCTAGCAAAGCCATCACTGCAACTCCAATACCATTCACAAACCACCATGTTATTGAGGAAGGCCAACCTCCATATATTAGGCATATAAAAAGATGGATAATATAGAGGGTAGCTGCAAAATCCAAGCACTTTTTTGCCCTTTCAATCAAATAAAGCATGTAACCAGCTCTGCATATCCAAAGAAAAAAAATTGCAAGTTAAAATGAGCTAAATTTAGAACCTAGAATTATTCTCTCTAAAATTCATATTACATTTTACTTCAACATTTTATTTGCATGAACAAATAAAATACTACTTGTTTTAAACAACATTCACCGAGACAGTATCAGGTTCGGGCCATTAATTTATAACTAAATAAACCCTCCCTCATACAAGACAACATTCAAGCTTAGCTACTAATATTCGAAAAATGTTAAAATTCAATCTTTTCATGTTTGAAGCTCAAAATTAAAGCTTCTAAATCTTAGTTTTCAGGATCACAAAAATATACATATCATAAAACAAATGACACAGACCAAACATCATACGTCTACCATTTAATCTATACATTGATCCAACCCCATTGTACAACCTATAATCAAGCATGAATAAGAGAAAAACAAACATTTTTCAGTTTAATCTTATCACCTGAAGTGCTATAGTGAAGAGTACATCGGCGAAGCAAACAGTAGGAAACACAATGATTCTTCAATTAATATGTTTGACGGCTAGGCCATAATTGAGCAAAATAATACCTAGTTTTAGCACCATTTTCCTTTTATGAAAATAATTGTTTATATTCAAGTAAATCTAATAAACCATACATTTAAAAAGCAACAGACAGAAACCAACTGTTTATTCCATAGACGAATTTCAAAACTCTGCACTTGCAGATGCAGATAAGATAAGCACACAAATGAAACATAGATAGCTAAGCAAATGATGGGAACCATGATCTCACCCTGCAATAGAGCTGAGCAGAAACGAAGCGATGACACACCAGCCAGTAACAGTGGAGGTAGTGACGGTAGCAAAGTCAAAGAAATAGACCAAACTCAAACGAGAAACGCGGGTGCCGACGAGGAATGACAAGAAGGCTCCAAGAGTAAGGTAATATAAACATTGAAGGCAAACAATTTGGGCTACAATAAGCCAAGGATCCCATACTACCGCCCCATAGAACATGACTATAATTGAAATACCACCTTAAAATTACAAATATCCCCAGATCAGCAAAACCTCCCAAAGCAATTCCTCAGTATTATACTGAATTTGCCTTAACAACCAAGCTTCAAATCCTAAAAAAAAAAAAAAAAAAACCTAGTTCCCACCCAATCCTTAGGAAATTAAAAGGATTAAAGCAAAATCGTAGGTTTCCCAGCTGAAATTTTTCGAAGTTACTGAAGACCCAGAGCCTTGTTCACTAGCTATGGCCTAGGATCTTCAAAGACGAACAAAGGTTTTTGAAGAATGAAAATCAATGCTAAAATCGAGTTTGAGGTTCAATTTTCGGTGCACCCAAAATAGAAAATTGACGAACTCGGATCTAGTAAATCAGTGAATCTTGAGAGAACAAACCCAGATCTGGAATTCTCGTTTTTGTGAGGGAATCTGACAAAAAAAAAAGAAAAGGCTTCCATTTTATGCCAATCAAAAATTGTTACGGGTTAAAATATTAATTAGAGAAAGAAGAGTTAAAATTCTTTTACGGTTAGTTCATTAAGTAAAAAGTTGAGTTTTAATCTTAAAATTGAATTAGTAAAATGGGGCATATAGTTTAGTGATTCGGTGCGTTTTGCACAAAGTGTCATGTCTTTTCTTTGTTTTTGCTGATATTATCTCCTTTTAAGCATGAGTTGTATGAGAGAAACGTTTATGGAAAAACATTGAAAATTTTTTTGAACTTTTCTTCCTCTGTTCTCTCTTTTATTCTTCTTCTTCTTCGACATTTTTCTGTGTAATTTTTGAGCTCACAACAAAGGTATCAGAGCCTCTACGATCCCTACAATGACCGGTGATGGAGTTTTGACGCGGTTGCAGAAGAAGATGGGTAGTATGCAGCAAGAAATTTCCAAAATCCAAGAAGAGATGGCTCGTTTAATAGCAACGATGGACTCCAAGTTTCAAGCACTTAGAGAGGAGTTCCGAAGGGATTTGCAAGCGCTCTTGGGTCAGTATTTTGACAAAGGGAAGGGGGTTTTAGGAGCACCACATGGTTTTCCTCAAAAAGAGGTCGAAGCACCCATTGTTCCTGTTGGACCGAACTTGGCGGATGTGGGGAGCGTGCATTTGAGGAATCAACTGCCTGTGGTTAGGGTGTCTGAGAAGGTCAGTAGGCTTGAATGTCCCAAGTTTGATGGCAATGATTTTCGAGGATGGTGGACCAAGCTTGAGCATTATTTTGAGGCTGAGGGAATACTAGAGTCTAGCAAGGTCCGTGTGGTGATGTTGAATCTAGAGGGGAGAGAGTTGGAATGGCATCATTTTTACTCCCAGCGAAATGGGGGTTGTAGTTAGCCCATTTTGCTCGGGCCCATTTTATTCAGAAAAAAGAAAAACAAAATAAAAAATAATAAAATGTCCATGAACAGTCCATTTCACAATACCATTACAATAGCCCGATACCCTTTACAGTGGCCCAATACTCAGCAACCCAAACTAGACCCGTAGCCCACTTACACCATTAGCCCATACCTAATCAGACCTAACCTACCCAGACCCAATCAAGCCCAAAACGAAAATGGCCCAGTGACTAAGCAGAATCAGCAGAAACCTAGGGTTTCTGAGAAACCCTTGCGCCGCAGCCTCAACACCACCAACCTCGGTCACACCACAATCAGCGCGAGTTACGCCCAGTCACCGCCGGAATCCTCGTTGGTCGCCTGCAAAAAAGGAAAGAAATAGTAGCCAAACATGGCAAAACGCAGCAAAAACTGTATTCCTTTTTTTATTTTGTCGTTTTTAGGGGTTATAAAAACCCCGAAATCATATGTAAACGGGGATATACACGAATACGGAGGGATTACAAAAAAATATAGTAAAAATAAGCAGAGGTTATTATTTTTTTATATACTATTTTTTTATTTGACTTTTTTTAACTTTTTTATTATATTTAAAAAAAATAAGGAAAAGAAGTTTACCATTTAGATCGGCGTTGAAAAGGAAGTTCTTGGCCTTCCGACCGCCGTCGGAGGCGACGCGTGCGGCGGTCCATCGTCGGAACCCTGGACCAGGTTCTGGCCTCCGGCCATGTGGAAGAGAGCCTTCAAGGCTTATGCTTTATTTTTTTTTTTTTGTTGAGGGAGTGTTTGAAATGAAATTTTTGGGGCAAAAAAGTGGTATTTAAATACCTGTTAAACGACGCCGTTTTGGAGCCCATCCCCAAAGCCAAAACGATGTCGTTTCATGAAACCGACCCGAGACCCAACCCGCTTCTTCAGGATCAGCGTGTTTTGCCTTGAGTGGGCTATTTATGTGCATAGTCCCTTCGCTTTTTAAGCTTATTACAAATAAATATTTTTTTAAAATTTTAATTTGGCCTCATAATTCTCTTTCTTTTTTATTTTAGTCCTATAATAAGCGGCGCCATTTTGGACAATGGGGATTATTTCCCATTTAGTCCTTCCTTGTTGTGCACGTTTTCAATAAAACCCCTATCTTTTTATTTTCTTCAAAATTCGCCCCAAATTTTTATTTTAAGTTCAATTTCATCCTTTTTTTATTTTCTTTTGTGATTTTTGTTATTTCATTTTTAATTTTTTTATTTATTAACATTATTATTATTTGATTATTATAATTATTACTTTAATGTTATTATTATTATTATTTTATTTTTAACCTTACAATTATCATTATATTCATTTATATTTTTATTATTTTTATTATGACCATTATTTTATATATATATATATATATATATTACTACTGTAGCTATATTTATTATTATTTATTATTATTAGTATTGTTATTATTATTATTATTCTAGTATCACCATTATTATTACTATTTTCATTATTGTTTTTATTTTTTACTATTATTTGTATATTAACATATATTATTATTTTTATTATTAATATATTCTTATTGTACTACTACTATTATTTTTTATATTATTATTATTATTAATTTTAATATCCTTACATTATTTTATTATTATTAATACTCTTTTTTTGCTATTATTTTTATCATTATTTTCATTATTATTTTATTTTATAATTACTAATATTATTTATTTATTAACATATTTCATTATTATTACTTTTTATTATTACTATTATTATTATTATTTTTTATTATTGTACATATTATTTATCTATTTGTTAATTTGACATTAGCTTTATTTTTTATTACTTTCTTTTCTTTTATTTATTTATTTATTTGTTTATTTATTTATTATTATTATTATTTTTACTTAATATTTTTTTATTATCATCCACATTTTTATTCCATTAAGTATAAATAAAAATTTATTTCCAAGAATTCAAAATTGTCGTGTCCTAACTCACAGGATATGACGTTTTGTTATCTCGGGATAAGGATTTCAGAAAACAAGGCAACGTTTCGTGTTTGGAAGTTCGAGAAATTATGCCCTAACGTGCCGGGTTTCGATTTTTCGTTCGTTCAAATAACTAAATATCCTTTTAATGAATTTTGTAAATCATGAGATGATTTTGGTTACGAGGGTTTAAAACATCACGTCCTAACATGCTGGATATGATGTTTGTATGCTTTCGGAATAAAGGAATCTCCAATTCCAACTCCAATTGTTTAAAGTTTTTAAAGCAATCATATTTTCAAACCTTTTCGAATTTTCGACATTAGGACAATAACTAATCAATCCGGTACTAAATTTGGGCGTTACGAGGGTGCTAATCCTTCCTCGTACGTAACCAACTTTCGAACCTGTTTTCTTGAATTTCGTAGGCCAAAATGAATGTTTTGAAATAATGATGTTTTATAAGGTGATCTGATTACATCTAAACAAAAAAAAAGATTAGTGGCAACTCCATACCTATTTTTTTATCAACTCTAAAAATGGTTTCGACAGGGGTCTCTAGATGTTGTCGTGGCCAGCCTACATGAAGAATCTGCAGAATCGTTTTGGTTTTGGTCAGTTTAACAACCCTATGAAGGAGCTAGTTAACTTGAAACAACAAGGTATGGTGGAACAATATCAAGATATGTTCGTTGGACTGTTGAATCAATTGCATCTATCCGAACCTTATGCCCTTAGTATTTCTCTTAGCAATTTAAAAACTGAGATTGGTTACTACTTGGATCTGTTTGAACCTGCTACGCTGATGGAAGCTTTTTAGTTAGCCAGAAGCACACCTTTGAGTAACTCACCTAGATCGATGCTGAATTTTTCCATCATATCGGGCTACTCCTCATCACCTACAGGATCTGTTTTTAACTCATCACCTACAGGATCTGTTTTTACTTCACAGTCTGTGAGCAATGTTTCAGTCAACAAGTCAGGCGCTAGGTCTATTCCACCAGTTGTGATGGCAAAACGTAAGCAGAAAGGTTTATGCTTCTGGTGTAGAGCCAAATACCATACGGGGCACCAATGTGTTAAATTGCAGTTATACCAGTTTTTGTGGGAGCCTCTATCGGATAGTGAAGCAGAAGAATTTCAAGAGTGTTCAGAGAAACTCGAGGAAGGAAATTCTGAAGAAGAACCGTCAAAATCCCCTGTGATTTCGTTACATGTTCTCAATGGGTTACAGGGCCACAACACCATGAGGGTAACTGCTCGGGTAGGATCGATTCTAGCCATTATTTTGGTTAACTCTGGTAGTACGTATAATTTATAGATGCAAAGCTGGTAAGTAGATTGCCTTTACCAGTAATACCTCAAGAGAAGTTGAAAGTGACTGTAGCAAATGGGAGTAGTCTCTTTACTAGGGGAATGTGTAAAGGAGTGTTATAGGAGGTCCAAAACCATCAGTTTGAAACAGACTTTATGGTTTTGTCTCTAAAGGGATGTGACATGGTTTTGGGAGTGCAATGGCTATTGGTGTTAAGGGACATTGTTTGGAATTTTAGCTCATTAACCATGCAATTTATGGTTAAGGGACAGACTTGTATTATTCAAGGCATTGTTCCTGGTTTTTTGGCAGTGGAGGACCATGGTTCGAATACAAAATGTTTTGTGACTATGGGACAAACATTAGGACCTTACACAGTGATAATGAGCATGCCCAGGCAAGCAGCACTATCAACCATCACAATTAAGGAATCTGAAGAACATCTTCAAGCACTATTGGAAGAATTTGTGGATGTCTTTTAGGTGCCTAAGGGGTTACCACCTCCTCGATTACATGATCACAGAATCCCTTTAAAAGATAAAAGTATAGTGATAAAGATTAGACCCTATCGATACCCGACTATTCAAAAGACTGAAATAGAGAAATTAATTCATGAGATGCTTCAAGCTGGGATAATTAGAGACAGCAACATCTCATTTGCTTCTCCTGTAGTAATGGTTAAGAAGAATGATGGTAGTTGGTGGTTGTGTATAGATTATAGACAAATAAATCAACATACAATTAAGGACAAATTTTCTATCCCTATAATTAAGGAGTTATTAGATGAGCTAGGGGAAGCTCGAGTGTTTTTCAAGCTGGACCTGAGGTCAAGATACCATCAAATACGAATGAAGGAATCCGACATACATAAAACAACCTTCAGAACACATGAAGGGCACTATGAATTTCTCGTAATGCCTTTTGGCCTCACTAATGCCTCACTAAGGAAGTGTGTGCTTGTATTATTTGATGATATACTAGTGTACTCGAGCTCTTAGTCCGAATATTTGCAGCATTTAAGAAAGGTTCTGTCTCTTTTGAGGGACCAACAATTGTTTGCCAAGAAGAATAAATGTTGTTTTAGCACTACTCAAATCGAGTACCTAGGCCATGTTTTATACGTTGGAACGGTCTCTATGGACAAGTTTAAGGTCGAATGTGTTTCATCATGGCCAGTTCCTCAATTAGTCAAGGAATTGAGAAGCTTTCTTGGTCTCTCCGGGTATTATGGGAGGTTTATTCGGTATTATGGAGTGTTGGCCAAACCTCTTACAGATTTGTTGAAAAAGAATAGATGGCAATGGTCTGAACAGGCTACTGTCGCGTTCCAATCACTTAAAGATGTCTTTTGCATAGCACCTGTCTTGGTACTACCAAATTTTCAGCTCGAATTCACAGTGGATACTGATGCTTGTGCGACTGGAATTGGAGCCATGTTGCAGCAGCAAGGGAGACCAGTGGCATACTTCAGCAAAGCCTTCGAGGTTCGACACCAGGCCCTATCAATTTATGAAAAAGAAATGTTGGTTGTTCTGTTAGCTGTGCGGAATGGCATGCTTACTTGGTGGAAAGACACTTTAAGATACGTATTAATCATCTGAGTCTGGGATTTTTGTCTGGTCAAGGACAGTCACTATATTTCAGCAACGTTGGGTGGCTAAGACGTTGGGCTACAACTTTGAGGTTTTATACAAGAAGGGAATCAATAACAGAGCAGTTGATGCACTGTCTTGACAACCTCAGCTGGACCAAGATCAACTTTTCCATTTGTTAACGAGTTCTGTCATCTCGAATCTACTAGCTCAGGCGCAACATTCATATGGGTCTGATGATAAGCTCAAGAAAATCATATAAGATGTTCATCAGCCTGGAGCTCAGAATAAAAAATATTCGTGGGATGGTCGTTTCTTGCATAGGAGGGGGAAAATTGTAGTTGGGAAAGACCTACAGCTACGATGAGAATTGTTTCAACACTTTCATGCTAGTGCTGTGGGGGGACACTCGGGGATGCACGCCACTAGGAAGTGTCTGGCTAGTCTATTATATTGGAAAGGTCTCACTACTGATATTAAAAAGTGGATTCGAAAATGCTTGGTCTGTCAACGGTGCAAAAGTGAAACAATGGCTTCTTCAAGACTTCTGTAGCCGTTACCTGTTCCCAATCGAGCCTGGTCTGTCATCAGTTTAGACTTTATTGAGGGCCTACCAAACTTGAACAGGAAAAATTCCATTTTAATGGTGGTAGATCATCTGACTAAATATAGACATTTTTTGGCTCTATATCACCAATACATAGTTAAAAAAGTGGCCCAGGAATATCTAAACAATGTCTATAAGCTTCATGGTATGCCTGACTTGATCATATCCGATAGGGACAGAATTTTTGTTAGAAATTTCTGGCAAGAGTTGTTTTGACAAGCAGGGACCAAACTCTTATTATCCACGGCATACCACCCCCAAAAGGATGGCCAGACAGAGATCTTAAATAGATGTCTTGAAAATTACCTGCGGTGTATGACTGGTGAAACACCCTCACAGTGGTTCCAGTGGCTACCCTTTGCTGAATGGTTGTACAGTTCCTCCTTTCACTCTTCTATCCAGCTTACCCCATATGAAGTATTGTATGGGCAACCACCATCCACACATATGCCTTAATTAGCAGGTGCCTCATCGGTAGCAGTAGTAGACAGAAGTTTGCAGGTTAAGGAGGCCGCCAGAAAGCTGCTGCATTTTCACTTAAAAAGGGCTTGATCACGCATGAAACAATTTACTGACAGATATCGTTCAGAAAGGAGTTTTAACGTTGGAGATCTAGTGTATTTACCTCTGTAACCCTATCGACAGCAAATAGTGTGAATGGTGCTTAATCAGAAGTTATCTATAACACCCCTAACCCGTATCCATCACCGGACTAAGATTACGAGGTATTACTGGTCGAATCATAACATTTAAACAACCATTGTTGACACATCAGCATATCATATTTAATCAATAACACAAAGTCCCTTTAGAAGGTCTACGAGACCTTAAACATACTTTAGAATTGGTTCAGGACTGAATCGGTCACATTTAAAACTTTTACAAAACTTAAAAAATTTTCTTCTTCAAAACAGGGCACATGCCCATGTGGCTAGGCCGTGTGCCTTACACAGCCATGCCTTAGACTATGCCTTACCCCGTGTGCAACACTGATTTGGGTCACACGACTTATCACACACCCGTGTGTCTGGCCCGTGTGCAAACACTGACTTGAATCACACGGCCTGTCACACGCCAGTGTGTCTGGCCCATGTGCAAGTCTGACTTGCTTCGAATTGGGACATTGAAGGACACGATCGAGACACACGCTCGTGTGTTCAACCGTGTGGGCAATTATAGGCCATTTACAAGGCCAAATTACCACCCATTTTGGGTCAATCCTACAAACATCACTCTATACTCAATTCATGCCCAATTAATGGTCAAAACCCTACTAAAACATACACAATTCATGCTACAATATCCTCACTCATTTCCATATACAATTCCAACTCAAAACATGTCCATTTCATGAACCAATTCCATACCAAAGTATATCATTCACATCTCATTTCAAACCATTTCAAACATGCAATATATTCACCATCTCAACTACTAATTCAAGTATGAAACATACTATTTCTATTTCACTAGAGCATATCATAATGGCCATTCACACAAGACCATATATACACATCACATGCACCACTTTCACATAGCAAAACATATACCAAATCAATCCAAAGTTTCATCCATTATCAAGCCATATCACATGGCAAGATTTATACATCTCAAAACATTCCACAACCTCACTAGCCTATACATACCATATACCATGAATACAACTTCCAAAAGGTACCAAAATAGAGTCCGATAGTGTGATTGAGTCGCTGACGATCCCCGGATCCGAGCTAGCTTTAAATACCACTGTAAAACAGAGAAAGACTTCACACAATAAGCTTTAAAGCTTAGTAAATTTGTAATATAACACAATTAACTCAATAATTCAAATTCAATATGAAAAATTAACTAACACTTAGTTCAATTCATATCACTACTCAATCTCATCCATGGCTATTTCTCACTTTCATACCATATCTACAGGTTCATATACAAGCAATCATAATGCTACTCCATCCAACTCTTTTCATCATTTATTCTTATAATCTTCCATCTATCTCATACACAATATCATCAACCACATAGGTTCTATACATACCTATACCATAATGTATTTACCTATCACATTTACCACTTCAATGCTCGATGCCATAATTTATTTGATCCTCTTTAAACGTTCGATAAACTCGCACACTTAGTGCCAATTAATTAACCGAAGCTATAATAATATTGCACACTTAGTGCCAATTAATTAGCTGAAGCTATAATAATATTGCACACTTAGTGCCATCACATAAAACGAATTTGTCTCATATTGCACACGTAGTGCCAAATAATACAGTCGATGCTTTCTTTATGTCGCACACTTAGTGCCATTCATCACTATAACAATTCTATTTACGCACGCTTAGTGCCTCATATCTTCGAACTCACATTTCTCATTATCAAACTCTACAATCACATTTCCATTCATTTCATCGCATAAGAACATTATGTAAATAATACGTATTATATACGAACTTACCTCAGACGTAGAAACAACAATACTAGTCGATCAATCGAGCACTTTGTTCTTACCTCGATCTAAGCCCGAATTTCTCTTTTCTTGATCTATATAGTATCAAATTCAACTCATTCAATCTCATCTTTACTCAATTCAATTCACAAACACACAATTAGGGCATTTTTCACTTTAGCCCTTATAATTTCACACTTTAGCATTTTAGTCCTTATTTCACAAATACATCAAATTCACAAAATCCAATTTAATCCATGCTTAGCCGAATTACCATAGTGCCCCTAACAGCCCATATTTCATATTTTATTTCACATTTCAACACAAAGTTTTCACATTTCTCAATTAAATCCCAAAAAAGCATTTTTACTCAAAATCACTTTAGAAAATATGTTTATCAATAATCAAACACTTAGTTTTCATCATCAAACGTCACAAAGCTAACAAAATCAACAATCGCATAACTCAAAATCATCATAAATTTCATGAATTTAAGCATGGGCTTTATAGAACACAAAGCAACGATCACAAAAACGTAAAAATCATTAAAAATCGATCAAAGAACATACCTTAATCACCCAATTTCCTAGCTGAACCCTAGCTTGTTCTTAAGCTTTCTTTCTATTCTAATTTTCAGCAAGGATGAACACAAAAATGACCAATTTCATGCATTTCTTTTATTAATAATAACCTTATTAATTAATTTCCATTTTTAACCTTATTATTGTCATTAATAATCTATTAAATAATGTCCAACCATGTCATTTCATGAATTCAATGGTCCATTTACAACATAAGGACCTCACATTTAAAGAGACACATCATATAAGCACTTTTAACTACTAGCCCACAACTTTTTCATTTTTCGCAATTAGATCATTTTTCACAAATCGGCACACAAACGATAAAATTTTCACACAGAACTTTCACACATACTTTATCACATGCCATAAACATAAAAAATAATATTAAAATGTTTTTCTATCTAGGATTTGTGATCTTGAAACCACTATTCCAACTAGGGTATAAAACGGGCTGTTACAACTCTCCCCCATTAGAGATTTTCGTCCCCGAAAATCTTACCAGTGAATAGATTCGGGTATTGCTCTTTCAAAGTATCTTCGGGCTCCCACGTAGCCTCTTCAACCCCGTGTCTGTGCCACAACACTTTCACTAAAGCAATTTTCTTATTTCTCAACTCTTTAACCTCGCGAGCTAAGATACAGATCGGTTCTTCTTCATAAGTCATATCGGATTGAATCTCTATCTCAGACGGAGAAATTACATGCGGTCGTCGAAGCATCGATACATGAAATACATTATGAATATTCTCTAATTCAGGGGGCAATAACAATCTATAAGTAACCGACCCAATACGCTCAGAAATCTCATATGGCTCGATAAATCTCGGACTCAACTTGCCTTTTCTGCCGAATCGGAGTACTTTCTTCCACGGAGATACTTTCAAAAACACTTTATCACCGATTTCAAATTCAATATCTTTTCGTTTCAAATTTGCGTAAGAATTCTGACGATCTAATGCCGCTTTCAAATTGTTTCGAATCACTTTCACTTTTTGCTCAGTCTCTAATCAAATCTACCCTTTAAATCTTATTCTCACTAAGCTCAGTCCAATACAATAGTGTTCTGCATTTTTGATCGTACAGAGCCTCATATGGTTCCATTTTAATGCTTGATTGAAAGCTATTATTATACACAAATTCAATCAACAGCAGGTACTTTTCCCACGTACCTTCAAACTCAAGAATAGAACATCTCAACATATCCTCGAGAATCTGAATGATCCACTCGGATTGACCATCCGTTTGCGGATAAAATGCTGTACTGAAGTGTAATCTCGTACCCAATGCATCTTATAATTTCTTCCAAAATCGCGATGTAAACTTCGGATCTTTATCCGACACTATAGAATTAGGCACCCCGTGCAATCGTACAACCTCAAAAACATACAATTCAGCTAACTTATCAAGTGAGTAATCCGTCCTTACTGAAATAAAATGAGCTGATTTCGTTAATCTGTCAACTATCACCCAGATTGCATCTTTTTTTCTCGGAGATAGGGACAATCCCGACACAAAGTCCATCGTGATTCTCTACTATTTCCACTTAGGAATTATGACTGGCTGTAACAAATCGGATGGCACCTGATGTTCAGCTTTAACTTGCTGACAAATCAAACATCTCGAAACAAACTCTGAAATATCCCTTTTCATACCAGGCCACTAGTAAACATGTTTCAGATTATTAAACATTTTTGTACTTCTCGGATGAACCTATAAACGACTACTAATAGCTTCGTTCAAAATCATCTGAATAAAATTTGGATTCCTCGGAATACAAATTTTGTCTCAGAATCTCAAACAATCATCATCAACTCAAAATTTTGAATCAGGATTCGAATCACATTGAGCTCTTTTCACTAACATTTCATTGTCAACTTTCTGGGCATTACAAATCTACTGTATAAACAACAGCCTCACTTTCAACTCAGCTATAATTGAATCATCATCATACCAAGCTATCTGAGTGTTCATCGCACATAAAGTGAATAAAGACTTTCGGCTCAAAGCTCAGCAACAACATTAGCTTTTCCCGGATGATAGTCAATTACTAATTCATAGTCTTTTAGCAATTCTAACCATCTCCGCTGTCTTAAATTCAATTCTTTCTGAGTCATCAGATATTTCAAGCTCTTATGATTAGTATAAATGTGACATTTCTCACCAAATAAATAGTGACGCCAAATTTTCAATGTAAATACAATATCTGCTAATTCAAGATCGTGCGTCGGGTAGTTCTTTTCATGTGGTTTTAATTGTCTCGAAGCATAGGCTATAACTTTGCCTTCTTGCATTAACACACAGCCTAAGCCATTCAACAATGCGTCACTGTAAACTATGAACTCTTTACCCGATTCAGGTTGAACTAACACTGGTGCCTCTATCAATAATGCTTTCAACTGTTTAAAACTCTGCTGACACTTTTCCGACCACTCAAATTTAACATCTTTCTATAGCAATTTCGTCAACGGAGTTGCAATCATCGAGAAGCCTTTGACAAATCGTCTATAATATCCCGCTAGCCCTAGAAAACTACGGACTTCAGACACATTTCTTGGAGGTTTCCAATCTAAAATTGTTGAAATCTTACTCGGATCAGCTTGTATCCCCGCAGCTGACACTCTATGCCCCAGAAAACTAACCTTGAGCAACCAGAACTCACATTTACTAAACTTTGCATACAACTGCTTATCACGCAGATTCTGTAACACGATGCTCAAGTGTTCGGCATGTTCCGTCTCATCACAAGAATAAATCAACATATCGTCAATAAACACAATAATAAATCGATCCAAATACGGTCTGAATATCCGATTCATCAAGTTCATAAATACTGCAGGGGCATTCGTTTGCCCGAAAGACATAACTAAAAATTTATAATGCTCTTACCTCGGTCTGAAAGCAGTTTTCGAAATGTCTGAATCTTTTACCCGCAGCTGATAGTATCCCGATCTCAGATCTATCTTTGAAAACACAGTAGCTCCTTTCATCTGATCGAACAAATCATCGATTTTGGGCAAATGATATTTGTTCTTAATAGTCACTTTGTTTAACTAATGGTAATCAATGCAAATTCTCATCGTGCAATATTTCTTTTTCACAAAGAGAACGGGAGCGCCCCAATGAGAAAAGCTCGGTCGTGCAAAACCTCTGTCTGTCAATTCCTGCAACTAAAACTTCAATTCTTTCAATTCTGTCGAAGCCATTCTATACGGTGCTATTGAAATAGGGGTTGTCCCGGGCACTAACTCAATGCCAAACTCAACTACTCGTATCAGAGGTAATCCCAGTAATTCTTCAAGAAACACATCAGGGAACTCACAAATCACATGCACAGATTCAACTTTCTTTTCTGTCACTCACATACGCAAGATAAGCTTCACATCCCTTTTTCACATGTCTCTAAGCTTTCATCGATGATATTACGGCTGGTAACCCATTTAAATCACTGGACTCAATCCGTATTATCTCACCTTGGAACTTACAGCTGTATCTGTTGTTCCTCTTTGACTACCACTCACAATTCTTGTGTTTCTGGGTGGTCTACCCCTAGCTGCCATGTTACTCGGTCTCGCACTGTGAGCATTATCTTTCTCAGCCAACTTCGACCAATCTCGAATGAAATAATCTCTTGATCCACATTTATAACAAACTCTATTATTATACTTGCCCCAGCATTCACCAGTGTGACGTCTCCCACACTGTCTACACTCAGGCTTATTGTTTCTAACACAGCCAACACTTGATTCCATTGGAATTTGAACTTTAAAACTCGTATATTGTTTCACACGATCTCTACTCGAATGTCCATTCGAAGCATTTGAGCTACTGGTTGCATCTCTAAATCTCTTTGATGAAGAGTGATACGGCTTACTCATCGACCTTTTTCTCTCGTCTCTAGCCTCTGAGTCTACTTTCTTATTTTCTTTACTAAGCTCATCGGCTTTACAAGCTCTTTCAACCAATACCAAAAATTCAGTCAAGTCAAGAATTCTGACCAGAAGTTTAATATTCATTCAGCCCTTCAATGAATCGTCTACACATAGTAGTTTCTGTCGAAACACATTCTCGTGCATACTGGCTCAATCTCACAAATTCTCGCTCGTATTCCGTAATAGACATACGGCCTTGTTTCAGCTCAAAGAACTCTTTGCGTTTCTGATGTATAAACCGTTGACTGATATATTTCTTCTGGAATTCAATTTGGAAGAAATCTCAGGTGATTCATTCTCCCGAAACCACAGATATCAATATTTTCCACCAATGATACGCCGTATTCTCAATAGTGAAACAACACACTTAAGACATTCATCAAGAGTACATGATAATTCATCAAAAATTCTAATGGTATTCTCAAGCCAGAATTCAGCTCGCTCGACATCATCATCAACTGTGGCCCTGAACTCTTCGGCCCCATACTTAAGAATCTTATCAACTGGAGGTTTACTCAATCAAATCGGGTCTATAACTTGTGGCGCTACAGGAACTTGCAGAGGTGGAGGTTGTTGAGTAGCCGGATTCGTTCGAACGAACTCCGTGAACCACTCTTTTATCATTTGGAAGAAGGCTTGCTTTGCCTATCCCTCGTGACTACTAGTAATCGACCTAGATTCAGCCGACGCTGTCCCTTGAGCGGGAGCAGGCGCATTACTCTCAACATCATCAACTACAGCTCAATTAGGATCCATTTACTATATGGAAAACACATTTTATCTGTCAAGATTCATCACACTATCACAGTTCTTATATATGGCATGTATAGCTAGACTCTCACACGCTACGTTCGTCTTAGAATTGACTAAACCGTGGCTCTAATACCAATCAAATGTAACACCCCTAACTCGTATCCATCGTCGGACTAGGATTACGAGGTATTACCGGTTGAATCATAATATTTAAACAACCATTGCTCACATATCAGCATAGCATATTTAATGAATAACACAAAATCTCTTTAGAAGGTCTACGAGACCTTAAACATGCTTTAGAAGTGGTTCGGGACTGAACCTATCACATTTAAAACTTTTATAAAACTTTAAAAATTTTCTACTTCAAAATAGGGCACATGCCCGTGTGGCTAGGCCGTGTGAGGCCATGTCTTACCCCGTGTGCAACACTGACTTGGGTCATGTAATAGCCCAAATTTCAGCGATGTCGGAAATAGTGGTTAAAGACCACCAAATCTAACAAATGAACTCGTAAATTATATTATTTAATATTTATGAGCCAAATGTAGCTTTTAAAAGATATTTTTGAAATAGTAAATTGTGTTTTATAAAGATTTATTTGGTCAAAAAATTGAAAAAAAGAGGTATCAAGATCTCGGTGTTATAAACCGAGTCATAAATATTTTTATAAATATTCACGAAATGTCAATAAGGTAGTATTAATATTTCATTAGAAAATTTTGATGTTTGGGGTGTTACATATCAGGGATAGTCTCGGTATTGTCAAATGAGGAAGGACCTAAAGTGAAAATAAGCCCAAAGGAGATATTTTGGGCGGCAATAGCTAAGAAAAATCAGGAAATGGGTGAAATAAGGGCAAAATTGGAAATTTGCCAAAATTAGCTAAATAAAAATGGGACCAAATTGGAATATATAGAATTCTCTTCATTTCTCTTCATTTTCATCAGCTGAAAAACAGCCATGGAAGAGAGTTCAAGCTGGTTTTCATACTCTAGCTTCATGTAAGTTTAATTCTTTCTTTCTCCTTGAAATTTCTATGTTTTTGGCCTTTTACAATTAAGTCCAACTTGCTATGTCATTAGTTTTTGATTCTATGGCTAATTTTTAAAGTTGCTATGGATGAGTGCTGGAAGCATATGATGAATAAACATAGGATTAAAGCTTTAATTTTGATATATGATGATTTTATCAAGTAAATTTGATGGAAATTGGTTTTAGGACCTAATTGAAATAGAGCTTGGAATTAAGGTCTAATGCTAAAGTTCTGATTTTCAACGGTTATGAAGTAGTTTAAAATGATAGAATAAAGTATTAATTGAGAAAATTATCCCAATCGAGGGTTTAATTGGATAATGACTGAATTGTATGAACTGTGAAATTTGGGGCAAGATGGAAATCAACACTTTGCACTAAAACAGTTTTGGACAGCAGCAGTAATTTAACTTTGAAAAATCACCAAAAATTTTAAAAATCGAATTAGAGGATGAATAAAATATGGAATTAAAGCTTATTGAGTCTAGTTTCTTATAGAATAAACGATATAAGCAATAGAATTGTAAATCATGAGATATAATAGGTTTTGTGAGACAAGGTTAGAATAATTGCGGGTTCCCCTGTTCTGACTTTGGAAAATCATCAAAAATTGGAGGAAAATAATAACGGGCTTAAATTTATATGTTTAAAATCCTGAATGAGTCTATTTTCAATAGAAACAAATAGGAACATCGTCCGAATTCCGTATGAGGAGATAATTATTTTTTAGTGAAGAAGGGTCGGAAGTGTCAGACAGTAGAACATGGGTGACTTTAAAGAATAAACTGTACTTATTGGCTAAACCAAAAATTCTGAAAATTTTATGGTACGAAGATATTTGAGTATAGTTTCAGGGAAAATTAGCGGATCTTAATTAGTTGTAATAGCCCAAATTTCAGCGATGTCGAAAATAGTGGTTCGAGACCACCAAATCCGACAAATGAACTCGTAGATTATATTATTTAATATTTACGAGCCAAATGTAGATTTTAAAAGATTTTTTGAAATAGTAAATTGTGTTTTATAAAGATTTATTTGATCAAGAAATTGAGAAAAAGAGGTATCGAGATCTTGGTGTTATAAACCGAGTCATAAATATTTTTATAAATATTCACGGAATGTCAATAAGGTAGTATTAAAATTCCGTTAGAAAATTTTGACGTTTGGGTGGTTAATTAAATAAAAAGGACTAAATTGAAAAAGGTATAAAAGTTTCTAGAAGGATTAAATAGCTTAATTGTCAAATGAGGAAGGACCTAAAGTGAAAATAAGCGCAAAGGAGATATTTTGGACGGCAATAGCTGAGAAAAATTAGGAAATTGGTGAAATAAGGGCAAAATTAGAAAATTACCAAAATTAGCCATAGAATCAAAAACTAATGACAGAGTAAGTTGGACTCAATTGTAAAAGTCTAAAAACATAGAAATTTCAAGGAGAAAGCAAGAATTAAACTTACATGAAACTAGAGTATGAAAACCAGCTTGAACTCTCTTCCATGGCTGTTTTCCAGCTGATGAAAATGAAGAGAAATGAAGAGAATTCTAGATATTCCAATTTGGTCCCATTTTTATTTAGCTAATTTTGGCAAAATTTCAATTTTGCCCTATTTCACCCATTTCCTGATTTTTCTCAGCTATTGCCGCCCAATATATCCCCTTTAGGCTTATTTGCACTTTAGGTCCTTCCTCATTTGACAATTAAGCTATTTAATCCTTCTAACAACTTTTACACCTTTTTCAATTTAGTCCTTTTTATTTAATTAACCACCCAAACGTCAAAATTTTCTAATGAAATTTTAATACTACCTTATTGATATTCCGTGAATATTTATAAAAATATTTCTGACTCGGTTTATAACACCGAGATCTCGATTTCTCTTTTTCTCAATTTTTGACCAAATAAATCTTTATAAAATACAATTTACTATTTCAAAAAAATATTTTAAAAGCTACATTTGGCTCGTAAATATTAAATATGTAACAGCTCGGTTTAGACTCTAGTCGGAACAGTGGTTTTGAGACCACAAATCCGAGGTTTGAAAAAAATATTTTAATATTACTTTCTGTGTTTATTATATGTGATTTAGTCTGTGTGAAAGTTTCGTATGAAAATTTTATCGATTTTGTGTTTAATTTGGAAAAAAAGAGTTAATCGCATAAAATATAAAAGCTGTGTGTTGATTGATGAAGTGTCTATTTGGAATGACTTATTAAATGGGAAGTCCTTATGAGGCAATGAGCCCTTTGGTAGTGGAGATGGACATAAATGGCCTAATAGTTGATAGTTAATTGGTTGATTAATTAAAGGGAAAAATGGTAAAACATGATATAAAGTATATTAAATAAAAAAAAAAGATGAAAACATGTTCATCTTTGTTTTCTTTCAACAAAAAATAGGAAAATAGAGAGGGCTTGGAAGCTTTGAAACAGTCGGTCACTTCAAGCTTCAATTGGTATGTGATTTTTGTTCATTTTTTGATGATTTCTATGTTTTTGTGATCGTTGCTTAGTGTTCTAGCTAGCCCATGCTTTAATTTTAGAATTTGATGGTGATTTTGAGATATTCCATTGATGAATGCTTGAGTTTGTGATAGTTGTTGATGAAATATGAAAGATATATGAAAGATTAACATATTTTGTCTTTGAATTTTTGGTGAAATTGAGTAATTTGGACAAAATTGTGAAAATGAGAAATTGGAGGACTAAAATGTGAAATAAATTATATATATGGGCTTGTATGGTCTAGAGGAAAATTCGGCTAGGCATATGCTAAGTGAAATTTTGTGAATTTGATGATTTTGTGAATTAGGGACTAAAGTGTTGAAATGTGAAAATGTGAGGCTAACTTGTAATATGCCCTAAATATGTGTGTTTGGACTAAATTGAATGATTTGGTGATTGAATGAGTTAAATTTGAATATGTATAGACCAAGAAAGGAGAGATTCGGATCGAGATCGGGGCAAAGACAAAGTGCTTGATTGATCTATTAGTCTCAGTATTTCGACGTCTGAGGTAAGTTCAGATATAATACTAGTCATTAAATTTATATCTATGTGATGAGAAATGAATGAATGTATGGTAATGAAATAGAAATGTATTACATATGAAGTCGAGTAATGAGGCACTAAGTGTGCGAAATTAGAAACAAGATAGAGGTGATTAGCACTGTGTGTGCGAAAAGATAAAAGCTTCGGCTTATTGATTTGGCACTGTATGTGCGATACCAATATAAGTTCGGTTTAACATATTGGCACTAAGTGTGCGATGATGAATATGTTTCGGCTACGAAACTGGCACTAAGTGTGCGAATAAATCAAAAGAATAGCAAAGGTTGATCGAAATGTAAAATCGAGCAATTAAGTAGCATGAATAGTGAGTAACTAAGTGTTGGCAAAGGTATGTTTGAACCCATGTGGTTGATGATATTTTTAATGGTTGAATGAATGGATATTTAAGCATTTAGTTGAGGATGATAATGTACCTTATTGAGCATCTATCTATGTGATGATTTAATTATGTATTGATGTTGCATTATTGAGTAGTATGTATTATATTACTAACTTACTAAGCTATAAAGCTTACTGTGTGATGTGTTTCTTTGTTTTATAGTGTCAGTAAAGCTAGCTCGGATCTGGAGATCGTCAGCAACTCGATCACACTATCAGCTATCTATTTCGGTACTTATGAAAAGATGTGTTTAAATGTGGTATATGGCATGTATAGGCTAGTTAATGTGGCATGTTTTGTGATGTGTAATCTTTGCCATGTGATATGGCTTAAAGGTTGAATAATGTTAGTATGTATGTGTAGAAATATGTGAGTGATAAATATGGTATGATTCTTGCTTAAATGGTTGATGAAAATTGTGGTAAGGTTTATATGGTGCTTAATCTATATGACTTGAGATGTGAAATTGGGTGCTTTGGATGGATTTATTTGAATAGGAAATGATATGGAAGTTAATGATTTAGATGATGATTAAGTGGTGCATATATTGGTATGATTGGTTTCCATTTGTGGTATAAATGCATGTGAAATGAGACTTGTAGGTGAACTCAAGTGTGGGTGGTAAGTTCGGCCTTGAAAATGGCCTATAATTGCCCACACGGTTGAGCACACGGGCGTATGACTGGCCGTATGGATCAAGTCAGTAGCGACCACAGGCTGGACACACAGGCTTGTGACTGGCCGTGTGGATCAAGTCAGTAACGATCACGGGTTGGACACACGGGCGTGTGACAGGCCGTGTGGTGCAAGTCAATGTCGATCACGGGTGAGGCACAAGGGCTTGTCTCAGGCAGTGTGGACAAGTCAGTAGGTATGCCCTGTTTTGCCACGCCTTGGACACATCGGCGTGTCCAAGGCCGTGTGAGGCACATGGCCTACCCACACGGGCGTGTGACCTCTGTAACTTAGAAAAATGTTTGAATTTCAGAAATTTTCATATGTGTTCGGATTAGTCCCGACCCTATTTCAAAGCATGTTGAAGGTCTCGTTGACCTATACAAGGGATTATATGATTGTAAATTGACATGTTTAATTGTAAAATGATATGAAATGTTCGGAATTGATTAGTAATGCCTTTTAACCCTAATACGGTGACGGTTACAGGTTAGGGGTGTTACAAAATAATATAATTTACGAGTTCATTTATCGGATTTGGTGGTCTCGAACCACTATTTCTGACATCGCTGAAATTTGGGCTATTACAGGTCACACGGCCTATCACACGCCTGTGTGTCTAGCCCGTGTGCAACATTGACTTGAACCACATGGCCTGTCACACGCCCGTGTGTCTGGCCCGTCTGCAAGTCTGACTTGCTTCGAATTTGGACATTGAAGGACACGGTCGAGACACACTCCCGTGTGCTCAACCGTGTGGGCAATTATAGGCCATTTACAAGACCAAATTACCACCCATTTTGGGTCAATCCTACAAACATCACTCTATACTCAATTCATGCCCAATTAATGGTCAAAACCCTACCAAAACATACACAATTCATGCTACAATATCCTCACTCATTTCCATATACAATTCCAACTCAAAACATGTCCATTTCATGAACCAATTCCATACCAAAATATATGATTCACATCTCATTTCAAACCATTTCAAACATGCAATATATTCACCATCTCAACTACTAATTCAAGTATGAAACATACTATTTCTATTTCACTAGAGCATATCATAATGGCCATTCACACAAGACCATATATACACATCACATACACCACTTTCACATAGCAAAACATATACCAAATCGATCCAAAGTTTCATCCATTATCAAGCCATATCACATGGCAAGATTTATACATATCAAAACATTCCACAACCTCACTAGCCTATACATGCCATATACCATGAATACAACTTCCAAAAGGTACCAAAATAGATGTTCGATAGTGTGATTGAGTCGCTGACGATCCCCAGATCCTTGTTAGCTTTAAATACCACTGTAAAACAGAGAAAGACTTCACACAGTAAACTTTAAAGCTTAGTAAGTTTGTAATATAACACAATTAACTCAATAATTCAAAATCAATATGCAAAATTAACTAACACTTAGTTCAATTCACATCACTACTCAATCTCATCCATGGCTATTATTGTAACACCTCTTACCCGTGTTCAACCCTGGAACCAAGCTCAAGGCGTTACCTTAATAAAGTCCTCATAATTGCCACTTAGACCCATCATGACTACTCTCTCTAGTCGCCTTAACAACCTCATTCTCGACTTACGAGACCTCACTCATACACACAAAGACTCTCGAGACTATACCAAAACTTTTTCAACCTTTACAAATTTTCTCTTTTATACAGGGATCGCACGCCCGTGTAAAAGAGACACGCCCGTGTGTAGACACACACGCCCATGCTCTATAACCATGGTGAATATTGACTTCACACACACGGTCTCAAAGCCTAGTCACACGCCCGTGTTTGAACCCCGTGGGCGACACTGACTTGGGCCACACGACCTGGACACACGCCCATATGTCTAGTCCGTGGTCGCCTCTGACTATTTCCTCAAGGCCTGGGCACGCCCGTGTGCTTCAACCGTGTGACGATTCAAATTTCAATTTCAAGATGCAGACTTCACACAGTCTGGACACACGCCTATGGCTCGATCGTTTGTCACACACGGCCTAGACACACGCCCGTGTGCCTATCTATGTGGACAAGAACGAGGCTGTTTGCCAAGCTCTTTACACCCCTATAGCTTACACTACATGAACCCATTCAACATACTAATAAACATCTCATAACTTCAACATGAACTCCCATAGATACCTTTGTAATTTCATAAATGGTAAGGTGAGCCATCATTCATGGCAATTTACAAAATAAATGTCTTAACAAGAGCCAATACACCTTTGGCCAAAATAACAAAATAATCTAACTAGTCTAGCCCCTATACATGCCATTTACAAAATCATTAAGTCTAGGTATACCGAGATGAACTGATAGTGTGGGCGGTCTCCTGATTATCGGCATATTTCGGCTCGGCTCTTAAGCTCTATAAAACAAGGGAAAGAAAGGGGAGTAAGCTTTAAGCTTAGTAAGTTTACGTGTGAACAATATAAGCATTTTAACATGTATTAAACAATTTCATAACATTATATACTAAGTAAGAAACAATCTACATTCATTATCATGCTTACTCATTTTCTCCATTCACACATTCCAACCACATCATAAGCATAATGCATACATTCATTAACGGTTCCCCTGCATTTAGCATCACAAGGTCACATAATACAACACATCACTATATCTAAATCCAATACTCATAGTCAAATTACTCGGTGGTTTCTCACTTAGCCCACCATCAGTCTTTATTAGGGTGGTATCGCACATAGCCCACCAAAAGATTAGTTACGGTGGTATCGCACACAACCCACCAAAAAGTGTCGTCATTACACATTCACATAATTATTTCATCATTCATACTATAATTATTCAATGACTACCACATTCAATCTACTAGTACCACATATGTTCTCAATCATACCATTCTCTAATTAGCAATATAATGTTTACAAAAATATACATTGCTTACACATAAACTTACCTCGTTGCAAAAACTGTTAACCAACAACTTAATCCGTCACCTTGCCTTTCCCACGGTCAAGGTTGATTCCACGTTCTTCTTGGTCTATAACAAGGAAATTCAATTCGTTTAGATCATTCTATGATCATAATGCATTAAAATCTACACTTGGGCAAAAATGACCATTTTGCCCTTGTATTTTGGCAAAATTATGATTTTACCCCTAGGCTCGTAATTCATTTTTCATCATATTTTCTTAATAAACAAGCCTAGCTAAACATTTATTTCTCTTACAACTACTCACCATTCTCACCATTTCATGCATTTGTGACACAAATTCATTCTTTACATTTAAGTCCTATTTAGGTGTTTTCATGATAACACCTTTCACAAAAGTTGTTTCTCATCTTTCTAACATTCATTTTCTTCCATAAAAACTCAGCTATCACATAATTTCTCTCATGGTAAGTCCTTAGACTTTCAACCATATCACAAATTAGTCCCCTCAATAGCTAGCTTAAGCTTTGGGGACTCCTAAAGTACAAAAATAATTAAGAAAAACCTTAAAAAGTACTTACTCGCAAGGATGAGATGTGGCTGAAATTTTCAAGCTTTCAAACCCTTAAACTTGCTGAAATTTTTGGTAGTAGAGGGGGAGATGAATAGTGAAAGATGATAGCTTCCTTTAGTCATCTTATTTTATCCATTTCTATCACTTAATTCCCACCAAATTTGACCAACATTAAAATTTTGACTCCCTCACTCCTATATGGCCGGCCATCACTAGATAAATGTCCTATTTGCACTTTAAAATCCTCTAAATTACATTCTATAGCTATTAGGTACCTCTACCTTATAAAATAGAACTTTCGCACTTTAAGCGATTTAGTCCTTTTTCGCAATTAAGCACGCTATCATTCAAATTAGAACACCAAAATTTTCATGCATCCATATAATTATGCTAAAACACATAAAATAACATCAAAATAATTTTCCTTGACCTCGGTTTAGTGGTCTCGTAACCACTGTTTCGACTAGCCCCAAAACCGAGCTGTTACAACTCTTCCCCCTTTAGGGATTTTCGCCCTCGAAAATCTCTGATACCACTAAATGTAACACCCCTTACCCGTGTTCAACGCCGAGGCTATACCGAGATAGTGGTTAAAGACCCCTTACTCATACACACGAAGACTCTTGAGACTATACCGAAACTTTTTCAATCTTTACAAATTTTCTCTTTTATACAGGGATCACACGCCCGTGTAAAAGAGACACGCCTGTGTGTAGACATACACGCCCATGCTCCACAACCGTGGTGAATACTGACTTCACACACACGGTCTCAAAGCCTAGTCACACGCCCGTGTTCGAACCCCGTGGGCGACACTGACTTGGGCCACACGACCTGGAGACACGCCCATATGGCTGGTCCGTGGTCGCCTCTGACTATTTCCCCACGGCCTGGGCACGCCCGTGGGCTTCAACCGTGTGACGATTCAAATTTCAATTTCAAGATGCAGACTTCACACGGTCTGGACACACTTCCATTGCTCGATCGTATGTCACACATGGCTTAGACACACGCCCGTGTACCTACCTATATGGATAAGAACGAGGCTGTTTGCCAAGCTCTTTGCACCCCTATAACTTACACTACATGAACCCATTCAACATACTAATAAACATCTCATAACTTCAACATGAACTCCCATAGATACCTTTGTAATTTCATAAATGGTAAGGTGAGCCATCATTCATGGTAATTTACAAAATAAATGTCTTAACAAGAGTCAATACACCTTTGGCCAAAATAACAAAATAATCTAACTAGTCTAGCCCCTATAAATGCCATTTACAAAATCATTAAGTCTAGGTATACCGAGATGAACTGATAGTGTGGGCGGTCTCCTGGTTATCGGCGTATTCTAGCTCGACTTTTAAGCTCTATAAAACAAGGGAAAGAAAGGGGAGTAAGCTTTAAGCTTAGTAAGTTTACGTGTAAACAATATAAGCATTTTAACATTATATAATAAGTAAGAAACAATCTACATTCATTATCATGCTTAATCATTTTCTCCATTCACACATTCCAACCACATTATAAGCATAATGCATACATTCATTAACGGTTCCCCTGCATTTAGCATCACAAGGTCACATAATAGAACATATCACTATATTTAAATCCAATACTCATAGTCAAATTACTCGGTGGTTTCGCACTTAACCCACCATCAGTCTTTATTAGGGTGGTATCGCACATAGCCCACCAAAAGATTAGTTACGGTGGTATCGCACACAGCCCACCAAAAAAGTGTCGTCATTACACATTCACATAATTATTTCATCATTCATACGATAATTATTCAATGATTACCACATTCAATCTACTAGTACCACACATGTTCTCAATCATACCGTTCTCTAATTAGCAACATAATGTTTACAAAAATATACATTGCTTACACATAAACTTACCTTGGTGCAAAAAGTGTTAACCAACGACTTAATCTGTCACCTTGTCTTTTCCACGGTCAAGGTTGATTCCATGCTCTTCTTGGTCTATAACAAGGAAATTCAATTCGTTTAGATCATTCTATGATCATAATGCATTAAAATCTACACTTGGGCAAAAATGACCATTTTGCCCTTGTATTTTGGCAAAATTATGATTTTGCCCCTAGGCTCGTAATTCATTTTTCATCACATTTTCTTAACAAACAAGCCTAGCTGAACATTTATTTCTCTTACAACTACTCACCATTCTCACCATTTTATGCATTTGTGACACAAATTCATTCTTTGCATTTAAGTCCTATTTAGGTGTTTTCATGATAACACCTTTCACAAAAGTTGTTTCTCATATTCCTAACGTTCATTTTCTTCCATAAAAACTCATCTATCACATAATTTCTCTCATGGTAAGTCCCTAGACTTTCAACCATATCACAAATTAGTCCCCTCAATAGCTAGCTTAAGCTTTGGGGACTCCTAAAGTACAAAAATCATTAAGAAAAACCTCAAAAAATACTTACTTGCAAGGATGAGATGTGGCTGAAATTTTCAAGCTTTCAAACCCTTAAACTTGCTGAAATTTTCGGTAGTAGAGGGGGAGATGAATAGTGAAAGATGATAGCTTCCTTTAGTCATCTTATTTTATTCATTTCTATCACCTAATTCCGACCAAATTTGACCAACATTAAAATTTTGTCTCCCTAGCTCCTATATGGCTGGCCATCACTAGATAAATGGCATATTTGCACTTTAAAATCCTCCAAATTACATTCTACAGCTATTAGGTACCTCTACCTTATAAAATAGAACTTTCGTACTTTATGCGATTTAGTCATTTTTCGCAATTAAGCACGCTATCACTCAAATTAGAACACCAAAATTTTCATGCATCCATATAATTATTCTACAACACATAAAATAACATCAAAATAATTTTCCTCGACCTCGGTTTAGTGGTCTCGTAACCACTGTTCCGACTAGCCCCAAAACCGGGCTGTTACAATTACTCACTTTCATACCATATCTATAGGTTTATATACAAACAATCATAATGCTACTCAATCTAACTCTTTTCATCATTCATTCTCATAATATTCCATCTATCTTATACACAATATCATCAACCACATAGGTTCTTTACATACCTGTACCATCACGTATTTATCTATCACATTTACCACTTCAATGCTCGATGCCATAATTTATTCGATCCTCTTTAAACATTCGATGAACTCGCACACTTAGTGCCAATTAATTAAACGAAGCTATAATAATATCGCACACTTAGTGCCAATTAATTAGCTGAAGCTATAATAATATCACACACTTAGTGGCATCACATAAAACCAAATTTGTATCGTATCGCACACGTAGTGCCAAATAATACTGCCGATGCTTTCTTTATGTCGCACACTTAGTGCCATTCATCACTGTAACGATTCTATTTACGCACAGTTAGTGCCTCATATCTTCGAACTCACATTTCTCATTATCAAACTCCACAATCACATTTCCATTCATTTCATCACATAAGAACATTATGTAAATAATACGTATTATATACGAACTTACCTCGGACGTAGAAACAACGATACTAGTCGATCAATCGAACACTTTGTTCTTGCCTCGATCTAAGCCCAAATTTTTCTTTTCTTGATCTATATAGTATCAAATTCAACTCATTAATTAATTAATTAATTTCCATTTTTAACCTTATTATTATCATTAATAATCCACTAACTAATGTCCAACCATGTCATTTCATGAATTCAATGGTCCATTTACAACATAAGGACCTCACATTTAAAGAGACAAATCAAATAAGCACTTTTAACTACTAGCATACAACTTTTGCATTTTTCGAGATTAGGTATTTTTTTCCAAATCGGCACACAAACGATAAAATTTTCACACAGAAATTTCACACATACTTTATCACGTGCCATCAACGTCAAAAATAATATTAAAATACTTTTCTGACTCGGATTTGTGGTCCCGAAACCACTATTCCGACTAGGGTATAACCCGGGTTGTTACATTATCTCCCAAGTATTATGGGCCTTTTTCGGTGCTCAAGAAAGTCAGAGCTGTGGCTTACACTTTACAGTTACCTCCGAGCTCTTGCATTCACCCTACTTTTCATGTGCCGCAACTGAAGAAACATATTGGCTTCAGTCCGGCTCAAGTTCATCTACCTTTGCATGATGACCGTGGTGCCATGCAGAAAGAACCCGACAGGATTGTGGACAGAAGAATAGTAAAAAAGGGAAATCAAGCTGTTATAGAGATTTTAGTGGAGTGGATTGACTCTTTTCTGGAAGATGCTACATAAGAGTCTCTAACCATGCTTCGAAGAAAATTTCCCTCATTTCCATCCTTGAGGACAAGGATTTTCTTCTGGGAGGCAGTATTTGTTATGGGTTAAAGTAATTAGAGAATGAAGAGTTAAAATTCTGTTAAATTAACGGTTAGTTGCAACGGTTAGTTCATTAAGTAAAACGGTGAGTTTCAATCTTAAAATTGAATCAGTAAAATAAGGCATATAGTTTAGTGATTCGGTGCATTTTGCACAACTGTAAGTGCCATGTCTTTTCTTTGCTTTTGCTGTTATTCTCTCTGTCGAAACTATCCTTTTTTCAAAGGCGGGAATCGAACTTGGGTTTTGAAAATGAAAACAGGAGTCGCCACCAATCATTTTTGCTGAGGTGTGATCGGGTCACCTCGAAAAGTAGTTGTTTTAAATAAACCGTTTGATTTATCAAAACAACGATTTTGGTCCACAAAGTTAAATGAAACAGGTTCGGGAGTCGGTTACGCACGAGGAAGGGTTAGCACCCTCGATACGCCCAAGAATTGGTACCTAATTGATTGTCTAGTATCTTGATGTCGAAAATTTGAAAAGATTTGAAAATACGATCCTCTTTAAAAGAACATGGATAGATCAAAAATGAATGATAAGACATGTTCATTTCGAAGAGATGAAATGCCGTACTCAGTAAGTTAGGGCACAACATTTTGGGCTCTTAGAACTAAGCTTGTCTCTTGACTTTAAAATTCAAGTTCGTGTTCGCAAGGGATATCCCGTTACTTGGCAAATGAGAGACCGGAACTCAGTAAGTTAGGGCTCGTTCTCTCGAAATTCCAAACACGGGACATTTCCTTCGTTTAAAACAGACTTATTTCGGGACATCTAGATGTTGTGGCCAGTAAGTTAGGGCACCGCACCTCAGATTCCCGAAAACAAGTATTTTATTCGAAATTTGTTTGTGATTTAAAAAAGGGTATTCCGTTATTCAAATTGAACAAGAAAAATCGGAACCCAATAAGTTAGGGCATGATCTTCTCGAATCCTTGATACGAAACATCAATTATTTAAAAGACTTGATGCATTTGTTAAAAGGCCAATGTGACAAATAATGACTTGAAAATAAGATGTTACGAATGAAAGGAAACAATAGTAATATTGATAACAATAGATAAACATAATAATAAAAATAATGATAATAACGTAAACACATTAGTATAATAATAATAAGTATATACAAGTAGTAATACAGTAATAATAGTAATATAAATAATAAAATAACGACGATGAAAAATAAAGTAGATAATAATAATAGTAATATAATAATAACAATAATCTAGTAATAATAATAATAATAATAATGATAATAATATTAATATTAACAATAGTAATAAGTGAAAATAACAAAATAAAAAAGGGTAAATCGAACTTAAAATGAAATAAAGGGGCAAATTATATAAAATAAATAATATGGGGGACTAAACTGAAACATGCGCGAAATAGTGAGGGACGAGGAGCACAATTTTCCCAATTCATTAAACAAAGCTTTTAATTCGGGACTAAAATGAAATCGAAATAAAATCAAAGAGACAAATTTGAAAATGAAGAAAAACGGGATTGTAAAAGTGTGGAAGGTCGGAGGGACCAAAAGGGTAATTAACCCTTTTAAAGCAAACACGCGGATCCTCTGGCTATGGATCGGGTCATCGGGTCGAAGGCCCAAAACGACGTCGTTTTGGCCTCTGACCCCTGTTGGCAAAACGATGCCGTATCAAAGGAGTATAAAAGTTGGATTTTCCTTAAAAATTTTTCATTTCCTCCTTGCAACAGGAAAAAAAATGAAAAATGCTTTGAAAAGGTTCTCCCCTTTTGCCCGAGCTCCATCCCAGGTCCGGTCAATCTTCCGACGCTAGAGCCCCGCCGATGCAGCCTCCGACCACCGTGTACGGTGGCCGGAAATCACCAAAAGGTAAGTTTTTCTCCTTTTTATTTTACCCGTATATATATATAGGAACGATATGATTTCTTAGAAAATAGGCACGTATGTACGCGATTTCAAGAGAGAAAAAAAGGAAATAGGAAAAGACCTTTGCTTCTATTTGCACTTGCGTCTGATTTTGAGTTTTTTTGTGACTGTTTTTCGATTGAAATTTTTTGTATTCTGTTGATATATCCCCCCCCAAAAAAAAAATCCCTGCTTACAGATATTGAATGAGCCAAATAAAATAAAATAAAATAAAAAGAAAAATGCACATCATTTATTTTTGCTATCATTATTGCTTGCTACTTTTTGCCATGCTTTGTGCTTTGTCTCCCCCTTTTTCTTTTTGCAGATGTAACTTGGGCAAGTGGAGGGAGGTATAGTGGAGTAGTAGCATGTGGGAAAATGGTGGAGCAGGTAGTGACAGGCAAGTGGAGAGCGGCGGCAACATTAGGGGTTAGGGTTTTCTTGTTCTTTTTTTTTTTTAAGTTTTGGGCTAGGTAAATTTTGGATTTAATAATTGGGCGGGGCAAATTATGGGTATTACACTCTCTGTATGAGAGAAACGGTTATGGAAAAACATTGAGAAATTTTCTGAACTTTTCTTCCTCTGTTCTCTCTTCTATTCTTCTTATTCTTCGACATTTTTCTGTGGAATTTTTGAGCTCACAGCAAAAATAGAAAAATAAATAAATAAATTATTGAAACTAACCGTCCAGATTGGTACAAGCGAGAGGTTGAACAGCAATATACCTCGAAAAATTCTGCAAATTTTTATTTTTTTTAACACCTATTATAAACATTTCCTCGGCTCTTCCATCCTTCAGGAACTGGTTTCGGAGAAGGATGGAAGCTTTTATATATTTTTTAAATAAAAAGGGAAAGAAATAAGTTGTTGGAGGTCATTCGTATTTGTGTTCAATATATTATATTAAGCATAACGCAGTGGATTGGCGCTTTTGGCTTCAGATCTAAAGGAGGTGGGTTCGACTCCCACTGTGATCGCTCTGCTTTTTTCTTTTCCTCTCTCTTTCGGCACTCCTGCAGAGCTTTAGGGATATAGACAATGTTTACTGAGAATGAGTAGCGTGTACGGATGTGTCAGTAGATTCCGGGGATCAAATTGGTAAGATTATTGATTTAATTGGATCAATTACAAAATTTTAAAAAATAATAAATTTTTAATTCAATCCATTCAATCTAATTAATTCAAAGTTACTTTTTAAATTGATCTTAGAATAAATTCTCAATCCAATTAATTTAACTAAAAGATCCTATCCATTCAAATAATACAAGATCCTTTGCATCCAAACGGATGAAATGCAAAAGTTACAACAAACCTTGTTGTTAATCAGGTGGCAGAGGTTGTTAACGATGAAATTTAGAATCTGATCTGAATCAAAAATTTATACTCTTCAAATTTTATATAATATTAAGTTAATAAATGATAAAATTATAATTTGATTGTCTTAAATTTAATAAAATTTTGATTTATTCCTAAAAAATATAAATAGAATAGTCTTAATCTCAACTCAGAAAAAAAAAATCGCCCCTAACTATAAATTCCATTGACAAAAATGATAATCTTAATTCCTAATTAGATTATTACATACTAAGTAGGATGAACAAAAGAATTATACAAAAATGTATGCTTTTAAAAGTTTACATGGAAATCAAATAAAAATTTAGTTAAAACAGTAAAATTGAATGTTTAAAACTAGATTGCATTAGGTTCAAATCTTACTATTTGTCTACTATGTGCTAGTGAAAACATCAAACACTCTTTGAGTGAGAAGATTTAATACACTCATGGTTATAGGTCTTTATATTCTTTATATATTTGAAATTTTAGTTCTTATACTTTTATTTAGTTCATCTACTTTTCAGATTTCAATTTTCAGATTTAATTATCATTATTAATTTTTTGTTAAATTTATTAGTGTGACATTTTAAAATTAAAAAAAATCACTTGATAAATATGTAAACAAAAAGAAAAAGAATGATGTTGTAATTAACATGAATTTAACAAAATTATTTTAACAAGACTTAAGACATATTTTAACCGTCCTAAAATATTCGTTTTACAGTCAGACTAATCCTTTTAGAATTTGTAATTCCCTTCTGCCTTACCAAGTGTTGGTTGTTCTAGAATTCAACTACACAAATATTCACATCTTTAATCTGCAAGTTAAATTTGGTGAGTAAATAAAACCATAAAAAGTGGAAGCAGACAATATAAACGTTGATGTTATCATTGTTGGGGAAAAATAATGACTCTGTTAGTATTTCATCAGTACAAAAGTAAACGATTGATCTTTATATGCAAAAGTAAATTCCTTTAATTTGCATTTGCATCCCTCGGTTTCGGATTTATACAGTACTAATAGAAAATGGTATTGTGAATTTTTTTGTCAGAAGATTATTCGAATCCAGGATCGAAGTTGGAAGAATCCATCATTCCGTTCCGTGCCAACACCAATACGAGTACAATACAGACTACCACTACTTAAAGATGAGTTCTTGGCCTCACTGTGAGCTACCCTTTTTCCTTCTGCTTTTCCTTGAACTTACAGTGACTTTTGTTTCGATTTCATCTTTCTGTTGCGGCTGATCATTTACGGGAGCTTTGGATGAATTTATTCGACTTCTTAACCTTAATATTTCACCCTTAGCAGAAGCTAATTCTTCCTCGAGTTTCTTCACTCGCTTTTCGAGACTCTCCCTTTCCTTGTTCAGTGTCATCACAATGCTATGAGCATCTTCCATGTTTTCTCGAGCTTCTTTCGATGCATTCTTCTGCTCGGTAAGTGTTTTATAGAGAACCATTTTCTCATCCTCGAGACTCGATATTTTAGCATTAGCGATTTCCAGATCTCTGGAAAGTTTCAATATTTTTTGGTTCACTTCATCGAGTGAGTTGGTAGCCCCTTCCAGGTTGGTTTTGAGTGATTTTCTTGCTTCCTTGTCTTTCACAATCTGATTCTCTAAAGCCTGTCTTTCCTGGTTTAATGAAGAAACATGCTTTTTCTCTTCTTTCAAATCACTGGATATGGCTTCTACTCTTTTATAAGCATCTATCAATTCCCTTTGAAGGGTATTCCGGTTTTCGGTCATGGAAGTCAACTCACGAGAAAAAGTTTGCCGCTCTTCCAAGGTTTTCTTCAGAAGCTCTTTCGTAGTTGTGAGTTCACCGGCCAGAACTACACTGTTTTGTTTTGCCTCATCAAGGTTGGCTTGCAGTCTTTCTTTAGCTTCATAAAACTTGGTCGTAACCCTTGAAACATCAGACTCAAGCTCTTTACAATGGATTCTCGATTGCTTCAGTTGTTCAGACAGATAAGAAACTTCACTCCGGGACTTTGAAAGAGTTTCCTCAACGAGTAGGAGTTCTTCTTTCAGGTTCTTTCCACCGTGCAATTCCATCTCCAGTGCTCGCTCCAGGCTTTCCTTTTCCTTGTTCAAATCAGCAGCAATCGTTTTATTTTCACTTACATCGTTCATAGCAAGCTCGAGTTTTTCCTTTAGCAACTGGATTTCATTTTCTCTTTCCCCCAAAAGCTTGGCATCAGCCACTGCCTTATTTTCAGACGACAGTTTCAAATCATTGTACTCCTCCTGAAGAGAAACGAACTCCCGCATAGAATTATCTCTTTCAACCAATAAAGAACTCACCCTTGCATTTAATTCATCAACTAAAGAACTTTCGGATTCGAGTTCACTTCGATTTCTCTGCAATTCTTCTTTCAGTCTTTTGATCTCCAAATGTGCTTTGCCAAGTTCTTCCTCGGTTTGTTTGTAGGTAGTGATCAAGTTCTTGAACTCGGACTCTTTTCCTGCAAGTAAAGTACTGAGCTTTTGAATACTAACTTCCTTATCATTAAGTTCTGAACCAAGCAAGTTAACTTTTTCTTGTAGGACATCAACGGAATTGAGCTTTTCCTTCAGCTCTTGTTTGAGAGACCTTTTCTCTTCCCCGACTTCCGAAAGGTTATTCTGAAGACTTTCTATTTGAACTTTAAGCTTCTCAATTAACCTCTTCTCATTATTAAGTTCACGTCCTAAGCCAGTAATTGTACTATTAGCTGAATTTAGTTGATCCATTAAAGCCAGCTGTTCTTCTTTTGCCTCTTTGAGTTGCTTGGTTCGTTCTTCCCGTTCTATTAATAGCTTTGATTCAAAGTCTTTCTCCATCATGATAAGTGCAACTTCCTTTTCTCGCAATTCGATTTTTATCTGCATTTTTCCAATCAATGCAAGATTAATAGCAAACTAATCCAGGAAAACGAAAAAGTACATTCAGTAAGGGAATTTGAATAAAATAAAGCATTTTTCAGAAGAAACAGAATTCTTGTTATTCGTATTCTTCCCATAACTTCAAGTGATGACTTACTGATTCCAGGATTTCATTGTTTGTGTTCTTCTCCTTCTGAACCAAAGCGTAGAGTGCACCGAGCACACTGGCACCAAATACTCCAAGACCATTTAGGAGGGACAGAAAGGGGTTAGATCGTGAATCTCCCCATGATTCCTGTCCATACAAGGTAACCCCGTTTAGAAGTTTTGAAACTTAAAAGTCGCAAAATCATGAGGTAAACATAACAAAAGCAAATAAACTGGGTGGGAACATAAAAGTACGAGAGACTCAGACCTCCAGCTTTCGGCTTTCCTCTGGTTTATTCAGCTCAAATACAGCAATTTGGCTTTCCTCAGGTTTGTTTACGTCACTTTCTTCTGAAATAGACAAATACAAAGAACATAAAATGAAGAAGCATAAACTAATATTAGATCAACCCTATTAAAAGGCTATGTTTCTCCGGCTTTCTTTTCTTGAACTACCGGTGTCTAATACATTTCCAAAAATAAACTATGGGGATAAGATCCTCAACTACATAGAGAAACATAGAAAATATTGAGCATACCCATGTCAGACACATATAAATATATGACACGCCTGGTCCTTCATTTTTTCGGGGAATGGGACGGGAATAATTAAATATTTTACTCAACTGTATCATGGCAATAAATGTTAAATCTTATCAGAGTAAGGGTAAATGAAAGAAATTAAGCAAAGGGAAACCACACCAGTGCTTTTACCAGTAGCAACTTCCGCCGGCAGCTCTCTAGTTCCTTCTTCTAGACTTTTACTCTTTCTCGGCCTCTCTCTCCCTGCAAGTTTACAAGTCTTAGCAGTCTCAGTGTTTTATCACCGAAGCTTGATCTATCTACCATCTATCTTCCTAGACAAAAGTAAAAGAGGAAGTTGATCTTGCACGCCCATCATTTTTATATTTAGAACCTTCCAGAGGTCTACCAAAGATAGATTTCCGAAATGAAAATACACATTGCATATACCGGCTCTCTTTCTACCAAAATCAATACCATATAAAGTGAAAACAGATGTCAAACACAGCATTACACTGTCAACAACAAAAGTATTATAGAAAGGAATAAGCATGTCATTAGAACTCAGAAGAGCACGATCAAACGGTATTATCATCGCAGCCAAAGTGTGTACATATATATTATTGGCAGATTGGATACAAGGTTTCCCTATGAGGTCCTTATAAGCTTTAAGTCCAGTCCTAATAAAATCTCTTCACCCTCCTCTCCTGGTTCAAAAATGAAATCATTTTTAGCAGTAGAAGCCTACCTAACTCTATGGCAAAGCATGGGTTGGCTTAAAACCGAGACAGTAAGAAGGAACTTTATAGAAACTACTGCTGAGAAGGCTATTTGTTGTGAAGCTGACTACCGTCTTTTCTCTTTCCAAAAGGATTCAGATTCATTTAGTAACAGTCACAAAGTTAATCAGAATGGGAAAGGCTAGTTTTTTAGTCCATGTTTGAACCTTGTTTTATAATACAGTTAACAATCATAAGCAAAATCTTATAGGATTTCTCCAAGAAAACAATCTTGTTTACAAAAAAAGGTTCCGAAAGGATTATAAGTGAACAAAATTATAATAGAACATCATTCCAAGGAGCAAAAAACATTAAATGTCCATACTCTCAATGCAAACAATAGCTGTTGAAGAAATGCGAGTGGAACAAACGGCATAAGCTCGATAATCAAGCAACTAGTATATCAAGTGAAAGACCATAAACAATAAGGCTAGGATAGGGCAAAACAACCTTTGATTTATCTTATTTCGGTGCATGCATAACAAAAACAATCTCATCTTATTGTAAAAAAATTATTCATTAGATTATCCAATCCTCTCCATCTCCGTAAGATTATGTAATTCCATCCGCATAGGATAACTAAGCCAACCAATTTCCATTCACCGTGTTAAAAGCCTAAATAGATGAAATATGCACAAAGCAAGCACTAAATAGATGAAGGTTGGCAATCACTTGAGTAAAACCAGTCATTAAAAAGCCTATATATCCACAATCTACTGTGATATGAATTGAGTTCACTGCAAAAACATAAAATATTAATTTCAAATTAATATTTCACCATGATTTGATAAATTCCAAAATGCTGCATTCGGGAACATGAACTGAAGATTTGGATTTGGATTTGGATTTTATCTACAATCTAAATTGTGAGAACGAAATGCACGCATTATGTTTAAATATTAATTGAGATTCACAAATATCCATAGTATTTTCAAATTCACTACCAAATAAGCATGCAACAAATCCACGGATTTCGGGAAATATAATGATAAAAGTAGAATTTATTTATGTTTTATCACACAATTTTCCTTTTTTTAAAAATACAAATCGATCTTTTGAAATCAAGATTCAAGAAATAACTGGCCAAAAGCAAGATCACTCCAATAACTTGCTGCTCAAGATTCTAGCTTCTGATGGGAAAAGAAACAAGAAACAAAAGAAACCCATTTAATAAAATGCAATAACTTAATTAAAGCAAACGGTTAATACCATTCTAGTTAACTAGAACAAGAGAACCAATATGAAAACTGAGCTTAAACCAGAAATTAAACATATATATGATTAACCAATCTACAATCTGTAAAACCAATCAAATGATAAATTTGAAAAAGGGCAATTCACCAACTAAAACATTGCCTAGTAGCATCATTACCCCCCAAAGGCACTGAAATGAAATTGGAGACAACCCATTTCATAAAATCCAATAGTTCGATTAAAAATATATATCAAACATACTGAATAATAAAAGAAATGGGGCTCGCTTACTTAAGGTGGAGCCTTCAAGAGCTTGGGATCTAAGTTGCAATAAAGGAAGGATTGAAATACCCACAAGAAGAACAGCCCTCCTCTTGCCGGAAACGTCATCGTTTGGGTCTTCATGGGTCAAGCAAGCCATTGGAGGCCTGAAATTTCTCTTCTTCCTCCTCTTCCTCTTGGTTTCTCCATTTCTGATATTAAAGGAAACGGATAAAGAAGATGGGAACCGTACTTGAGAATTGGAAATGGGAGCTTGCAAATAACAAGAACTCCCTATCATGAAACCCATTTCTTTTTTTTTTTTTTGGGGGGGAATGTTTTTTTTTTTTTTCTTTAGCACGCCACGAAAGAAAAGAAGCTTGGTTCTTCCTTTGTTCGATATTTCTTTAGTAGCCTTCCCATGTTGCAGGATTTTCGTTTGTTGAAAAGACGTAAAGGCCACTTTTAATAGTGATAATTACCAGTAAAACGCTATTTTAATTTAAAATAAATTAAATAGGGTAAGTATACATTTTAGTACCTGAAGGTTTTTTTTGTCCAATTAGGTACCTAAGCTTGGCCTAAGGTTATTGCATTTTGTTAAATGGGTTTCCTTTATAAAACTAGATTCAATGTTCAAATTGATACCTAACCTTTTTTTGGTCTAATTAGGTGCTTAAGCTTGGCCTCAAGGTTCAATTTAGTGTTTAAACTTTTTTTGGTCCAATTAGTTACCTTAACTTGACTTTTTTTTATTCAAAATAGTACCTGAATTTGACTTCATAGTTCAAATTGGTTCAAATAAGTAATTTATTGTAAATAATAATTGGGACAAAAAAAACCAAGTTCAGGTGCCGGTTTGAACCAAAAAGCCAAGTTTAAGTACCTAATTTGACCAAAATAAATTTTAGGTATCAAATTGAACATTAAAGTTAAGTTTAAGTACCTAATTGGACAATAAAGCTTTAGGTGACAATTTAAACCTTAAAGCCGAGTTCAAGTACCAAGATGTAAATTTATCTAAATAAATAGGTGTAAATCTAAAAAACTACTAAAACAATTAAAATTAAATGGGAAAAAATCCAATTACACATCTATAAAACTAACATGATTTTAGGTCATTTCATAATTTTTTCCTATGATTATATTTTAATATTCCAATTGTTGGATTCATCCATATAATGATATTTTTCATGCATGTAAATCTAGCATGTCATATGTAAAAGTGTGTTATATCTCAACCGTTTGGACAGAATAGTGAACTTATGAACAGTCCAAAAGCGCCACTTGGGTTACTCTTGGAAATTACACTTTGGGAATCCCTTGTATCAACAATCAAGAAAATCTCAATTATTAACTGTCACATCATACTCCAACTATCACATCTCACTCGAAATGATTAAAAACACTTCAATAATCATAGACCACTTGGCCACTTGCCTCCAACCCCTTATAAAACTTTGACATGTGACATCTCAGGATTGACACTAGGAGTATATAAGCTAGCACCAAGTCCCTTCTTCCTCCTCTCCTACTTTCTTCGACTCGCACTCTGCCACTCTCTCATCTTATACCATCTCAGACCATCTTATCTAGCGACTCTACGTCTTTTACTAAAATAAGGTGAATCACTCATTCTCACTAGGGGTGAGTATTCGGTCGAGTCGAGTTGAATCGAGTAAAAAAATTTCGAGTTAGTCGAGTTGAAGAATCCTATTTTAGCAACCGAACTCAATTTGAAATTTTCTCGAATCGGATCGAATCGAGTCAAAAAATTTAAAGTTAAGTAAAGTCGAGTTAACGAATCCTGTTATTTGTACTCAATGTTGCGTTTACATGAACAGATTATTTAACTAGTAAACAATGTATAAAATTATTTAATTACATAAACAATATAACGTTTTTGCCTTTTAACTTAATGAGTAAACATTTATCAAAACAACGTAATTTTGCCTTTTAACTTAATGGTTTTAACTTTTAACTTTAGCAAAGGTAAACATTTATCAAAATGGCGTACTTTTGTCGTTTCTTATTCGGATTTTCGGATAACACGAATTATGTAATTCACATTTGAGTTAAACCAAAAAACTTAATTTTTTATTCGAGTTTATCCAAATAATTTGATTAACTCAAATAACTCAAACTATTTAATTCAAAAATTAAAAATTTTATCGAGTTTTTCGAATCGAATCGGATTTTGCTTACCCCTAATTCTCACTATCCATTGTTACTTGCATTTGTAAGAAACTTGACTAGTTCATGATAATAGTTCATGCTCGTTATGGAAAAAAATAATATTCAATGCTTTATAAAATCATATTAAGACTTAAGAAATAAACATAGAATTTTTATTTTATGAAAGAAAAATAAAAAAATGATTAGTTTTATTTACAAAATAAAATAATAATTTTAATAGTTATATTCATTAACTTTTTATTTTAATTATTAAAATAAAACTTTGAAAATATTTTTTATTACATTTTTGTTTAAATTATTCAAAATTGTAGTTTAGGTAATAAAATTTAATTAAAAATCAAATTAGTGGAAAATTTCAGTCAAACACAAATTAAGTGGGAAAATTCAATATTAAGCTATAGTGGTAAATTTATCTTATATCTAAAAATACAATGGTAAATATCAATTTAAATAAAATGTAAGGATAATTTTAATTTTTTTTTTTTAAAAAAGTATAGTGACAAATTTGCCGATTAATCTTTTTCACTGAAATGGGTTAAAAGTATTCGGTCTAGTGTCTCAAATGGGTTGCAATTTAATTGTAAAAAAAAATTATGAGTTTTTCACATGTTTTGTTGATGAAAAGAATAAATATAAATTTTAAAAATTAAATGTAAAAATATTTCAAATTTTTTTTTGTAATTAGAACTAAAATGAAAAATATTGTAAACATTGATTTTTATTAAATTTATGATTAAATTGATAGAATATGTAAACATTGGAGGAATAAATTTATTAGTAGGTCAATAAAACAAATCCCATATTAGACTTTCTTTAGATAACTAATAGAAAAGCGATTAAGATATTTAATTTTAAAAAATTGTGTAATTAAAATAAAAATATTAATAGTTGAGTAATTAAAGTAGAACCAACAGTATTTTACCAAAATTTTAATGATATATATTTTTTAAATGTTAATTCTTCTCATATTCTTCAAAAAAAAAAGTTGAATTTTTTTTAAAGATTGTAGTTATTTTTTTAATGGAAAATTGAAGTTATTTAAGGTGTCCAAAAATCAGTATCATTCTCATTCTCATTTTACTGAAAATTTAAGAATTAAGTTTACCTTACACAAAATAGTATCTGTGACAACATGTTAACTTTTTCATGTTATTGAATGAATATTTGACATCCGCAAATCCGGTATTTGACACGCCACAGTGGTGAAGTCACAATGATGTCTGTCATTTCAAAAATTATTAAAAATAAAATAAAAAAATTAAAACTTCAAAAACTTATAAAAATAATATTTTTGATAGAAACAAAACATCATAACAATAAAATTAAAATAAAACTTTTAAATAACTTTCATAATCTTATAAAAATTATGAACTCAAATATTTTAGTAAAAAACATTTTTTTTATAATTTTATAAAAAAGTAATCAAAATATGAAAAATTTATAATAAAAATAAAATTTCTATCAAAGTAAAAATTTGAATTTAAAAAAAATAAAAATATGAAATTATATTTTCTACATAAAATAATTTTTGTAAGTTTATAATTTTTACCGGATACCATTTTGTGTAATGAAATCCAATTTTAAGTAACACAAGAGTTATGGAGGGCATGAAATGAACCCACATTTAATAGTTGCTGTACCAATTAGCCACCCACTGAAATTCAATGAATGGTCCATTGGACCACTGCCTTTTTGGTCTTTGTTTTGAAGGTGATGCTTAATTGTTCGGCTCTAAATCATGACCCACAAGAGCCATATTCTATTCAATGATTTTCATGTTAAAGTATTTTCCAAATGAGAAAAAAAAAAAATGAAAAACTTCAAAGAAGCATTCAATAGGTATGTTACTCAGACTCAAACATAAGATACGAATGTGTTTTCATGTGTTTTGAGAATCCTTAGAGATCGTAACAACATATCATATGTGCAGAACACGAGCCTCACTAACATGCATAAACTAGAATCTATGGCACACAAGTAAGGTTGATCTCCATTTCGTTGTCCGAAAGCGAATGCATATTAAATCGAGTGAACACCGATGCATACATTCGAGTTTCGACAATGAATTCTTCAAGTTTGAGAGGCTTATATAACAACTCTCACAGGAGAGCAACGATACTAACAGATAAATTAGAAAAAAGGAAAACCGATGAGACGGGGCTTCCGGCCGCTACTAACTCATCTAAACAAAATTATAATGCAACACCGGTCTATATATTTATATCTGTCACCGGATTTATAAATAAAATTCTATGTTGTGCTATCCGCGACTTGCGATTTATGCCTCGATCATCAAAGGCTGCAAATAAATTCACATAAACAGCACTTTACGAATAGATGATCGAGGTGTTAAAGCTTTGCGGAAAGTTTATCGATCTTACCATGGAAGCCTTGCAGAAACGCAGTCAGTCATTATAGCCCATTACATGTTAACAGGCATACCTATTACGAAGAGATCCTCGTTGTCACTAAGCTCGGGAGAATCATCGGAGGTCTTATTACAGGTTTTCTCCATTTCTTCCTCTGCAAAAATCTCCTCGGAGCGACAATCAGTACTGCAAAACGCCTTTTCCCCCCTGCAAGTATCGGAAGGAAAGAAACAAAAAGCCTCAGCAATTATTATTAGTTACGAATCAAGTAAAAGTTCACGAGGAGAGGTCTGAATCGTATAAACCTGTACATATAAATGTCGTCATCTTTCTCGAACTTTTTCTTGCAAGAGTAACAGAAGCTCAAGAACTCATCAGAAGGGTAAGCGGTTAACGTCTCCGTGTTCTTACCGAATCGAGGCACTTGGTCAGCTGTTTTATCAAAATTGGTCAACTCATCGTCGTGACATTCCAAAATACAGTCACCAAAAATGCGAGTTGTTTTCGGGTTTGGACCATGAGAAATGATACAAGTATAATCTTCCGAAAGCTCTATCTCGTGTGCGGAGAGAGAACCCGAGGTATGGCCGAGGGGTGTAGGAAGTGAACTTGGCTTACTTACCAGTTGAGGTGAACTATTAATGCCGATGGTTCTATTCTCTGAACAAAAATTTTTGGGACTCGAATCAGAGCTTTGGGTAGAAGCGATAAAGGAAGGGGAAAGCCAGGAATCTGGTTTGGTTTCTAATGGCACTTCCTCATTTCCAAAGACAAGACTAGAATCTCCGGACTTGGTCTCGGGTTTTCTGGCTTGGAAAAGTTGTGAAATTATGTAATTCCTAGGCAAAGAATTGGATTTCATAGAATTCCCGAGGAATTCATGTGAATACCTCGTGGAACAAGGAAGTTCAGTCTTCATCCGTGGCCTAAATATTATATTCTTTCTCTTTGGGAACTCGAGTTTTTCACCATTGGGTTTATTTTCATCGGCAAGCAAATTCACAATGCCTAAATCTATCTTATTACAATCCCATTTCTTCCAGTAACCATTTTGGGATGGCGATTGAGGAGACCTAACACTAAAAGGGTTGCTAAGATTCGCAAAAACTCTCAAATCAAGAGGAGATGTAGGACTTCGTACTGCATCAGAATCTGAAGAACCCTTAGCGCTAAACCCAACCAGGAAACCAGGAATATTGAAAAGTGAGCTGCTAATATGCCGTAAGCCCAATGCATCGGAGCGAAAATTGGACTCCGAATCAGGATCAGCCATCAGATTATCATCCATTAAATTTGCTTATGAAGCATGTAGTTTACACCGCATTATCTATAAATCTCAATCTTCTAGCAAGAAAACCAGCAACCCCTTACTGTATCAGAATAAAGAATTCATCAATTTAAAACCGATAAAGAAGCAAGTACAATGGAAAAACCATATGGAAAACACAAAAATCATCGATTAAGATACCCGGAACAACAAAATTTGATCATAATAAGGCATAAAAAAGAGAACCCATAGATCATTATATCATAGTCAACCATAAAAAAGTCCTCAAAGAAAGAGCATATTGGAAGCTTCAATGCAATAACAGGGTTAATACCAAAACCATTGCATGGCAAAACCGTACGGAAAACAAAAAGATCATCAATTAAGCTTCCCCAAACAACAATATTTTATAGTAATAAGCAAGGCTCTAATAGAGTTATATCCAGCAATCGCAAAGAAAAACGAATCCAAAGATCATTATATCATATAACCAAAAAAAAGTCCCAAAAGAAGGAGCATATCAGCAGCTTAGATGCAATAACAGAGTTAATACCATTGCATGGCAAAACCGTACCAAAAACAGAACTAGCATCTATTAAGCTACCCCGAACAACTGTATTTGATCGTGGTAAGCATGGCTCAAAAAGAGTTATATCCAGATATATGCAAAGAAAAAATGAAACCAAAGATCATTATATCATATAACCATAAAAAAGAGGTAACTTCGATACAATAACAGCCACAGGGCTAATACCAAAACCATTGTATGGAAAAATCATACCGAAAACAGAAATATCACCCATTAAGCTTTCCTGAACAACAGTATTCGATAGTAATAAGCATTGGCTCAAATAGAGTTATATATCCAGATATAGGCAAAGAAAAACTGATCATGTAACCGTAGAAAAAAGTCCCCAAAGAAAGAGCATATCAGGAACTTCGATGCAATAACAGGGCTAATACCAAAACCATTGTACAGGGAAACCCGAACAACAACATTTGATTGTGATAAGCATAGCTCAAATATGGTTATATCCAGATATACATATCATCATATCATATTCAACCACGACTGAAGTCCAGAATGAAAGAACAATTTGGAAGCTTCGATGCAATAATAAGGCTAATAATAACATAACAATTCCGCTCTAAACACGAAGTATCACTGAATCCTACTGTAATATATATATATATATATATATATATATTCAAGATCCTTGAATCATATGAACATTGCAACTTGAGAAGCAAAAAAATACCTGGAAAATCTCAATAAAGCTATATAAGAACTATTCATTAATTTACATTTTTTAGAGCATCAATGGAGAAATTATTGAAGGAATCAAATCCTCCATGCCTGCCTTTTAAAATAACAAAAAGCAAAAATCCAGAACAACAACAACAATACCAATCCTTTTAAATAGCTTATATGCAACAATGAATCATATAAACAATCAAGCAAAAGAAATTAACTAGGCCAATCATTAATTTAAATTCAGAACTGACAAAAACCCAGATTATTGATATTAATAATAAAAAATCTCAAAAATTCCTAAAAATCAGACACATTTGAGGAGATTTCAAGCTTAAAAATAAATAAATACAGAAGATGAAGAAGAAACTCAGGAAAAAAAATGATCGAAAAATCAGATGCAAAAATCTACTTCAAATGGATCAAATGGGTGCTCAAAAAAATTACTAAAGAATCATTATTTAACAAAAAATAGGCCCCTTGCATGTATCAAAATTAAAAAAATTAAGGGGGAAAAAACTAAAAATCAAACAAACCTCAAACATTTTCTATAACCCAGATGCTCAAAGATGCAGATTGATCAAAAAAATTAAAAAAGGTTAAAATAATAAGAAAATAGCAAAAATAAAATAAACCCACCTGATTTTCTTTTGTCAAAACTTGAAATCTGAAAGAGGAAAGAAAAAAAGAGAGGAAAAACCCAAAATGCAGATGAGATAGAGAGGTTATTTTGGCTTAGCAAAAACATAAACTCTTTCCATATAAATTCCTTTTTCTGCCAATTTTTTCTTCAATTTGTTAATTTATTAAAACTTTAATTTTTTTTTCTTCTTCTGCAATGCATCAAAATCAGAGAAAACAGTAAGCCACTGAGGCTTCTGAAATACTCCTCTTCCCTTCACTATTCTCTCTCCATGATTAAGAAAAAATACGTATTTTAATACTGTATTTTCTGAAAAAAAGTGTATAAAATCTTGGTTTTTGGAGTTGAAGACAAAAAGGAAAAAAAAGAGTTTCTTTTTTGTGTGAAGTAGTCACACTTGTTGTACAGTGCAAAATATTGTCCACTTGATCATCAATTTTTATTTCCAATTATTATTATTATTTTTTTGGATTTTTAAGAATATTATAATGAAAATATCATATTCTAGATTTAATATACATATAATTTATGTGTAAATTATTTTATATACATTTTTACGAAAATTTTTATATTTATTTTAATTTATTGTTAAATTAATTACTTTATTTGATGCTTATATTATTGATTTTAATTCCAAAATATTTAATTAAATTTTATTTTGGTAAAATATCTAACTTATTTTAAATATTTTTTTTAGAGAAATTAAATTATGAGGCGTGGAGTGCAAATTTTATATAATAAATTAAAAAAATTATATAATAATTAAATATGATTTTGGTTGGAATGTAAAGTGAGTTATTAAAAATTATAATTTTATGTAACTTTTTTAAAAAAATATGAAAATTAAAATTATTTTTAAAATAATATCTATTATTTTCTAAAAATAAGAATTTTTTAGTAAATTTTTTCACTGAATATATAAAATAAAAAAATAATAAAAAATTATTCAACTGGAATTATAAAATGACAAAAGAGAAAGTGGACCTGTAAAGAAAAAGAGCTAGCTTCTAGTAATGATTTTTCAGTTATCTTTTTTATTTTATAAAGTTTTAATACTAATATTATTATTATTTAAAATTTGTCGTTTAGCTTGACTCAACTTTTTTTCAGTTAAAAATATTAAATAAATTATAATAAAATACATACACGTGTTCCCTTCTACTGTGAGGACTTGGTGCAATCCAACGGGTAATATTCACTGAATAAAAGTCAGATGATCTGACGGTTCAAACAAAAATTTCAATTATCAGCAGCTCCTTTAATGGAAGGCCCAACGAAACCTGTTATGGAGTGCCAAAATTACTTTTTGTTTGTTTGTGGCACAAGATATCTTCAATCACATCGAGAAAAGAAAACCCCCTGCTTTGATTATTTTTTTCAATTATTTATTTAATCCCTTTGGGTGGATTTTCATAAATCTTTACGCACAATTTTGATCTTCGATTGGCTTAAATTCTGAAGTGGGTTCTTATATCTTCAAATTTCGTTTCATGTTGAAGATCTGGCAAGGTTTGATGGATTCTTATTTTGCTTTTTTATTTTTGGGTTTTTAATTCTGATTTGATTGAAGATTAGGGTTTTATTTCATTTTGAGGAGACAGTAATTGGAATTTGATTTTTTGGTGAAAGGATAAAATGATCTAGAACTGGAAAGTTAAAAAAAGATTGAGAATTCCATGACTTAGAGTTGAATAAGTTGATTGATTTTTCAGTAAATTTTATGGGTTTTTGTTATTTGATTCAATAATAATGGAGTAAGCTTGAATGTACTTTTTTTCTTCTTTTGAAGAGAAATGATTTTTTTTTGGGGGGGGGGGTTAGGGTTTTTTGTTCATAATTTAGGGTTTTTGTTGGATGAAGAAGATGAAATTTGAGATTGAAGCTATTAATTTGTAGGGGAAGTACGTTTTTCTTTTGTAATTTTGATTTAGAATTAGGCTTGAATCTTTAGGGATAGTATTAGGGTTTCTTATTGTTGAGCTTAGATTTTAGTTTAATGGATGAGATTGAAGATGTTAGATACCATTCAAATCCATATGGTGATAATCAACAGCAGGGTTATCGATCTTCGAGTAGTGGAAAGCTTCCAGTAAGAGATGTTTCATGTTCTAGATTGAATGGGTATCAATATGTTGATGGTAACGAAGACGAGGAAGAAGATGATGAAGATTTGAGTGAGGAAGATGAAAATCATTGTAAAATTAATGGTGATCAATATGTTAGAAACTATGATGATGGTGACGACAACAAATTGTATGATGATGATGAAGGTTCTAATCAGAAGAATGATGATGATGATGACTTGAGGAGGCATCCGAAAAAGAGGAAACTGAAGGATTTGGTGTCAAGTTATGAATTTGTTCGTCGAGTACCAGCACCGGAAGTTGCTTCAACATCAGTGCCAAAGCCTTCATGTGGTGGGAGGAATCCCCTTACGGATTGGACTGAGGGTGAGACATTTGTTTTACTAGATGCGTGGGGTGACCGGTTTTTACAACGCAAGAGGAAGAGTCTCCGAGCCGAAGAATGGCAAGAAGTTGCAGAGAAAGTTTCTGAAGTCTCAAAGATTGAAAGGACCGACACTCAATGTCGCAACCGATTGGATACACTGAAAAAAAAGTACAAGAAAGAGAAGGCTATGGTAGCTGAGACCGGCACTAGCACTAGCACTAGCAATAGCACTAGCAATAGCAAATGGGTTTATTTCAAGAAGATGGACATGTTAATGTCAAGTTCTCCACAACAGGGTGTTATCCGCAAGGCTATTTCAGATGAAATGCGGGATAGTCCAACAAGCTCAGAATCAACCCATAGTGAGGAGGATGTCTCAGAAGGATTGCCACCGAAAAAGAGAAGACTCGAGAGGCAATGCGACGATGATTCTTGGTTCAAATTGCTTGCTGATTCAATTCGGAAATTCAGCAGCGTATACGAAAAGATCGAGAATAGCAAAAGGGTGCAGATGTTGGAACTTGAGAATATGAGAATGGAGTTCCATAGGGAATTGGAAATGCAAAAGAGGCAGATCTTGAAGAAACTACAGGCTGAAATTGTGAAAATGCAGGAGGAGGATAACGCTAGTTCCGACTAACACTCGACGTTAATGCCATAGTCTGATCGGTTTTGTACTAACAATTTGCTGTCACCATTGATGAAGCTTGAAAAACATGGAGTTGGTGTAAGTGCTTTTGTTATAATTTCACTATAGAGTAGACATGAATTGCAGTTTACTTCCCTTCTTGTAGGCTGGGGATAAAAAATACGGTACTAGATATGATGATCTCTCTTAATGAGAAATATGTTAAAAAAAAGTTTTTTTTTTTTTAACAATCTCATTATAAGTTCTGAAAATATCTATTTTTTTTTAATATAATGCTTAAAACTACCTATAGCCTTTCGTGAACATAAAATATACTACTTTAACTTCCCTCAATTACTCAGTTGAATTGCTAATTCGGATACAATTTAAACTTAAATTTTTAAATATTATTTGTTTTGGATACAGATAAATATTTTGGATGTTTATTATTCAATTTCCTATAGCATATTGATGTAATCGTTATAATCTAAATTTATTGACTGCAAAATGCTTATAAGTTTAATTATCTATATATTATTTATGTGATTAAGTTAGTATTATAAGTTAACTCGACACCTACTTAAATAATGAAATTATTAAAATAACATTATTTATTTTAAATAAATTATATTATAAAAGAATAACCTTTCTAAAACTTTTTTTACCACTTTAATTAAAACTTTATTTTGATATTTTTATATATTTTACTTTTATTGTATTAATTGTTTCACCCACATTGTTTATGTATATTCATTATTATTTAAATTCATTATTGAGTTGGTGTCATGAGTCAATTAGACAACTACTTAATTAAAAAAATTACTAAATTACCCTTACATATTCTAAATAAATTAGATTGCTATTTTTTTTTTTTTATGTTTTAAACACATAATTTCCATGCATGTATGTTAAATTACTAGTATATTTGAAATTTTCAATAACTGAAAACTTTATAACCTTGTCAGTGCTACTTCAGATCCTCTAATTAAATTGGTAGCACACACTAGCCTTATCAACCCCAAAAGTCACCGTTTCAAGTTTGAGAATAGTTTGCTTTGTGAGGGGACTTTTTACACAGATGGAGGGGGTTTGTTAGGTCGAATACTAACCTGGTTGCTAGGCTTGCTTTGTGTGCTGATTATCTTTCTCGTTGGAAAGAGGCGTTGGGGAGTAATTTTCATGCTAGAAGAAAAGCAGTGAAGGATGGGCTTTCTCGAATGAGGGATATGAGGAGTAATGATGAATGCTTTGCTTCGGGCTCGAGCTGAGTTGGGGTGTTATTAGCTCAAGAGGAGTAGGGGCAAAGCCAAAAAAAAGTTTTAAGGGAATCGAAATGAAATTTTAACTTTTAATAGTCTATATCTTTATAATTTTTAAAGGATTAAATTAAAATTTTATAATTTTAGGGGGCTAAAGTGTAATTTTACCTTTACTAATTTAAAATTTTAAAAATTCCTAAAGAGCCTAAATAGCAATTTTTCATTTTAGGGGGGTCGGGGCCCCTACCAACCCCTTAGATTCGCCTTTGAGGAAGAGTTGTTTTGGAAACAACAGGTTAAGGTTCTTTGGATGCGGCATGGTGACACTAATATTAAAATTTTCCATGCTCAGGCTAGTAAACGTAACAGAGTAAATTATATATTGATGCTTTATGACAATGATGGGTGTCAGTGTACTGATGAATTGGGTATGTGTGTGATTGTTCTTGGCTATTTTAATTTTTCGTATTTGGTTTCCGCGACTTTAAATTTTGATGTGTTCTCATGTTTTAATTTTCGGGTTACTGATTCAAGTAATAATACACTTATTGCTCCGTTTGATCTAGTGGAGTAGACATCTAATAAGTGTATCTTTCCATGAATTGTGTTATTTTACAAGACAAATTTACTTAAAATTATATCATTATAAGATAACTTTACATACAAAAATTATATCTTTACAACACAACTGTTGATCAATAATTGTAATTTATTAGACATTTCTACGTAATAAAATATTATTACTATCAACATTATAAACTACTAACAATCCCCCCTTAGTTTAAAATGTTGGTATCATACTTTATAGCCTTTCACACAAACAAATATGTTTCTCAATTTGAACCATCAATTAGTGGATGTATTTTAGAATTCTAATGAAGTTGTTGGTGTCCGAAGATTGAATCACAACTCCTAAAATTAGAAGTAGAAATACACTACACATAATATTCATTAATTTTTCTATCAAAGGTTAGTTGTTTTTAGCACTAATATGCTCATGTACTTATCTTGTTCATAATAAGCATTTACAAGAGAGATCCTACCCCTGCTTGTTAAAGCGGCACCACTTTTTATGTTTATATATGTAGAGTCCTTTTAATATAACCATTACTTTAGACATTTAAATAATAAACAATGAACTCTATTAAGAGTATTCAAACTCATCCTTTATACACAATGGACTACACTAGTTTCCATTAAACTTGTTTTAGAAAAAGTTTTACTAGTGCATTACAGACACATAACGATAACTTGTTTTTACCATTTAACTTTAAAATTAGAGGTTACTAATTAAAAGTTGGGTTCCCATAATCGGTGTCTAATAATATGGTCAAAACTCATTCTAATTATCAGTGTCTAAGGAAACAATTCAACCAACAAAAATTTGAGTTCAAAATCTCAAAAAGTAGTATTTATAGTCTACTAACATTTAACCTAAAATTGATCATTTTGTCTTTAAGTAAAAAGAAGACATAAGCTTATTTGGACACAAAATTGTCACTATAATTTTTTTCACTCATTAGGTAGCAGTATAGCGACACCCAGGCTTAAGTATCACGATACCCACAATAGTCTTGAGATTGAGAGTCTTGGAGGTCTTGGTATCGCGATACCACTGTAGATGGCCTCTATTCTCCTCATTTCAACACTGCCAGGGGTACCACGACTTACATGCTTTGATATTGCGATAACCCTTTCTAAGTGATTTTTTTTTGCTTGTTCAAGCCACCGTCGACTCCCTACAACACTCAATCAACTTGTTAGGTTCCCCATGGTACGATTGACCAATTTGGGTATAAAAATGACTTAAAACTAATAAAAACAATTAATTAACAACAAAACTAAAAATAGACAAAAACATATAATGTCTTTAAATTGCTTAAGAATAAGCTCTTTAAGTGTAATGGATAGTCTAATTTGACGTATCAAATTACGGCAAATCAAACTCTTCCACACTTAACTCTTTGCTTGTCCTTAAGCAAACACACAAAACATGCAAAAAGATGACCTTTGGACTAAATTGGACAATTAGGTCACATAGTGGTAAAACATTGAACTTTTACGAGAACTACTTCACATGCAACTTAAGAGTGATATCTAGCTAACTTGGGCATTCTTAATGCAAACACAATAAGTTCAATAAGTTAAAGTACTAATAAATATAGAGACAATTAAAATGATTATATGTACAAGTGTTGTCCATCAAAATGAATTATATGGACAGCTTATAGATATAAAAAATGAGTTGGTCATGTTCATCCGATCAAATGCAAGTAATGCAAGAATTATTGTGTTCGTGAATTATTTAGGTCCCAAGGGTCTTATAAAGTTGTAACGTTCTGAGGGTTAGGACGGTTCAGAGTTAAAACAACAGATAGCTCAAAATGGTTTCAAGCACTAGAAATGGTTAAGGACATGACATTGTTTCCCACTCGCCCCAAATTTATTCATAAACTTGCCTCATTATTTTTCATTTTCTTGCCTATCTTATTTCTCCAAAATTTTAGAAGATACTACGCAATATCAACACATACAAAACTAGTAAGCTCTAATTCATTTTGACTTGAAAGATTTTCTTTCCCAAGCTTTACTTTGATTTCGTTAAAACTTTTTTTTTACTTTTTTTACTTTTTCACTCACAATGCTTTTAACCCACACCATGCTTTTATTCATTCAAATTTTCTATTTTTTTTTTGTATTTTAAGGCTTATCGGACCATTTCTAAACTTTCTTTAAAATTTGGTTGAAACAAGAGGTCGTTCAAGCCAAATTGAGCAAAAATGGGGTAAAACATGGCACTTCTACCAATACTCACTATTCCAAGTATTGGTACAACTCCTCAACACTATTCATTTTTGCTCTCTAGAGTACTTGTACAAATACAAGTTATACAAATATCAATACTTCTTTGTGGGGGGACCTTAAATCATGCCCAAAACATTCATTTTCATGCTATGATCAATCTAATTCATTCCCAACCATCCATAAACCAATTGAAACCATAAAACATCTCAAATTATCATATATATATATTTTTTATATATATGTATATATCATATGTTCAAGGCATTATCCAACTAAATTCCCTACATTATCATATTCTTTAAGCTTCTTAAAGCATTTTTCACTAGTACTCATAAATATACCTAACAATACCTATGTACATACCATAACTAATTCCAAAAGAAATATTTTATACTCACTTTTAGACCTTGAGATGTGATGAGATGTGTTGAAACTGAATCCTCGCTAAAGTGCTTCAAAATAATCTTTTCACGTACACGTTAGAAAATAACGTGTTAAGCTTATGAAAACTTAATAAGTACGTCAAAATTTAAATTTATGTAACATCCCATACCCGACTTGATCGTCAGGTCCAAATTATAAGGTGTCACATTCGTTGTCGAAGCAACTACGAACAAATCACAATCCATTTCACAACATTAAACATTCAAATATAAGTACAATAGGTATATAAAATGATAAGTATTCATTTTCAAGTCTTATACGAGCTTACGAAGGCTCTAATGCTAACATGAAGCCGAATTAGGACTAGCATGTAATATTTATAAAATTCTAGGTTGACGTCGCGACGTCGAGGCTTCCTTGTTGCGATGCAACATACTAACTTGGCTCTTCGTTGCAATGACTTCATTGCAACGACCCATGCTCGACGTCGCATCATGGCATGGTGACCTGATCTCATTGCGACAACAATTGCTTGACATCGTGACGTGATATACCATTTCTGCATAATACTAAATGGACATCAACATACAATTACAAACCAACCAATTCACAAACCATTACACATTTTTCAGCCAAACTCATATCTCCAATGGGTTCAATTTCAAATCATAAAATCTTTCCAACGAATATACATTCATTTCATTTCATTGATTTCATCCAATTACCTAAGATACTTAACTAAACTAACCATTAAACTACTTGTCATAAGAATTGTAACACTTGATTATCTTTATTAACCCGAAATTTAAGGAAATTTAGGATTAAATTGAATGGATTGGCAAATTGTCGGCTCCATCGTGAAATTCAAAAATCTTAGTGGTTGAATTGCGATTAGTTGGATCTCAATTTTGTTTTGGTTAGGATAGAACCGACTTGTTCCATAGTGAAAGACAAAATAGTTAGTATTGATTGGCTAAAATGGACTAAGGAGACCGTGCAAACTTTGGCCATAAATATTTGTGTGTGGAGAGGAAATAATTCTTATTAAAATAGCTGGTAATCTCATTCTTGTCTACAAGGTCTTCTTTAGTTGCTCCAAAGAAAAAAATGAGGTTTGAAAAAGCTCTGCATGGGATGTTAAATGTGAGGTTCGGAGTCTGGGAAGCCGAGAATTCGATAAGTTGGTAAGCTCTAAGCCTCTCTATACTCGTGGATTAAAGGAAAGAGAAGTAAGAATTCTTGAAAAGTTTCTGTATAAGTATGGATTTTGGGTTTTTAAGGTTTGAATACCTTCGAGTTAATTGATAAATGATTGTTATGCTTAGCTACTAGAAAAAATGAGGCTTAGACGTTTGGACAAGCTAAGCTACCAAGGATAAATGAAGCAAGGTGAGTTTCTGCACTCTGTCTTGGGTGGTTGGTAAGATTGATTTTTAAATGATTTGTGTTGTGACTATTCTGGGTTGTTTGAGTCTCTCATTGTGTGTAAAAATAGTAACTGAGCATACTGTGTATGCATAATAATGTGTGAGTATGTGAGTATTTGTAAGTACTATCATTGAATGTTAAACCAATATTACATAGGTTGGAAATGTGGCATACTTTATGTCATGTATCAAGCATCTTGATTGCATGAAATATATGATTATATTATATGCAGAGTATGGAGGTAATTTACCTTGACGAGGTAGAAGAAGTTAGGAAAATTGGCAAAATTGAAGGAATAGGGGGATTGTTAAAGGGATACAATGGGAGTATGGTTGCACAGTGGAAGGTTATCGACTGGCTCGTTAGAGCGACATCGTAACGATGGTTTATCGACCTTATGGAGCGACACTGTGCTAGCAGTTATCGACTGGTTTACTAGAGCGACATCGTGACAATAGTCTCTCGACTCTATGGAGCGACACCACGACAGTGATAAGGTCCTTCAAGGTGACACTATGAAAATGATTATTAGGTCATTCGGGGCAACACCTCAAAAGATGTCATACTGTCTAATACCATAACTCGGCTATGGCAACAAAAGGAGCCCGCTAGAACGTTAAACATGGGTTCCTACTATGTAAGACCATAGCTTGACTATGGTAACAAAGGGAGTCCGCCAAGACGTTAAACATGAGTTCATATTGTGTAAGACCATAGCGGGACTATGACGTCAGGTAAAATCCGTCAAATGTTGAGCTAGGGAGTTGACAGGACAAAATAAGGGAGATAGTTGTATGACTCACATGAAGAGTAGCATGATCGGACGAATATGGTGTGTCCGAGAACACAGGTAAATGGGATAGTCCAAGGACCCGCCAAATTATGAAAATGAGAAAAGCGGGTAGTAATGCCTGGGAATACAGGTAAGCCCGCTGACGAGGGATTCTGCCAAATTGTTACGAAAAGGAAACTGGAATATACAAATCTTAACCATGCAAAAAGAAATAGGAGGGGTGATGACCAGTTACACGTATGCGAACTAAAACAAACGATTTTGAAAACTATGTTAAAACACGGGTTTAACCTGCAAGTGGACAGTGTCAGTTGTAATATTTATAGTTCCAATGGAACGCTAAGTTTTTTAAGGGGTCGAACCAAAAGGAGATGGCGATTGAGTAATAATTAGCGCACACTCTAGAGTCTAAGTGACTACTGGTACGATTTTATAGTACGAAAAATCATAACAAGAAAATATTGTAAGGAAATTAAATACGCTACTCTAGGGGCTAAATTGTAAAAAATGTAAAACTACAAAATTAACCAAGAAATGACGATCGATGGTCAATTGACTTCTATGTGGGTTGTCTATTTTTGAATGAGGAACTTCGACCACTTAAATTACTAAGGTGGTTTAATTTTATCTCTCGATCTTAATTTTACCGAATTAGACAAATTTGTCCAATTTACCTCTCGATCTCACAGGTTAATTCGGGACTAATGAATTGGTGCGCAACAAGATTACCTCTCAATCTCACTTGTCTAAATATTCCCTTAGGGTCGTTAATATTACGTTTTTAGGTTCATTCAAATTTATCCAATTTATTACAATTTGGTCATTCATCAAAAAATCAACTTATCGCATCTCTATCAACCAATCCCTTTAGGGGTTTTACTACTCATGCTGAAAATACAACTAACAACTATGGAAATGAAAAGTAAGACAGTCATGAAAGTAAAGCTTAAGAAAAATATAAGAGTTGAGATTTTTATGCAAGAAAACTTAAATAACATGAAATTAAAAGTATTCAAAAACAAAATCTAAAGCTTTAAACATAAAAGGAACAAACTTTAAAGGATTTAAAGCAAAAGAAATTGGAATACATTAAACTAAATCTGAAAATGTCTTACAACCAAGGTAAAGAGACTAAAAGTGTAAATAACCCTAAGTTACAGTGATAACTAACTTAAGTACCACTAAGAACAACTAAAACAAGAAAAAAGTTGCTGGGAAATGTAAAATCTACGGTTAAGGAAATGAAAATATAAAACCTTAGAAAAATAAAAAGAAAAGCTAAGAGAAAACCTAGAGAAACTAAGGCTAAAAACTAAAATAATGTGTGTCTCCTCTCCCTTTGGCCAAAATTGGTTGTTTTAGGCTTATGGTTGATGAAATTTTGTTGCTAAAATTGCCCCTACACGGGTCTTGTGTGATTGGTGCGTCGGGTGGATAAAGACTACCCTTTTTGTCAAGTTGTCGCTTCACAATATTAGTATCGTGATACCCAAGAAGAGGATATTGCGATACCCTTGTCAGTTTCGAACTTAGGGGTCTTCTTTTAGGATGGATATCGCAATACCCAAAGTGGATATCGCGATACCACTGAAGGGTAATCTCCAATCTTCAAGTTTGCTAGAGGTATCGCGATTTCGAGGATTAGATATCGTGATACCCTTTATTTTGGTGACATTTTCACTCATTTTCAACCTCCAACACGTCCCTACACCACTCAACCACATGTTAGGCCCCTAATGGCACTATCGACCAAATTAGTTTACAAAATGAGTAAAAACGAGACATTTACACTTATTAATTTAAAATCTAAAAATTACGAAAAAATGAGTAAATACGTACATTTTTATTGCTACCAGGATGAATTGAGCATCTACTAATATGAGCTTCCTGAAGAATCTTCTGTTTAATATCAGAATTTTTCGGAACACACAATTTATTTCGAAAGTACATACTGTCATCCGAACCAATGCAAAAATCTGAATCCACTGTCTTTTCAATCTATTCTCTCTTGACTATCAATTCTGAATCACTTTTTTGAGCTTCATTAATCAATTGCAGAAATGCTAGTTTAACTTTTAATTCAGCTAAAATCGAATTGTCATCAACAAGCGCCAACTGCGTGTTCAAAGCTCTCAATGCAAATAATGAATTTCGACTCAAAGCATCCGCAACAATATTAGCCTTTCACGGGTGGTAGTCAACTATTAGATCATAATCTTTCAACAACTCTAGCCATCTACGTTATTGCAAATTCAATTCTTTTTGTGACATCAAATATTTCAAACTGTTATGATCAGTGAAGATAAGACATTTTTATCCGTATAAATAGCGTCGACAAATTTTTAAAGCAAACACAATAGCTGACAGTTCTAGATCATGGGCCGGATAATTCCTCTTATGCGGTTTCAATTACCGAGAAGTATAAACTACAGCCTTTCCTTCTTGCATTAAAACGCAACCCAAACCATTAAGCGAAACATCACTATAAATTACAAACTATTTGCCAAACTCTGGCCGAATCAACACAGGAGCTTCGGTTAACATCGTTTTCAACTAACCAAAACTCTGCTGACATTTTTTTAGACCAATCAAACCTTACATCTTTTTAGAGTAGCCTCGTCAACGATGTAGCAATCATCGAAAACCTTTTAACGAATCTCCGATAATACTCGGCCAAACCCATAAAACTTTTGATCTCAGTAATATTTTTTGATGGTTTCTAGTCCAAAATAGTAGATATTTTGCTCAAATCAACTTTGATGCCCTTAGTCGATATCACATGACCCAAAAATCTGACTTCTCGAAGTCAAAACTCACATTTGCTAAATTTTGCGAAGAAGTGCTTTTCGCGCAAAGTCTGTAATATTATTCTCAAATGTTGAGCATGTTCGGTTTCATCACAAGAATAAACCAAGAGATCATTAATGAAAACAACCAAAAATTTGTCTAAATACGGCCAGGATATTCTGTTCATCAAATCCATAAACACAAGAGGCACATTCGCTAATCCAAAAGGCATAACTAAGAGTTCATAACGTCCATACCTGATCTTGAAAGCAGTTTTCGGCACATCCAAATCTTTAACTCAAAGTTGATAATATCCAGAATGGAGATTAATGTAAAAACCCAATTTTCAGTGATGTTGGAAACAGTGATTCGAGATCACTAAATCCGACGAGTGAGTTCAAAATTTTTTTATTAATCATTATTTATGAGTTAAGTGTGATTTTAGAAATATTTTTATAAATATTTACGGAGTGTTATTGATTTAGTATTATAGTTTCGTTAGAAATTTTTAACGTTTTGGTACTTAATTAATTGAAAAGGACTAAATTGAAAAAGGTGCAAAACTTGTTAAAATGATTAAATAGCTTAAGAAATAATTAAGAGAGGACCAAATAGACAATTATACACTTAATATAAGGCTGGACTGCATGTGTGTCCAAGAAATAACAAACATTAGTGTAAATAAGGGGTAAAATTGGGAATTTTGTAAATAAAACAAATAAAACAAAGACTAAATTGAAAATCTAGATATTTCTTCATCATTATTCAGATAAAAACGTCATAGGAGAGTCCTATAAGCTGGTTTTTCTTATTTTTTACACCATGTGAGTTCAATTCTTGCTCTTTTCTTGTAATTTTTGTGTTTTTAAGACTTTTACAATTAGGTCCAACTATTTATTTCATTAGTTTTTGATTTCATGGGTAATTGTGAAAGCTACCATTGATTAGTTATGGATGTTTATGATGGATTAACATGGAATTGAAGCTCTAATTTTGCCATGTGATTATTTTATTTAGCAATTTTGATAGATATTGATTTTTGGACTAAATTGTGAAAAGGTTAAGAATTAGGGTTTGGTATTGAAATTATGAATATTAATGGCTGTATGGTAGCCTAAAATAATTAGATAAAGTGTTAATTGAGAAAAATTAGCTTAATTGATAGGAAAATTGATAAGGGACTAAATTGTAAAACTTGTAAAATTTAGGGTAAATGTGTAAGTTGTAAAGTGAATTAGAATTGAATTAGATGCTAATGAATGAATAATTTTATATTATAGATCAAGAATCTGACAACAAATGTGAAAAAGAGAAATTAGTCGAATAGTCCTTGAATTACTACAACTTCCACAATTTACCCCAGGTAAGTTCTTATGGTTAAACCTTAATATTTATGTGTTAAATTGATGAATGGTAATATATACATTTATATATATTTATTGTTAAAAATAAATTATTTTTGAAACTATGAAATTGAATTGAAATGATCGAAAAGAATGAAACGTCGGATTGAGTACAGTCGTTCAGTGCAAAGGATGAATTGACGGATAAGACCATGGTTGGACCATGGAAATGTTTAAATGTAATACCATAGCTGGGCTATGGCATTTTAATGAAAAGACCATAATTGGGTTATGGCACAAAGAAAACGATGTACTCATATCCCTAAGTCGTTTTCCGATTTGGAATGACTTGGTTAGTGACATGGAAAATTTATGTATATTCATGATTATGAGTTGTTACTGAAATAAATATACACGAAATTCACAAAAGTGATGGTACATGAATATTAATGGTGTAATTATTATTTAATATGCAAGGGCGAAGCTAGAACAATTTTTTAGGGGGGCGGATAAAATTTTATTTTTTATAGTTTATATCTTTATAATTTGTAAAGGATTAAATCGAATTTTTATAATTTTAGAGGGGCCAAAGTGTAATTTTCCCTTTACAAATTTAAAATTTTTAAAAAAATTTAAGGGCCTAAATAGCAATTTTACATTTTAGGGGGGCGGGGCCCATGCCAGCCCCCTGGCCTGTTAATGTATATAATAAGCGGAATAAGGTGAGTATTTGATATTATGATATTGAGTTGAATTCTTGAGGATTTGTGATTATTAAATTGAAATGAATATTTATTGAAATTGAAAAGTGATTTTTAAACCATATTAACTGTATCGGGCTGAGTCGGATATAGTTGGCATGCCATAGGATTGGAAGTGTTCAGGGATTACTTCGACTTCGAGTCGATGAGACACTGGGTGTCAAATTGTTACTTCGGATAAATTCGATGAGGTACTGATATCAAATTACTTCAACATAGCCGATGAGACACTGAGTGGAAAACTATTACTTCGAATTATCCGATGAGGCACTGGGTGCCAAACTGGTGTGTTTTGGTTGGATCCGTGTATCCGTCTGAGTCTGAGTCGTGTTAATAAGGGTAAATGAATAATAAAATTTTATAATTGATATTGGAATAGTATGGTATGAGAAATGGAAGTGAAATAATGAATTGAAAATAGAATGTGAAATATGTTGCAAATATATGGAATATGTGAGTTATATACTCATGAAATGACTATGGAATGGATATTGTAATTGTATAATGAAATGTGAAAAGCCATTTAAGATAACAAATTAATGAGAATTGAATGTACTATAAGTGATCTATAAATATTTATGAATTAATATTGAATGACTTATGATTATTACCGGTATATACTTGAAATACTTGGAAATGATATTTAATTGATATATTGAAACGTGTCTTGGGAATGATATTTACATGACATATTGATACGTGACATGGAAATCGTATTTACTTAATATATTAAAAAGTGACATGTAAATATGTGATTATCTTTGATTATGTTGATACAAGGAAAGCATGTATATGGTAACATGTCGAGAAAATAAGTTTATCAATATTAAATTTATATGTAAGATGTGCAAGTACGCTAACTATTGTTGTTGCTTGATGTTTAGGCAAGTGCCAAGCTATTAGCTGAATAGTAATTTGTTTATTTATTTGATGCATTGAAATGGTAAGTATTTAAATGAAAATAAGTTAGTGTTCATGAATGAATGGTAAGGTTTAGATTATGCAATTTCTTATGGAACGAATTATTATGTATCCAATTAGAATAAGGCTTGGTTAAATGCATTAATTTGTAACTGTGGCTGAATGATATGCATATGACTTGTATGATATGCATATGGAATAAGTGTGGAAAAATTAAAGTTATATAAAATTTTACTAAGCTTGAGGGTATAAGTCTATGTGTGATACTATGGATTAGTTCACCTTGTGAATTAGTGAGAATGGTTTATGAGTATTACGGTAACATTATTGGATTATTTTTATATGTAAAGTTTTATAATTGAAATAAATCAGTATGATTAAAGACTATACGAGCTTACTAAGCAATCATTGCTTACGTATTTGTTTTATTTTTGTACCTTACAGATTATCGGAAGCTCGAACGGGTTGGAAGCTTATCGGAGCTATATCACACTATCCATTGGTTTTATTGGTAATTATTGATGACTTGATTCTGGTTATAATGGCATGTATAGGTTATTTTGACTAAAGGTTAGTCTAAAGGTGTTTTTTTTAAATTAGTCATGTATTTGACTTGTGTTTGGTATTGTGGTGTTTGCATGATTGCCTTAAAATGTTGATATGAATTAATGATGAGAGGTAAAGTAGTAGTCGAATAAACATAAAAAGTGCCTAAAATCATATTGGTTATGTGTGAACATATAGGTAAAATGATAATTGGTTTCAAGAAGATTATTTAGTAAAACTTTGCACATACGTGTTTGAATAAGTTAGGTAGAATGCCTATGAAGGTATATCGGTTAGGTACTTAGAATGTCTATTTTGAAATGTTTAGAGTGTCTGAGTTTTAAATTGGTTAAACAAATGGTTTTGAGTTGCTTGGTGTGTAAGATAGCAGGGAATGGTAACCTTAATGTTTAAGGCTCATATTGAGTCCACATGGCCAGACAAATGGGCGTATGACTGAACCGTGTGAGACATACGGCTACCACATGGTTGTGTGAATTGGTCATGTGTCCCCTGCTACTTAAAATTTTCAAAATAGAATACCCAAGAATTTACACACGGGTGGAGACACGGGCGTGTGTCTCAGCCGTGTGAGGCACACGGCCTAACACACGGGCGTGTGGCCAGCCATGTGACCCAAGTCAGAGAGTTACATGGCGTAGGACATGGTTTGAGACACGTCTGTGTCCCAAGACCACACGGGCATGTCCCAGATTCACACGGGTGTGTGTGCCCTATTTCTAGGAATTTTTTTTTGAAAATTTCACAAAAAAATTTCTTGAGTGCTCAAATTAGTCCTAATTTGTTTTTAACACGTATTTTGGGCCTCGAGAACCTATGAAAGGGATAGCGTGATTATATTGTGATATGAATGATAAATGAATGCGTAACATTTGTAATTGATCTGAAAAGTTCGGTAATGCTCCGTAACCCTATTCCGGTGACGGATAAGGGTTAGGGGGTGTTACAATTAATCTTTAAAAATAATGTTGCACTTTTTAACTGATCAAACAAATCATTTATACGTGGTAATACGTGGTAACGAATATTTGTTTTTTTATTGTGACTTTGTTAAGCCATTGATAATCAATACACAGCCGCAACAATCCATCTTTTTTCATAACAAACAGTACAGGTGCACTCCAATGAGAAAAACTAGGCCAAACAAATCCCCTATCTGTTAACTCCTGTAACTGTGCTTTCAACTCTTTTAATCCATCCGGTGCCATTCTATACAGAGCAATTAATATAGAAGCTCATAGTACTAACTCAATAGCAAACTCAATCTCTCTAACTAGCAGTAACCCGGGCTATTCCTCTAGAAACACATCTGCAAACTCACAAATAGTCGGAACTGATTCCAACTTCGATTCTAGAACTCTGGTATCTAAGATGTAAGCCAAATATGCCTCGTAACCTTTTAGGACACATTTCTGAGCTGACAATGCTAAAATAATATTAACTATACTATCATTTCTGTCTGATTCAACCCTGACCATTTTACCACTTTGACATTTTAAAATAATATGTTTCCGTCTAGAATTCACAATAGCATCATGTAAAGTCAACCAATCCATGTCAAGAATCACATCAAATTCATCGAACGGTAATAACATCAAATCAACCGAAAAGTTGCAATCCAAAATTTTCAGGGGACAGTTTCTACAAACTTTACCAACTAACACATACTGGCCTAATGGATTAGTTACTTTTATCACAAATTTAGTTGAATCAACATATATTTTCTTATCCAACACTAATGTTGTGCATATGTATGAGTTCGTTGACCCCGGGTCAATCAAAGCATAAACATTAACATCGAAGATAGAAAATGTATCGGTAATAACATCAGGTGCTGAAGCTTTCTCACGAGCTCAAATTGCATAAGCCTTAGCTGGTGCCCGAGCCTCAGATCTAACAGTAGAATCTTTCGTTTCGCTTTGGCTATTCCCCGCATTATCACTTTGCCTGGATAGTCTCCCTCTCAAAAGTGTGTTACCTGGTTGTACATTCTAAGTTTTATCTTTATCAGATCTTTCAGGGCAATCACAAAGAAAATGATCATATGAACCGCATTTAAAACACGATCCATCCATCAATCGACACTCTCCAAAATGTTTTCTGTTGCATTGCTGACATTCAGGCTTATTATTACGAACACTTCCTACACTCGCTATAGAAGTAGTCTGGGGTTTTGAACTAGTTTGTTGCTTCCCTCTATCTCTTCCTAAAAATCCAGATGAAGTTGACATACGATTGTGACATTCTCTAGATTTCTTTAATGGTGAAGAAAATGATTTTCCCATTTGTCGTTTACTCGTGTCCCGTTTTTCAGATTCTGCTTTTCTTTTTGCTTTATTGAGTCCTTCAACTTTGTGTGCTTGATGTACCAAAACCATAAATTCTTTTAACTCAAGAATCCTGACAAGTAATTGAACACGATCCATCCATCAATCGACACTCTCCAAAATGTTTTCTGTTGCATTGCTGACATCCAGGCTTATTATTACGAACACTTCCTACACTCGCTATAAAAGTAGTCTGGGGTTTTGAACTAGTTTGTTGCTTCCCTCTATCTCTTCCTAAAAATCCAGATGAAGCTGACATGCGATTGTGACATTCTCTAGATTTCTTTGATGGTGAAGAAAATGATTTTCCCATTTTTTGTTTACTCGTGTCCCTTTTTTCAGATTCTGCTTTTCTTTTTGCTTTACTGATTCCTTTAGCTTTGTGTGCTTGATGTACCAAAACCATAAATTCTTTTAACTCAAGAATCCTGACAAGTAATTCGATACCTTCATTCTAACCATCTTCAAACCGAGTACACATAGCAACTTCAGTCAGAATACATTCCCGCGCATATTTACTAAGTTGTACAAATTCTCTTTCATATTTAGCTACAGTTCTACGTCCTTGTTTCAACTCAAGAAACTCTTTTTGCTTTTTATCGAGATATCACTGGCTTACCTACTTCTTTCTAAATTTCGTTTGGAGAGTAAGTCAATTCGTCAAAAACTCGCATGGTATTTTCTAACCAAAACTCAGCTTTTTCTAGGTCATCTTCCTCTGTACCACGAAATTCTTCTGCTCCATACTTATGAATTTTATCGATCGGAGGCTTATTTACACATACTTGTTCTGAACCTTGAGGAATAGGGGGAGCTGGTTGAGGTATGGGAGGGGTGGAGGTCGTTAAGCCACAGGATTTTGTTTAATAAAATCTGTAAACCATTCAGGCATTATATGGAAGAAGGCTTCTCGGGCCTCACTTCCTTGACCTTCAAGAACGGGCTCGTTTCTACCTACCCCTTGAGCAGAGGCTTAAGCATTACTATCTGCTTCATTAGAAACAACTCAGTTGGGTGACATCTTTTATCTATATAAAAACATAATTCAATTTGAGTTAGGAGATATCACACTATCACAGGTTATAAGATGACATGTATTCTATACTCTATACATGCTACATTCAGTCTAAGAATCGATTAAACCGCAGCTTTGATACCACTAAATGTAACACCCCTAACTTGCCTCAATTGTCAAATTAGGGTTACAAAGTATTACAACACATATCGAAATAATTTACATCATTAATCTATTTATTTATTAATGTAATTAACAACATTCAAATCTGCATTTCATTCATAGCAAAATAACATTTATGGGCCTTAAAACGAGTTTACCAGGCCCTAAAAATATTTTGAGAACAATCAGGGACAAATTTGAATCAAAACAGAAAAATATGCTAAAATTTGAAAATTTTGGAAATAGTGGTCACACAGCCGTATGAAAAAGGCCAGCCCGTGTGGCTTCAAACACACCCGTGTAGCTACCCCACATGCTTGTGTGCTCAGACAGTGTGAAAAATCTTGCACTTAAAATTAATAAGGCACATGGTTATGTGGCCAAGCCGTGTGGATAAGCCTAGGCCGTGTGCACCTTAAAAAACTTAAAAAATAATGCATACTTTCATCCAAAACTTAGGTACCAAGCCAAATCAAAATCAACCATTTTCACACTTTAAAAACACATTTAAACAAGTCCAAAACATGCCAAAACAATCAACCTAAGTTCCAAATCAATGTGTCCTCATTGACACCACAATTCAATTATCAATCTAAATTCACATGACACATCAACTAATTTGCATTCAAATTTATAAGTTCATGTATAAAACTCATACCAAACTTATCATTTCTTCTTATTCATTCACATTCATTCCTACCATGATTCAAACACTTAAATAAAGTTTATATCAAAAGACCAAAACAACTTTATATAAACATATTCACACCAAAATTAAAGGCACATACACAAGTAAGCTTATACCAAGCTTAATACATAACATTTGTAATAAGTACCCAAGCATATACAAATACACCTATTACATATGAGCCTTATACATGCCATTTATAACCGTAACCAGAACGTTTAAAAACTACCAAAATGATTGGCGGATAGTGTGATAGGCTCCAACAAGATTCCAACCAATTGAGCTTTTTGATGATCAATAAAATAGAGGAAAATAACTACGTAAGCATTTAATGCTTAGTAAGTTTTGTATAAGAGAAACTTAAACTTACCAATCCTTAATATTTAATCATTCAATCATGCTCATTAAATCATATGGTACTTGACTTTCCTAAACACCACAATTCACATCAGTAGTAAATACCTTAAACAATTCATCATCTATGAAACATAGGATACAACATGAAATGAGTTACATTTACTCACATTACATATGTGATTAAAAACAGGGTTCAAAAATCTCACCATACACCAAAGGAAACTTGGCTGAATTTTCTCAAGCTCAACAATGGTGATTTTCAGCAAACACGAGAAAATGGAAAAAAAGATTGATAGCATTATTTTACTTGTACATGCTTTTATTTATTGTTTTATTACTTTACCCTTTAATTAACACTTATAAAATAACCAACCTTTGTCCATCATTGTCCACCACCAATATAAATGGCATAATTACCTTATAGGTCTACCAACTTACATTTCCAAGGCCATTCAATTAATTTAATTAGTAGAATTTAACTTTTGTATCTTTTTCAGTTTAGTCCTTTTTACCTAATTAACCCTTTAAACTTTAAAATTTCTTAACGAAAATTTAGTATGACACTAATTTAACCCTATAAACAATAAATAAACATTAAAATGTTTACTCACTCGTCAAAATTGTGGTCCCAAAACTATTGTTTCCGACACCACTGAAAATAGACTGTTATAAACTCTCTATTAAAGTATTTTATTTCACAATTCTAATTTTTACATACATTTCAAATTAGTCCTCATTACATTAAATTCGCTACACTTAGTTTTATAATCTTTTCAATTTATTCCATGCTTACCTATATTTCAATAATAGCTATCTTATAACTTCAAAATTTATTTTACTTCCATATATAGTCTTACTTAAATATTATATTTCAATATTTTAGTACACATAGTCACTTTTAAATACTTTACAATTTCGTTCTTAGCAATATAAAAAATTCAATAACCACTATAGATTCTACTTCGATATCACTTTGAATTTAACTCACTACCATAAAATACTTCATTTAAGTCCACTAGAATATTATTTATTTCACATATAAATTCTTTTGTATACTTTGCAATTTAGTACTTTTTTTACCAAAACCCCACTTCACTTTATCATTGAAATTCATTTCATATCAATAATACTTCTTATTCAATTTCATAATAAATATTATCATATTATTAATAACTTAGTCATACAAATATTATTCTAACAACTTGTATATTTTCTACACTTAGATTTAATTGGGTAAGACAAAATTCTTGAAGTACTTACACTTAAATGCTTGGATTTGCTTTCTTCTTCCTTCTCTCACTCCTTTGCTACCTCTTTCCTTCATCAACCCCTTCACAATCACTTCTCTTCTCTTTCTCTTTATTAACATACCACATACACACAAGTTTTAATGTTAAAACATGGATTAAATACTATTTTCATACACTTTGAATGAAACTAGTAAGGAAACCATGACAAAATCTCACCATTCTTACATTGCTTCTTTACTTCAAAATCTTTCTTCACTTTTCTCTCTCCTCCAAGATGACCGTAATCTCTCTTCTCAAGAAACCAAGCTTGTTATAAGGTTTTTCTATCGATTTCAATAAAAAAATCTATGAAAATTTTGGAAGGATTTAAGCTTGTTTTGGTTAAAAATGGTAGAAATGACCAAATTGTAAAAGGAAAAAAAATTTTCCTTTCATGAAATGATGGAGGCGATGGAAGAGAAGAAAGATGGAGAGAATTCTATCATATTCTCTCATGAAAAATCTATTATAATTAATTAATTAAAATATTAAAATATATCATAAAAATCTCAACATAATCATTTTCATCTAATGGCCCATATTTATTCACAATTTTCATCAAAATCCAAAGGCTTAAAATGTGCCACAATTTGTAAGATTTTTTCCTCATAAATATCTATTTATGAAATATCCATTTTGCCATTGAACTTCCTCTACAAGTCCATCTTTGATTCATGACACTTTATTGGTATAATTGCACTTGTATTCCTTCCTCTTTTTACTTTCAATTCAATTTAATCATTTATACATTTAATTTTCTCACTTTTATCCCAACACTTTTCACTTTCTTACAATTCAGTTAATACCTCATATTTATTTATTCTCAATGCACAAGCCTTTTCAATTCCTTCTAGTATCCAACTATCTTCCTATTTAGGGTCTGTTTGATAGGGGGAAAATGTTTTCTGGAAAACATTTTCCCCATTTTCCAGTGTTTGTTTGATTGGAAAATGAATTCCCAAGGAAAACATTTTCCAAAACACGGGTAAAATCTCTTCTTGTTTTTGGAAAATGTCTTACCGATTTATTTTCCGTAAGACATTTTCCTGATCTTTCCCTTCATCCAGGTAAGTCTTTCTCCCTTCTTCCCTTCTTCTTTCCTTCTCCTTCCTTCTTTCTTTCTCATCCAACAAATTTGATTTCGATTTTTTTCCTCCTTCCTTCATTCTTTTTCCTTCCTTCCATCGCAGTTCAAGATGTTGGGAGGATGTTGTGTTATGGCTAATTAATTATCCTTCAATCGCAGTATCTAGGAAACAAAAGGGACTTTGCATTAAACGTGTATTAATAGTAACAAAAGAAGGGAATTAGGGTCTTAATAATTTCTATTTTTGGTTTTCTGATGTTGGGTTTTTGAATTTATCTTTATATTACACTTCTTCTATTGTTTGATTCTTGTGCTTTTCTGTTTCAGATCTTGGAACAACTAGGAACGAGTTTGGGTAGACATGGCAAAGCACCATCCTGATTTGATCATGTGCCGGAAACAGCCAGGGATTGCAATAGGACGATTATGTGAGAAGTGTGATGGCAAGTGTGTAATATGTGACTCTTATGTCTGTCCTTGCACGCTCGTGCGAGTTTGCGATGAATGCAACTATGGGTCGTTTCAAGGTAAGTGTGTTATCTGTGGAGGGGTGGGGATATCCGATGCATATTACTGTAAGGAGTGTACTCAGCAAGAGAAAGATCGCGATGGTTGTCCAAAAATTGTTAATCTCGGGAGTGCTAAAACGGACTTATTCTATGAACGTAAAAATATGGTTTTAAGAAAAGATGATTGATGTTACCTGTTGTGATTAGGTCTTGCTGGGGCTTGTGTTGCAGGGATGTCGGATTTTAGAATATGTTGGTATCCCAGAGAGACATTAGGTCATATGTTGGTATCACAGAGAGACATTAGGTCTTTAGAATTATGTTATTTTAAGAACTATAGTTGATTGTACCAGGGGCCTAATTTATTTCCACAGAATCTGGTATGGAAATATCTAGTTGCATTCTTTATGGAGTTCTATTGCTGATTTACACTTATTGATTTGTAGTTTATCCTATGTATTTACATGTGTGGTTTGTGGGTGAGCTTTTGCTAGCAAATTTTTCTCAAGTCATCATTTTAGGTTTGCATATCTCGTGCTTGTGCCTGTCGACGTTAATGATTCTCAGGTCGTTGTTAATGATTCCCTTCAAGCGTGTTCATGAACATGTAAACAAGAAAAATTTCCTAGTTATGTGTTTGACACAAAGATTTCCATTCCTGTAACTAAGAAAACAAGTTTCATTGTATATACCCAATCTTTAGTATAGTTTGAATTCATTCTCATGCATCATTGTATATACCCAATTCCCTTCCTGAAACAAAGCTCAAGGTAACTTTCTTATGCTTTACTCTGTATTTCATTCAATTTGTCGTCTCTCTCACTCAAATCTTCTTCTCCTTTTTTTTGTTGAATAATCTGTTTGGATTTTGCATCTGTTTGGATTTTGCATCTGTCTGTTGAAGAATCTTCTTCTTCTTCCATTTTTATGCTTTATTTAAAATCTGTTTGTTTTTGGGTTTTGCATCATTCAGTTTATGCTTGCTCTTCTATTGCCCTTCCTCACTCTTCTTTACCCTCCCAAGAAGACCTCATCTATGCAGTGAGTATTTATTTATCACTCCATTCTCTATTTAATTACTTCACATTTCCTTTTGCAGCCTTTGAAAGTTATCTGTGTTGCTTACAGGTCCTCCATCCTTTGCTCATGGTGATTGGCTTCATTCTCATAAGTGGGGAAGGTAAATCAGAAAATGAAGTGAAAATAGATTATTCTTTTTTTTCAAACTATTGCCTAAGCACGAAAATTTTCAATGAAAAGACTGATCAATTGTCATACTCTCATGCTCAAAATAATCGTTACATTCAGAGCAAGACAACATATTCGGTTTGCTGGTTAATTCAGTCTAATGACAAGGAGATTAGGAGTTCTCGTTTACATGAAAAGATAATTTTTTATATGCTGTGGTTGTGTATTTGAATGCAGTGGTTGGTGGGTTTTCTAAGCTTTTGGCACCGAGGTGAAGTGCGGACGACAAGAGCAAAGGTGTTGCCGTGGCATATCTTCCTTGGTCTCTACACTTATGGCTTAGCAGTGGCAACAGCTGAAACGGGGCTGTTAGAGAAATTGACGTTCTTGCAAAGCAGGCGGACTGCATCCAAACACTGTCCGGAGTCCATGATTGTTAATAGTCTAGGTCTGGGGTTGGTTCTCCTCTGTGGCATTGTCATATTGACGGCAGTTTCGCCTAAATATCATGCTCTGCAAACCAAACTTATGTATTTCTCAGATACCAAGTGTTTGTCCTCTTGATCACATGATTAGGGATACAAAAGAAATAAAAAGTCATTCCTATACTGTTTGTTATTGTATATAATGTAAAGTGTAAGGTTTTGGTGCTGCATGGGGATTTTGAGAGGAATGATTTGTGTTTTCTTAAATGGAAAAGCCTCTTGCTGTCAATTTAAAGAGTAAGAGCCAAATGGTATAAAAACACCATGCTTTCTTTGGTTTGTTGATTTATGACAACGTTCTCCACTCAACAGGCTTGTTGATGCAAGTAGACCTAGAAAAGGGATGGACTTAAAAAGGGCGAGTTTATCTCGGTTCCATTGAAAAATCGACTGTACCAACTTTATAATTTCTTAAATCAAAATTGAACCTATTTTGGACCAAAATTAACTACGCCCAATTGACTTTTTTCAATCGGTAAGTTGTAAAAAAATTTATTAATATATATGTAAAATCAACTTTTCCGGAAAATATTTTCAGGAAATTTGCCAAACAACAGAAAATATTTTACACAGATTCATCCAAACACCAGAAAATATTTTCTGGTAAATCATTTTCCAGAAAAGTAAATCATTTTCCAGAAATCATTTTCCGGAAAACATTTTACTGCCAAACAAACAGACCCTTAACATTGATAGTTCCTATTTTATTTATTTTAACAATTCTAAAATGTATGGTCTCATATTAGCACTGATGGTCCATCCCTTGTAAAAGCAAGTTCTTGTCACGAGGTATGGATATTGATCTGAGGTGTGCTAGATGCCGTCAGGATGGGAAGGATTTAGAACATGGTTTTTTTCACTACTCTTTTGTTGTTGTTGTATAGCAAGCAGTGAACATTGTTCCATCTGCTCGATCGGTTTTTTATTTCATTTGTGGGATTTTTGCAGGGCAGCATACTGATATCAGGAGACGAATTTTGTGTTTGCTTTGGGGAATTCGGTTTGCTAGTAACATCATCTTGTGGAATAAAAAATTTATGACGGTGGAGCATCTTGTGCAGTATGTGAACGAGTTTATGCATAGATGGCTTGGTGCGCCGATGGTTCATGAATCTCAGTCGAGGCCTTAAATAGTGGTGGACCGCAGTGATGAATGTTGGAAGAAGCTGTCAGCGGGCGGGTAAGCTAAAATGTAACTCTGATTGTAGTGATAATACGGAGTGGGTTGCAATGGTGCGTAATGACGAGGGAAAATTCGTTCAGTGCATCTCGGGTTTTGTGAAGAGTACTTGAATCCTATTATAGCGGAGATATCGACAGTCCATGAAGCTCTCTTAGCTTCAGTCCTTACATATGGATAATATTGTTTGGAGACTGATAGATAACAACTTTGGCAAGCTCTTCCCCGCTAATTTGGATGCTTTGAAATCAAAACCATTGATCAGGGCTTGTTGCTATATCATTTCTAGTGTCCAATCTCTATCCTTCCGTTTGGCTGGAGCAGCTTTGTCCCACGCGAACTGCTTTGATTTGTATTATTTGTCCCTCTTCTATTGGTCACATTGTTGTTACTGATAAGTGGGCTAATCTGGACGAATACGAGGGGAGCTACGATTGGGGTATATTGGGTGAACCTACCAGCTCGGATTTAGGTGCTTTCGTTGTTCTTTTGTTATTGGTCTTCTTGCGTTCTTTTTCTTTAATTAATATTGTTTATTTTTCTTGAAGCGAATTTGGATATCAAATAATTTGGATTTGGACAATTATACTCGAATAATTTAAAGATAACAAACCACTTTTTAAATTTTTAGACAAATTTGTGAGCCTAGATTTGGATAATTCTTTCAAAAATTGAAAATGTCCGACCCAATCATTCCTAAGACAAATGTTCTATTTGTAAAATACACGTAAAATATATCCTCTTCATGACCCAGAAAAGTAGTGTCAGATTAGTACTTCTGGACTCGGAATCCACATTATCATGATATGACATTTGGACCAACATGCATATAGATCTTATCATTTTTTTTTTACTTATTATAATGCAAACTGCCGTATTTGAATGTGAATTGGCAAAATAACATCATGGTAATTAAATTTAGTAAACCTCATAAAAACTCATCCACTCAAGCAGCCATAACTGGGAACAACGTGAAACTTTAATAGGAAAAAAAAATCCAATATTTGAAAGGCATCACGTAAAAGATTAAAAACTTCGAAAATCCTTTAAAGAGTAAATTTCAGCCTCCCACTAAAAAAACCACCTTGGAACCCCCCAAATTCTAATAACTCACCCCTAATAATAATGATGATAATAATAAACAAATCTCAGCAGACACTGCAAAGAGAAGGCTTTTTAAAAATCGAAATCAACACAGCCTTTTCGTATCAGCCTACCAAAAGATAGAGTTGGGTATCTCATCTCAGGCTCCTTAGAAAATAGTGCTTGTAACTGCTTATACATAACAACTAACTTCTGGCCGCATATATATAAAATCATAAAATGACTCACCCTGCTAACCTTTTATGCGGCACTCGTAGTCTCCGGTTTGTCAGTTTCCATTGGTTCTGCAGATGCTGGAGGTGCCTCACCACTTCCTGCCGGCACATTTTCACTGGGGTCACCATTGCGGTTAGGGCTTGCTTTCGGGCTGTTTGCACCCTGTGGTTGAGCCTCACTTCCAGGATGTGGTGGGGTTGCCGGTGCTTCAGGCGTGGCTGGTTTAGCCGGTTTAGGTTTCATCATTATTGGCCTGCAAAACCTGTTGAAGGCAGAATTCAAATCTTGGCATAAGTATTTGGTTCGACACTTCATTTTTATTAAAATACTCCCATCTTAACACATACATCCGACACAAGGGTATATAAAGATACGACCTTCAAGATTTTTCCAAATACAAAGAAATTTAACCATACCCGTCTCCAACACATGCATATATCGAACACTCCCAACCAAGTCAAAGTTATGTTAGTATCATCATAATATCGACATCCATATACATAAATAATAAAAAACTGAACGTTCGAACTTAGATGCTGGAAGCAAAACCTTTTACAGGTGAAATAGTGGTGTACCTGTCAAGTGCTTCAGCCTTCTTCCTTACATCAGCTGACAAGAGAACAGGTGTGGCATACTTGGGAAGTTGATCCTGCTGCTGTTTTTTCTCTCTGAGCCAGGCCTCAGCTTCAACACACTCATTCAAAACCTACAATGCATGAAAAGGGTTAGATATTGGCAATAAAAGGAGTTGACATTGAAATTGAGATCGAGCGCCAGCAGGTCATTACGTTCTGCTTTTCAGCAAGTTCAATGTGATCAAATTTGGTATCATTTGACATGGCGGCCTCTCTGTAACTGTTAATGCAGTAAGCAAGCTGATCAACGATAGTTCCCCTCTCGGAATACTCTTTGTAACGTTCTTCAATAGGATCACCTTGCTGCAAAATTTAAGACATCTGTCAGATATGCAATTTATGCAGTCAACCTGAGAAATCACAAGACCAAGAGTTTACCTTCTTAAGCTCTTCAAGCTTGGCAATATAAACACCTTTAGTTTCATCCTCCCCATCTTCGTATAACCAATCCTCTGTCTCCTGAAGCTTAGCCATTAACTCTTCCTTATCCGAAGAAGTGACAAAATCATGGTATTTATCACAAAGCTGAAGACATAAAGTATAGTTAGTTTTAAGATTGAAATGGCCGAGCAACAAATCTAGCAAATTAGTTGAGAACATCTTACCTTATTCCTCATGTCATAGACATAAGCCTCTACAGCATTCTTTTTATCCTTTGTTTCTTCCATCACCCGATCTTGCAAAGCCATTTCAAACTCCTTCTCGACTGCTTTTTGAAGGTCACCAGACAACATTGCACCGTAGACCAACTCTGCCACTGGGACATTTGTTTTCTTCACCTTCTTCTTGGGAGCCTCAACCTATACGACAGGCAAAACTAAAAATGTAAACAACCAACAGAACGCACATACAATAACATAGAGAATAAGACCCCAAAATTAGTCTGTGTAAGAAACATGCATGCTAAAAGCATGGCAGCCCGGATTAGGACTTCCCTTATGCATGCACCAACAATTCTGGCAATTCATGCAAGTAGCATGCAGACAAAAGTTACTTACTTTGGTATCAGTCTCCATCTGCACAGGTTTGTCTCCAGACTGAGGAACACCATTTTCGACCCCAGCTGCCTCGGCTGCACCCTTGGCATCCTGCATATTAACATCTGTCTCGTTGGCACCAGGGGCAGAAGTATCATTAGGCTTTTCATCTGTCTCCATCTTAGCATCTTCTTTTGCCGGCTCTTTTGAAACTGGAACTTCAACTTCTTCCTCTTCCATGAGCTAAAAACACGTGAACGTAGTCAGGAAAGAACAAAAAAGTATATTACCTTTCAGCTACAATAGAAATTTAAAAGGATAATCATAAATACTTACTGTAGCTGAGTCAACAGACACAATTCCATGCAAATTCAAACGAACTTTGACCTTTAATTTTGGTTTTTCACTTCTTAATGTTGGGAAAGGACCAATCTGCCATTCAACAAATGCACAAATTACTTCAAAAATCGGAAAACTGATAAAGAATTGTCTGTACCGAGCAAATGATCTTACACAGTAAAAAAAAAAAACTAAAAGAAAAAAAAAAGGATAAATAGAGTTTACTTAAGGTTTGTGAATAAATTACCGTGTATGTACTGATCTTTGCTGGGGCCTGCAAATCACTCACATCGGAATATTGAACATCAACACTGAAGGTACTTGTTTTATGGAATGTCACAGCCTTGACACTCGGTATTGGATTTCCCTTTGGAAAAACAAGTTGCTCTTGTTCTGCTCCTCCGTTCTGAGCATCTGGAACAGATCCTTTCCATGATAGTGAAATTGGGAAAGGGAAGCTCTCATTGACCTTCCATTTATACAAGTTAAGCGGTAAGCTATGTTTGGAATACAGGAAGAGTAAAAGGACACAAAAAATAACAGTAGGGCATGCAGCATCAACAATGGAGAAAATAAAGTGCAAAAGAGGTCCAAGTAGTAAATAATAACAGGTAGCAAAAATTACCTGAAACTCCCGAACTTTGAATGTGGGACTGAGAATTGCACATTGCAAAGCACAACCCCTGCCAACACATTCACTAGCATTCATCGTGCGCCTAGGCTCTTTACCGAAAAAGTCCGTGAGGATTTTTAAAATAGAAGGAATGCGAGAGGCTGAACCAACGACCTCCACCATGTGAACATCCCCAACAGCAAGCCCAGCATCAGCAAGAGCCTTCTCTAATGGCGCCTTCACATGTTGCAAAATTGGAGCGCTAATCTGCTCAAACTCTTCTCTCTTAATGAAACCCCTAACATCCTTCTCATCCATTAAGCACTCAATGTTCAGAGGTGCCTCTGGATTTGCACTGAGTACTTTCTTTAGCTTCTCACAAGCAGCCCGAAGCCGAAGACAAGCCCTTGCATTCTGGGATACATCAATCTTGTATTCCTCTTTAAATTTTGCGGAAAAATGATGAAATAGAACTTCATCAAAATCTCTACCACCCAATGAGCGATCAAATGAATGAGCCAATATCTTAAGTTGCCCCTTCTTGAAGCCAGCAATACAAACTTGCATGCTAGCATGTCCGATATCAACAAAGGCAACATTTAATTGGTCATTTTCAGGTAAGTCAGTCTTATAGATGCCATAAGCCAATGCAGTTGCTGTAGTTTCATGGATCAAGCGAAGAGGATGCAAGCCTGCAATTGTGGCTGCATCTAAAACTGCCCTTCTTTGAAGCTCAGTGAAATATACTGGAATACCAATGCAACAATCAACCACGGCTGCTTTCAGATTCTGCTCAGCTATGCTTTTCAAATTCGAAAAAACCATTCCCAAGACTTGGGTTGGAGTAAACGTTCTCATTTCACCTAAATAACGAGCATGAATCAGAGGGTATCCATCAGGGCCCTCAGTGACATTGAAGGGTAACGACTTGATATCCCTTTGCAACTCAGGATCTGAGAAGTGACGGCCAATCAACCGTTTAATCTGAGAAATTGAATTTTTAGGGTTCATCATTGAAGACGCCGCCCCTGCAGTACCAATAAATCTCTGCTTCTCCCCAAAGCACACAATAGCCGGAGTTTCACGCTTTGATTCATCATTAAGCACTACATCAATCCCTCTCTGCCTTGCAACAGCAACAATGCAGCTCTCGTTGCCAAAATCAAACCCAACAACGCTCATCTTTTCACTGGTTTATCACTTGGATCAGCACAACAGCAGCTAACCAGGAAAAAAATGAGTACATATAAATATTAAAGCTGGGAGGGAAAAGTAAAAGGAAATCATTACAACAAATTCTAGAAAACTAGAAATGGCATCACCATAATCACACATTTAATAAGTAACAAACTGCCAAATAAAAAACAATCAAGGTGGTATAAATATAATTCTCATTAATTATAAGCAACAAATTTCATCTCAAATTTCTATGGTAATTTCCATGAGACTTGAGCTCATTGGATCATTACCATTCACATTTAAAACCCTTCACATTTAAAACCCTATCAACCATAACAAGATCCGATCAAAATTCTCATTTGAAGCACCAGTTCACTTGATCATCCATACCAGACCACAAATCGCATAACAGTCAAGAGACATATGCTTAGCTTACCAAGTGCATGCGAAACACATAAACATATAAAGTTAATCAAACAATCTAGTTTGCAAGATAAAAAATAGAAAAGAAAAGTGAAGTGCCTCGCAAATGAATCAAACAACTAGATACAAATCTAGAAAAACTTCCACAATCAGATCATAATTCAAAAGGGACATTTACTAAAAACAAATCTAATCAGAAAAGAAAATTCCTTGCAATGACTAACCAAAATCACTTTCAGATCAACCTAAACTAACTGATTCCAACTTCTTTTAAACTTCCCAAAGAGAATGCAAGAAAAATCCAAAAAATAAAACCTTAGAATAAGCTAATTTTCCACATAAAAGGATCGAAAAACTAGAAGTCAGAACAAAATCATTATCATTTCCATCAGATCATTAGAAACACATAAATCTAACTACCTAACAAAAGCAGCTACGAAAAGCATCGCACTGATTCACCAAATCTAAAGCAGAAAAAAAAAAAACCAAGCAGATCTACAGATTACTTCTTATTTTTTGAATCGAAAACAGATCTACAAATTACAAGCGGAGAAAAACAAAAATCAATGAATGAAATAGTAAAGAACACAAACACAAGTTAGGATCGTACGTACCTTTCACGGAGGAAACAGAAAATGAAGAGAGGTTCTCGAGATTTCTTTTCAAAAACACGTTTTATTTTTTTTGCTCCTTAATTTTGCTTTTTGTAGGTTTTTAAATACTTTTGGGGGACTCTCTGTGGTCGAGTGGTTTCAAAGGGATACTACTATGGTTTCTAGAAAGATCTATAAAGAAAGAAGAGTCTTTCAAATTCTTTACTTTTAAAAATTTTATTTTTAATTTGGTTAATATACTGTTTAGTACTTTGAGTTCGGATTTAGTATTCAATTTGGTACATTAGGTTTATTTTGTCTCAAATTGATATTTGAGTTTGGCTTCAATGTTCACTTTGGTACCTGAATTTTTCCCAATTTGATACTTTATTTACTTTTTGTCTTATTTAAGTACCTAAATTTGTTTCAATGTTCAATTTAGTACCTAAGTTTTTTTCTTTAGTCCCAATTAAGTATCTATATTTTTTTTACTAGAGCACACATGTCAAATATTCATTAGGACACATTATTTTGTTTGGTTTGGGTACTTAATTAAACATTTAAGCCAAAATCAAGTACCAAGTTGGGACAAAAAAAACACTTGGGTGCCAAATTGAACGTTAAAGCTAAATGTAGGTAGCAAATGGAATATTAAATCTTTTTTTAGGTTAAACAGCCGGCCGCCAGGTTGTCGGGTTTTAGGCTTTTAAATCGAGTTTTTAAATATTAAAGAAGGAGATGGACTTGGGAAGTTGGGCCCATTTATAATGACCATGCGTATTGTCAATATTTTTTACTTATTTTTTGTTTTTGTTTTTCATAATGTTTTAAAAAAAAAAAAAAGTAATGCTGATGATATTTGGAAGGTCAAAATATGGATTAAGTCACTCTACTCTTCAAATATTTAGAATTTAGTCTTACTTTTCAGATTTTAAAATTAATATCCAGTTGTGATTACTGTTAAAATTTTTCCATTAAACATTTTAAAATAGATAAAAGTTTGACGTCGTAATTAACTTAAATTTAACAAAAATAAATTAACAATGTTCATAATTAATAAATTGACATTAATGGAATGACATGTTAATATAATTAAATATTAATCCATAACTAAAAATAATAACTTAAGCCCCTGCTCGGGAAAAGTTCTACATTGCAGAAGCAATCCCAAACAAGTAAAGCACTTTCAAGAAGTGCTTATCAAGCTAAACGGAAAAGTTAGGGAAGAGCAGCTTTTGCTGTTGGTTTGTGAAGGAATGGAAGCTTATATTCAAGCTTCCAGCTGCTGCCATTTCCAAACTTTCAGACCCTTCTGCTACATCAAAATTGCAGAGCAATTCTTCAAGATATGGCCAACTTCTTCATCAGTCTTTTTTTTTTTTTCTTTGTATTTAAAATGATATTACTGTAAAAACAATAATATGGCAAGTACCAACGTTAGGCTTAAACCTACCTACATGAAATGTTTTGGTTTAGTGTTGGTGCAAAAGTTTTTCGAGAGAGAAATTTCAATCGTTTGAATCGATAAGTCAATACTTTATAATTGTGCTTAGAATGTTTTAAAGTTGGCTATAGATATAATTATAACAAATGATTGCATTTTTAGTTTAATACCTAAACAAATACACAACAATTCTAGATACATGCAACATTTTTAAGGTAACATTTTACATGTATAATATTATACTTGTTATTATCAAATATGCACGTATACTAAATATTTAGGATTGCATATGTACAATTGATAGATATACATATTACAATAATTCTTTTACCAAATGAGTAAATTTTCAGGTCGGAAAAAAATATGTTCCAACTCAGCATGTTATGACTATATGTGATTTCAACATGTGCTTTGTATTTGTTGTAGTTGGATGAGAAGGATCACCGAATGATATCAGAATATTCCTTGATCCAAGACTAAAATTTCTAGACCCACAAATGATAATTTATTTATTTCATTTATTTATTAATATAAAATATAAATGCTTTAATTAATTGGTTATTATCTTATGACATATAAGGAAATGTTATCTTGTTAATTTTGGATTCCTCAATTGAAAGATTTCATCGAACCATCTAAAAGAGAACGATAGAATTTACCTAATTTTGGTAGAGGTTAATATATATTTGGTAAAAAGGAAATATTCAATCAGGCATATTCATCATTACATAATGTGATCGAGCGAACCTTTGTTGTACTTAAAAAAATGGGTCATTTTGAAGGATATAACTAGTTATAGTTTTGAAAAACAAAGGTTAATTGTTGTTGCTACAATGGCCGTACAAAATTTCATACGAAAACATGGAGGTGTACATGATATGGATTTTATGGAATATGAAACTAATGAGAGGGAATATGAGAATATTACAGCGCTAGAAGCAAGGGCGAAGCCAGAACAATCTTTTAGGGGAGCCGAATAAAATATTAATTTTTTATAGTCTATATCTTTATAATTTTTAAATGATTAAACCAAATTTTTATAATTTTAGGGGGGCCAAAGTACAATTTTACTTTTACTAATTTAATTTTTTTTAAATTTAAGGGCTTAAATAACAATTTTACATTTTAAGGGGGTCAGGACCCATGCCAGCCCCCCTCTAGATTCGCCACTGGCTAGAAGACGTGGGTGATGATGACAATGAATTCACCAATTCATATGGTTGTGAAATGGAAGCTACAAGGGACGCCATTGTTTGTAGTTTAATGAGTTTTCTTTAATATAGATACGTTATAATGCATTATTTTGGTAATATTACATAGATGCATGGATTTAATAGTAATAATAATACTTATTATATTAGTAACTAGTTTTTTATCCCGTGCGTTGCACGCATTGATTTTGTGTTTATAAATTAAAATATATATGATAATTTTTAAATTTTTAAATGAATTTTAATTAATTAGAGTACAAAAAATATATATTTAATTTGTATACATGTTTAATTAACAAATCATAATGTGTTTTAACATATTTTATCCATTTTTAAACATTTACGTAACTTTTATAAAATTTGAAAAATTAAACAATTTATTTTAAAATATGCATGTTAAATTATTTTAAAATTTTTAATTTTTTAAAAATAATTATGTAATTTCATAAACAGCATGATATTAGAAATTAAAATTCGAATTACTTGTTTAAAGTTGTTTATTATTGAAAACTTTATTAATTTTATTGATGACAAGAATATCATTTAAAACTTAATTTAAAAACTTTAAATATAATTTAAAAAAGGGAGTATTTTGAAACTCAAAAAACTAATCCAAAAATCAAAGTTTCCATTTTTTCTTACATACTTTCTTTATATATATATATATATATATGATTATATTTTTTTAAAAATCATGTAATTATATTTGATTGACAGATTAAGAAATATAAAATCAGTAATAATTAATCAATAATGATATATTGTATTAGTTGTAATTTTGAGCCCTTTATACATCATGGTTATCGTATGATATTTAATATCCGTGTTGAACCCTCATACAGACACAAATTTTTTGTCATGTTTTTAGTTATGTATGTAATATTTGATTGATAGGTTATAAAACTCGTAGTTATAGAGTAATAAATTTTTATCCTATAATTATATTTGATTGACAGGATAAGCAATATAAAATTGGTAATAATTAATCGATAATGACATGTTGTATTAATTGCAATTTTGAGCTCTTTATATATCGTGATTATCATATGATGTTTAATACTTGTGTTGACTAATGAGAACATTTTTTAAAAAATAACTACAATGTTAATATACGATTTCACATATTATCGATAAAGCAAATGCAATTATCATTATCGATTGATGTGTCGTTTGACGTATTAATACATCATCAATAAAGCAAATATAATTATGGGACTAAAATTGATATATTTAAATGTGCCATTAGTGTAATTATACACCATCATTAAAAATTACAAATAAATTATAATTAAAAATAGTAAGAAAATCAAATTTAAAACGTAATTATAATTAAAAGTATTTAGAAATAAATTTAGATGATTAATTCCAAGTAAAAAGGATATTATAACAATCATAATAAAGCTTATGTAGTTTTCAGGTCTAGCAATTTAGATGATTAATGTGTAATTTGGCTGTGAAATTAAATACCTTTTTTTATTTGGTACTTGAATAATAAACCTTAGCAACGAAAGACAACAGGAGACAAAGCCAGTGCTCTGTAAATGTTTTATTTTATATATTTTTTATGTCAATTTTATTATTTATATTCAGGATTTATGACTATTCCTTCCATCAATGTTATTTTAAAAGTTTGAATTTATATTTTTTTTAAAAGTATAATATTCTTTACCACTGCACTTAACAATTGTTAATATCTATCAATGTTGCATTGTCTATTTGACAATGCTCCTCATAATAGATATAAAGCAATTACTATTTGGCGAATGAGTTGCGCAGCAAAAAAAAAAATTGATATAAAAAATTTTTCTAAGCCCAGGCTTATATTCAGGACAGGGGCAAAATTAGAAATTTTTTTAGGGAGCGAAATTAAATTATAATTTTTACGATAGAAAAAGAGTAGTTTCACAACTTTTAATAGACTATATCTTTAGAATTTTTAAAAGATTAAATCAAATTTTTATATTTTTAGGAGGGCCAATGTATAATTTTACCTTTACTAATTTAAAATTTTAAAGGGGCCATATGAAATTTTTTCTATTTTAGGGGGTCAGGGCCCTACCAGCCCTCCAGTTTCGCCACTAATTCAAGACTACTCCAATCTGATGCAAGAACTCGTTTCAATATTTAAAATATTAATAAAAAATTAGGAATATATTCTATAATAATATAATTTCATAATTAGATTTAATTTTTATTACTATTTAAATCAATTCTAGTTCAAGTTAAAAAAAATTATCTAAACTCGACTCAAGTAAAGTCCAACCTACCAAGCCAGACCAACTATCCAAACTTTAGACAACTTGAGAAGGATTTGAGTGAAAAAATTAAAATGCTATAAATTTAAATATATTTGGATTTAAAAAAATTAATATTTGGATTTAAAAATCTCAATCCATTTTTTTCCTCATATCATGATCAGGGCATTTGGATTTTTTTTGAAGTTCGTCCATATGCATAGAGAAATTTTAGTATTAATTTTATAGATTATTTTAAAATTCATATAACTGTAAAAGTAAATATAATTAAATACAAAAATACTAACAAATAAAAGTTAACAATAAAACTATAGGCAAAAATACTACAAACTTCCCCTTCACTATACATTTATATTTTAGTCGTTCTTGAAGTTCAAAAAAAAAATATTTTAGTCGTTCTACTGATAAAATGAACAAATTAACCTCTATATATTGGTTGAATAAGCAAAATAATTCTTCACTAAAATTTGATGTTTATATGAAATATATTATAATTAAATAATTTAACCCGGAAAAAAGTTTGAAATCAGAAAAATATTAAGTAGCAAATTAAAAAAAATTAAAAATTTAAATATATATATTTTTAAAATAAACCATTAAAATCTTACGATATTGTTTTTTAACTTACTTCATATGAGATCTATATGGATTTTTTAAATAACTTCTCTTAATTTTAGAAGAGGGTTCTTTTGACGTTAGACATTATTTATTATTTTTATAAACACCCAAATTAAAATTGCTCACTATTTGACAATTTTAAAATAAAATGACTTAAAACTGACTACATTTAAAACCTTTTAAGACAAAGAATTGTAGGGCTTTACCCCGGAGGGAGCCCTTCCAGAAATTCTCGAAGGCCAAGGCTGAACCCAGGCCTAAGAGGGGGTTTGGAAATAGTTTTCAACCAGCAATAGACGCGCCTCGGTTAGAACCTCACTAGCTGCGTCATTGCCCCAAGCGCAAAGATGCCTCAACCTATCGCTTTGCCCAGTCTTTATAAGCGAGGCAAGGGGTCGTTATGTATTTCGGCAGCGATGAGGGATACCACGCCCAATTACATTGCCCATACAATACCAATAGGTACTCGTATCTCAACTACAAAATCACGTATATTGCAAACATTAGAATGGTCGATTTTTAATTTCAACGATGGAGATTCCATTCATAATAGTTCCAATAATGAAAAAATAGAAAAAAGGAAGGAAATATATATTCTTACATACTTTTGCGATTCAAAATAAATATCCATTTATTTACACTTATTGTAAATTCACTTTGAACTGCTGATAATATAAAACTTTCCTTTTACTATTTTCCTTTTGGACTGTAAAATCAGACAGTGCATATACAAACCAAAATATCCAGTCTGCAGGCACTTTTCTGTTTTTTATTATCGTTTCCACTTTTAAAAAGGTAAACAAGCACTAAGTAATCACACTACAGACCTCTTAATTTTTATTTTTGGATAGAAAACCTCTTAATTTTAGTAGGGATATGAATTTGAGTTGTAGTCTTGTAGATACATATGGTTGAATCGATTACCACTTCTGTTTTTTATGATGCTTTGATATATGTGGCTGCAATGGCTCGAATCAAGCCCTTACAATACAAGTGACTGCCATATCAGCTTTTTACTGCAACATGTGAAAGAAAACGGAATAAGGACGTTACAGGGTCACTAAGGTAAAGGAACAAAACGATCTCAAAACCATATACATGATTTGTCAGGACCACTGACGATAACATTCAGGGCGCATAATGAAAAATATAAAACTTAAAAATTAGCAAGGGGCCGCGCGAACGCAGGCCCCCACTACCACAAATTACGACGTAGGCTCTCCCAACTTGGGGAGACCTTAGGGAAGCACCCCTCCCAAGTGCAATGGAAGTCACTACCCCAGGCCATGGATCTTCAAGATCATCCATTGACCCCGTCCAGGTAAGTATGTTGCAATGTAGCAGCTTGCCTTATATTTATATATCTAGCGCTTTGCTCCACTGCCATCACCCGGCGTTGTGGGATTTATCATCTCAGCAGTTAATAGCCCTCTTCCCTCTTTTGAAGGCATATCTACTCGCGTTCTTTTTCTTTTTTTCTATTATTATTTTCCTTCGTAAAAAATTTCAGAGTAGACCTCTTAATTTTAATAGGGCTCAATATGTAAATTCATATTGTATTTTAGGTTAAAGTTAAAATTTGTCATTATATTTTATTTTGATTGATATTTATTATTGTACTTTTGAGGGTAAATGTATTAGAAAGCCAGTACTTAGGGGTGGATTGTATTTTGGTGCCATCTACTCAAAAAATAGATAAATTAGCTCTTATATATTTCGAAAAATGCAAATTAATTTCTCCGTTAAATTCAAGCTGAAAATTATTTTTATGGGTAAGCTATAAAAATGGTCACTCAACTAAGCCTTTCGTTCTATTTTGGTCACCCAACTATTAATCTTTTCCATTTAGTCACTAAACTTTTCAAAATTAAATATTTTAGTCACTTTGAGCTGATGTGAGCTTTTTATTGTACTTTTACCCGAAATTAGCCTTTAATATTTACATATTTTTATCAAATTGATCATAAATATATAAAAAATTCAACAAATTTAGCCCTCAATGTTTGCAAAATTTGTCATTTTAGTTCTAATTTTTAAAAAAATTTAATAAATTTGGCCCTCAATATTTACAAATCTATCAATTAGTCCTAACTCTAAAAATTTAAAAAAAATATATTTAAAAAATCATTTTTTGCTCTTCATAACCCATCGGCTAACCCATATGAGATATTAAAATAAGAAAAAGAGTATACTCTTTCAAGTCATTTGCAAAAGAATTCTAAAAAAGTTGGAATAAAACACAAAAATATTTAAGACCCAAAAAAAAAAATAAAGGCATTAAAACGTTATCTACCCGAGTAGTCATACAACCAATTATTCCAGATAGGTTCCAAATCAATTGGTTTGGTCCAATGGGAAGCTTAAATTATAGTAAAAGAAATTGTTGCAAGTGACTTGAAAGAGGGTACTTAGCCGATGGGTTATAAAGGGCTAAAAATAATTTTTTTATTTTTAGAGGTAGGACTAAATTGACAGATCTTATATTAAGGGCCAAATTTATTGAAATGTTTAGGATTAGAATTAAAATGATAAATTTTGTAAATGTTGAGGGCTAAATTTGTAAAATTTTATAGGGCTAATTTGGGGTAAAAATACAATAAAATAAAGTCCACATCAAATTAGAAGGTCTAAAACATTTAATTTCAAAAAGTTTAGTGACTAAATTGAAAATTTAATAGTTTGGGGACCAAAATAGAACGAAAGGCTAGTTGGGTGACAATTTTTATAGTTTACCCATAAAAAATAATTTTCAACATGTATTTAACGTTGCATGTCATCATTTAACAGATAAAATTCAACAAATGGGCATATTTGTATATTTTGAAATGCATAAAGACTAATTTACTCATTTTTTCAATAGAGGAACTGAAATGCAATTTGCCCTTAATTACAAGGGCTCCCTGGAACTTTACCTACTTTTGAGCTAAAGATAAGTTTACTATTATATTTTAACTTTATCTTAATTTTTGTCACTTTATTTTTGTTTAATTGAACTGTCACTAAAATTTTAAATTTTTTATTGAGTTATACTATTCAATTTTAATTTAAAATACTTTGAAGACAAATTTAATAAAAAATTAATTTTTTTGGATAAATTTCAAAAATATACATGAATTTGGATTTAATGTGCAATATAATATACGAATTTTGATTTAGTGCAATTTTATATATAGAACTTTAATTTTGATTCAATTTTCACATAACACTTACAACGTTATTTATGTGACACTATTTTTCTTGAAGTCATATGAAAATTGTTAATTGACAATTTAATAAACTAAAAAATTAATGAGTAAATGTTAATATTTCCACGTAAATTTAATTTATTTTTGGAAATAATTTAAATTATTTCCACTTAAAATTAATTTATTTTTGTAACACTCAAACATTTTTTATGTCGAAATTCACGCCATCTCGATGACGAAGGAAATTACATTTCTAAATGTGAATATAGGTTTTAGCCTCATTAATTATTAATTATATGTGACATCGAGAAAACATCAAAATTGAATTGAAATACATATAGGTTATAATTGTGCTATGGATTTAAATGAATGAAATAAAAAAGAGGATTATATATGAGAATTAATGGTAATAAGGTGGTAAGGAATTATAAGGGACTTGATGAGTAATTTGACAAGATGATTATTCCTTAATTTCTTATAATTAGTGGAGAGTTTTAATTTGTGTCATTTATATCCACTAACTCTCCTTAAAATCCTTCCCAACCATAGGATTAAGTACTTAGATAATAATCTAGACTACTTTTGAAAGGTGTTAGGAAAGAAAGAGTCTATAATATATATGTAACATCCTTAATACCCTTTGAACAGGAACAATGTTAGATCGATAATAAATGTGTTAGAATTTAAGAATGTCATAAAGTAAAAATTAGCAGTCTTTGTAACGACCCGATTTTCAGTGGTATTGGAAAATGCAGTTTCCGGACACATTTCCGTAAATCAAGTTCGTAAATATTAAATAGGGATATTTACGAAGTTATTATATTGATAAATTAAAATTTGGTTAAGCATTTTAGTCGAAAGAGTGGTTAATTAAGGCCCAAAGACTAAATTGTACTAGTTTAATCGTTATAGATTTTTAATTAGGAAAAGGCTTGGGGACTTAAATAATAATTATACAAAGGACTAAAATGAAAAATAAACCTATTGTAAATGGATGTTAGTGGGATTTGATGGTAGATGAAATTATGTTTAGTTAATTGGGTGATTAAGGTATAAATAAGTATGATTAAACTAATTAATTAAGATTAACTAAAATTAATCTTAGTATATAAACAAAACTTAGTTAGAAAAGATGACAAAAGTCATCATCTTCCCAAAGGCTTTACCGCCCAGCATTGAATAAAGCTCGGAAAACCTGGCTTTAACTTTTGGCCAAAAATTCTAGTAAGTCCTTAGCCATTTTTCTTTGATTTTTATGGAAATTGAATCATGGGAGATTGATTTAGCTAGCCCATGTATCAATTTGTGAAATTGTTAAATTTTTTGGAAGTTACCATTGTCGAGAAATAGATGAAATTGGTGTAAGTTTGATAGAAATTAAGCTTAGATTATAAAAAAAGGACCAAATTGTAAAGCTTAATTGTTAGTTTCATATATTAGGGACCAAATTGAATAAAATGTGAAATTGTTATAAAATTTCAGTAGAAATAGGAATTATAAGGTCCCTAATGAATATATGTGAAATCGGATTTTAATCCGAAGCTTTAGATTGAAAAGTTATGATTGTCCCGATTTTAGGGACTAAATTGAACAAATTGAAAAATATGCATAAAACGATATTTGGTTATGAATTGGCTGGTAATTAACTGTGTGGTATTTTTTGTGACTATTCGTAGCTAACATCAACACAGAACCTTTGAGAGGGAAAAGTAAACGAAAGTGATCAACGAGTGACCCAAAAACTCTTGTTTGTACATTTATGATTTGTGATCATTTTAAACTGTTGCATGTGCATAATTACTGCATGAGGAAATGTTCAGGTGAGTCTATACTGAAAATATGAACCATGATGCTGAATTGATATGAAACTCGAAGTAGATGACTAGAATGAATAGAATGGAAAATGATGTGGGATACTTGAAAATATGATAAGTGATATAGAAATTGAGTAGAAATATGCTATATGACATGATTTGCATGTGATTTGTTAATGAAATGAGATTGTGACTGTGAATATAATTGATAAATTATATATGTACTAAATTGTAATGAGTTGAATATTGGTACCCTATTAGTTGTTCGGGTTGTGTTGGATATAGTTGGCATGTCATAGGATTGGATTGTATATGGGATTATGCTCTTATGCGCCAGGATGCACCTTGTGCACCAGGATACACTTTGTGTGCCAATATGCTCTTTGTGTGCTAGTATGCACTTTACGTGCCAGTTTACCCTACTTGGGTTTATCCAATGATGCACTTCGGTGCCAACTGGTGTTTTGGTTGGGCGATCCATGTATCTATTTGAGTCCAAGTTAGGTTAATAGGGGTTATAAATAGTAAACTTGATAAGTGGTGCTGAAATGAATTGATAATGATATGGAACCAATTTCATATGTGATCTATTATGCATAATGGTTGAAAACGAGCTTGGAGACAGTAGTATAAATGAATGAGTCAATTGAATCCAGAAAGAGTTCAAATGATATGGCAAACGAATTGTTGATGAGAAATAAATATGAGGTTGAATGGAACAATGTCATAGTTATGAACTTATAGTGATAACTAGTATGTTTTGAGTTTGGTATGATATATGTAGTTGAATTGGTTAAGCTATGGACATGATAGTATATTTGGTTTAATAATGGTATGTGCATCCTTTATGTGTGAATAGTGATGTAATTGTGAACTTGCATTTTAATATCTATATTTTTATAATTTTTAAAGGATTAAATTAAATTAAACCAAATCTATATCTATATTTTAATATCTATATTTTATAATTTTAATATATATATATCTATACTTTATATTGAATTGTGGATTTGATGCAATATGTTTCTAATTTGTTCAGTTGTGTAATGTCTGACAAGTTACGTAGGGTCATTGACGAGGAAGTGGAAAGCCACTTCTCTTGTAATGATAAAGATGTCAAGGTATTTGATATATCGACTCTTTCTCTACCTATTGTTGGTAATTCTAATTAGTCAGCCTTTCTTCAAAATAGGGCAACCTTTTTTGAGAAAATTGCTAGAGCAATCCCTCAAGCCTAGTCTTCTATCAGTAGGGTCCCAATCGAGAAACTCCGAAATCTTGGGGCTTATGAATTCAACGGGTTGAAGGATGAGGTGTTGGATCTGGTGCCCTAAGTGTAATATATTTGTTTGTAAAATTGTAATTTTTTTCGAACAGATTGATTAATAAAATAATTCATGGATTATATTAATATACTTTGTATAATGTCCTTATGTGGTTTTTGCATGCAAAGCAAAATCGAAGCAAATATTGGCTCACTGGTTGTCTAATGTTTAAACTAATACTAATTGGTATTACATGGTTGGATCGTAATATGGAAAGACAACTTATATTAGTAGATAAACCTAAATATGCCCTTAGTCTAATCTGAAATGAGCAAACCGATTGAAAGATTAATATGTCGTCTATCAAGTCCAATTGGAGAGAGACATTATCTTGGGCATCAGAGCGGTTGACTCCCAAAAAATAGAGACATAGATGTGACTGACTGAACTGACAATACATCGGATTGGACCCAAGAAGAATGGATCTTGAATCCGTTTATGAATTTATTCACATGTGACATTTAAAGTGTGGCATACATTAATCTTGAGTGGATGATGGACTATATATGTATGACTCGTATACTTTGATGTAAGCAAAATCCTGAGTTCAAATAGATAAGGAATCGAAAACTGGTACGTTATGTATATGACTTTTGCAATATATAGCGTCATTTACAACAATGGAATTCATAGCTTGCGATATAAATAAATGATATCCTCCCATTGGCATTAAAAGGTAAATGAAAAGTAAACATGGTCATGGGTCATGGGTTGTTCGTCTTTGAGATGAACGACTTGATTACTATTTGATAGTAATTGGCTTTTCAGGAACAAAGATGTAATGGTTACCTTGAGATAAAATAGTATCATATTGGGATAACAGATTTATCCGAAAGAGATTAAGGATATCCTATGAGGGTAACACACTTTTAACTAGGTCATTGGATAAACACTGATTGAGTTGCTTTCGTAATGGTATGTTATTAGGGAGAGCTCAGTCACAATGTTGTGGGCTAAATTCGTGACTAAATGAGTTTATAATTAATAGGTGAAAAGCTGAAACTTAATTGTTAATCATTTGAGACCTAATCGCATATGTCCAATCGGTCCCTCTACTAACTTGTTGAAACCAAAAGTGAATTGCATGTTAAATCAAATGAATAAAAATGGATAGAAATTGTAAAGTTAGAAAAATGAGAATCATTTGGAAATGAATATTATTTTCTCTAAATAGAAATGACTTGTAAATTAATTTATGGTTTTTCGAATTATTAATTAATTAATTGAAGTTCAAAAATGAAAATAAATTGGTCATAGTGAATCCCTTGAATGTAGAAATATTAAATATATTTTCTCATAGATTCTTTTACAGTAAAGTTGTCATGATTTTAACAGAATTAGAATTGGGTTGAGAAAATTATTCAATTATTCAATTAATTTATTAATTTATGATATTTATTTTGAGAAATAGAAAAACAAGTATTGGGTTAGATTGAATTATAAAGTCCTGAGTTAAAAGTCTAAGAAGTACTTATAATTGGACCCGATACGGAAGAAGCCCAAAATCCTCACATGTTGTTATTAGGGACGACAAACCCTAGTATAATTAACTAGGGTTGTCGACCCTTAATCGTAGTTAGACTAGGAGTTTATTTTTCTATGAAATAGACTTCTACAAATTCAACAAGGGTTTCACTTTTTCTCTCTATAAATAGATAGTACCGGTAGGGTTAAATGGACAATAAGTTTTACTCAACTTTGAGATATTGTTGTTCTGTTTGAAAATAATGAGAATTTGTTTTCTATGTATAAATTCTATTTTCCGGAATAGCAATTTTACCGGTTACTATTAAAGAGAGATTTGTTTTCCCACTGAAAGTAAAGTAATTAATTTATGGTTGTGTTTGATTTGAATTTGTTCGAGCCCCCACTCGAAGCAATTCATGGTACAAGAATAGCGGAGAAGGTCGTTTAGTTGAAAGCCAGGAATGACAAGGATCCGTTGAGCAGAAAACACAGGTGCGATTTCGGTAAAGAGTTTATTGCTATAAATATCACAAACTGGCTCAGTTTTCAAAAAATTTTAATTTTTCGCTGTGCAGGAAAATCGTTTTCGAACCGAATTTTTTTCAACATGAGGACCCTAAAATAGTCGAGTATTGGCTTGAGCACTGTCAAAGGATTCTTATACAATTTCAATACACTCCAACTCATAAATTAGATTTTGCAGTATCTTTGTTGTCCGATGAGGTTTATATTTGGTGGGATACTGTAATCTCATCTATCCCCAATGAACAAGCGACTTGTTCGTTTCAAGAATGAGCAAATTGGTCCCTCTCAAAAAATCAAAACAATTTAATCCCTATCAATTTTAAAAGTGAGCAACTAAGGAAAAATAGTCGTGACATTAATGTTTTTCATCAATTGTACATGATTTCTATTAGTATAACAATAATTTTAACCCTCAAAGTTTACACACTATGCCAATTTGGTCCTAATTTAACAAATTTATCCCACTACATGTGTAAGTGTGCAAATGTTAAGGTTGAATTTATTGAACTTTTTAGAAGTAAGGCCAAAATGACAAAATATATAAATATTTAAGGCAAGTTTGTTTTTATACCGAACAATTTTGTGTATAATTGATAAAACATTAATGTGGTGATTAATTGTCTTTAGTTGCTCACATTCAAAATTGACAATGACTAAATTGCTTCAATTTTTATGAAAGGGACTAATTTACTTAATTTCAAAATTGAAAACGATTGAAGAGGTGTTTTTACCTAAAATTTACTTAGAAATAATTTCATTGTTTAGTACAAACGATCCCATGTCAATCCAATCACCCTCTTTTGAGATTTATACTTGCATTGTATGTGGATCCAATCGAGATAATAAATTCTTTTAGGTAGTGTTTGAAATTTTGGTTTGGATTTCAAAAAGTTAAACTTGAAATATATGATTTTCAATTTTTTGTTTGGAACTTAAAATATTTCAATTTTAAATTAATTCTAATTGAATAATTCAATTTTAAATTTAGATTTCAACTAGCTTTAATCTTTTCCTAAAAAAGGTTTGAGCTTTAAAAATTTTAGAAATAAATAATAAAGTAATTATAACTTTAAGTAAAGAAAACCAATGACAATCATAATAAACTTAAGTAGTTTGAAGGTCTAGCAAATTGGGTAATTTAGATGATTCATGTGTAACCTGGATGTAAATTTATCACCTTTTTCGATTTGGTATTTGAACGATAAAACTTGGCAACGGAAGACAAAAAAGGAGACAAAGCCAGTGCTCTATCGATGTTGCAGTGCCTGTTTGAAAATGCTCCTCGTAGGAGATAAAAGAAAAATACTATTCGGTAAAAGAATTTAACCAAGAAAGGAGAGGTAAAAAGAATCTAATGTCCAACCCTATTTTCACACCAGTCCGGTCCAATTTAATGCTTGTTTTACTGTTAAAATTAAACATATCTTTATAAAAAATTATGGTTTTATTTATTAAATGGAGACTGACATCAAATAGTTTTAAAATTAAAAAAGTATTCATTCAAACTCAGCTAAACTCAGCTTAAATCAGGTCGAGCCGATATATGACTATTAGAGAGTTCTAGCTAAGACCAGTTTGAGTTAAATTTTAAATTTTTTGTATCATTTTTAATTTTATATCCTTTCAAGTTCTGTAAATTCTCTGTTACAAAATCAATTTTAAAATTCGAAGTACTATTCCAGATTATTTTGTGCAATTTTTTTTTCTCTAATCTTGGCTTCTAGTTTTTCTTTTCAAGTTCCTCCATATGCATAGAGAAAATTTGGCGAGCTAGTACGGATTTTAAAATAAAAAATTAGTTAAATAAAAATATACTCCAAAACTAAAAACTATTATCTAACAAAATAACAAAACCTATATTTTTAAATGGCTTACATCCAATGATATCAGACATAAGTATAATTAACAATTATAAATCCTTAATACTGCGATCTACAGGGCTTTACCCCGAAGGGAACCCTTCCAGAAATTCTCGAAGGCCAAGGCTGAACCTAGGCCTACGAGGGGGTTTGGAAATAGTTTTCAACCAGCAATAGACGCGCCTCGGTTAGAACCTCACTAGCTGCGTCATTGCCCCAAGCGCAAAGATGTCTTGACCTTTCGTTTTGCCCAACCTTTATAAGCGAGGCCAGGGGTCTTTACGTATTTCAGTAGCAATGTGGGATAGCACGCACAATTAGATGACTCCTATACAAATACCAATAAGTCTCGTATCTCCTAACGACAAAATCACGTATATTCCCAACACTAGAATGATCGATTTTTAATTTCAACGATGAAGATTCCATTCATAATAGTTTCAATAATGATAAAAGAAATAGAAAAAGAGAAGGAACTACATGTTCTTACATACTTCTGCCATTCAAAATAAATTCATATCCTAAATCCAGAATGCAACTTACCCTCTTTAAAGGAGGCAGAGAACTAACAGTTATCAATTTATTTAGTGATATGAATACGAAATATTTAAGAAGCATGAAAATGTTGAGCTAATGTATTTGAGTTGTAAATACATATTGGTTGAATCGATCACCAGTTCTGCTTTTATGATGCTTTGATATTGGCTCGTTCATGTGGTTGCAGGTTGAATTCATAAGCTGTTGAATAGACAATAACCTGTTTGAAAATAACTCGAAGACTGTCAAAATTCGGGTATAAATGCTCAAAACGCAATAGGCTGTCATTCTTATGGAGTTTAGGGAAGAAAAAGGAAAATAAACAAAATTGGGAAGGAGCTGTATAGCTTTCGCGAAGGTTTGATGATCCATATCAGACAATCCTAAAACCTGGCAACATTTCTTCAGCGGGGATTTGAGCATGCAATTACACTCGTACCTTTAAAATTGTAAAACTACTCAAGACTTTAATTCAACTTTTGACCAGACAAATAATACAAACTATAAACTTTGACTTATAAATTGGGTAGGGGCCGCGCGAACGCAGGCCCCCGCTACCACAAATTATGACGTAGGCTCTCCCAACTTGGGGAGACCTTAGGGGAGCACCCCTCCTAAGTGCAATGGAAGTCACTACCCTAGGCCATGGATCTTGATGATCATCCATTGACCCCGTCCAGGTAAGTATGTTCCAACGTAGGAGCTTGCCTTCTATTTATATGTCTAGTGCTTTGCTCCACCGCTATCATCTAGCGATGTGGGAACCATCATCTCAGCAGTCAACAGACCTCTTTTGAAGGCATCTCTACTCGCACTCTTCTTTTCTTTATTTCTATTTTTAAAGGTAAAAAAATAGTTAATCACAATATACATCTTAATTTAGTAGAGGTTAATATGCAGATTTACTACTATATTTTAGGTTAAAATTAATTTTTGTCGTTATACTCTATCTTGATGATATTTATCATTACACTTTTAAGTTAAAAATAAATTTACTATTATATTTTAATTTATCTTAAATTTTGTCACTTCACTTTTGTTTGATTGAGCTTTATCACTAAAATTTGATTTTTATTGAATTTTACTATGCAATTTCAATTTAATTTATTTAGAAGACAAATTTGATAAAAAAATAATATTTTTAATTTAATACTTAAAATTAGTAAATTGATATAATATCAACAATTAATAAAAACAATTATTTATAAAAAAAAGTAAACTTAATCTTTTTCAAGTATTTATTTTATTAAATAATTACATGATAATTTACTAATTTTTAATATCATATAAATTATTTTTTAAAATATGAAATAATATTTGAAATAATATTTTTAGATTCTAATCACCAAAATCAATATTAATTAGTGAAATTTAATTAAAAAGAAAATTTAGTGACAAAATTTAGTAAAATTTCTGTTGTTGTTTTTTTTTTCTAGACTAGTAGTAAAATTGAGTCACATAAAATTTATGTGGCAAATTTAATTATATTTTCAAATTTTAATGATAAATATTAATAAAAATAAAATATAGCAACAAATTTCAATATTCACCGATAGTATGATTGTAAATTTACATTTTAACTCTTTTAATAGCAATTAGATGTGGATAAAAAAATATGTACAAGTATATCTTATAAAAGTTTATATTAGAATATAATAAAATTTCAGTTAAAATGATAAAATTAAATATTTAAAATTAATTGTGTTTTAGGTTCAAAATTCACGGAATTCCCCCATGTGTGAGTTTTTATGAGCTTAAATATAATATGGATATAGATACTATATATTTAAGGATAAATTCTACAATTAGTCACCTAATTATTAGTGTATTTCTATTTTGGTCACTGAATTATAAAAACTTTCAATTTCATCACTAACATTATCATTAGATTCTCTTTTGGTCACCCTCTGTTAAATCATTAACGAAATTATTAACATTACCTTTTTTCTAACTGTTACAACAACACGTTTAATCCTCAACACTACACATTCAAATTGGTTCTGATTCTAAATAATTTAACAAATTTAACCCTTTCATATTTACAAATTCTATCAATTTGATCATTAAAACAACATTTTGAGATACAATCAATCATCAATGTTGAGGCCAAGCAAGAATAAAGTGATTCAGATATTTATACTTTGTCAAATATTAGAATTCATGTATCGGGTTCAACTCTCATCTATTAATATTCAATATTAAATCAGATTAAGACATATATTATTGATATTTAAAGGACAAATTAAATTTCTTAATAACTTTCCTGTAGCATTAATATAAATAAAGCTTTTATCCAAAACAAAGCTACAATTGAATTGCGAAATAAAATTATCTTGGAAATGCATTAACTAGTTAATGGATGACTTTCCGTCTTACACCACTTGAGTGGTCATTCATTGACCAGTCACTTGTGTGTTTCACACTTCCATCAAGTCACTTGTTATTAGAGGGTACACTCTTATTTCCAATAGAGGACGACTGAAAGACCATTGAGATCCAATAATCTCATACTACCTTAGCTACCTTAGCAAAAGGGATGTCAAAGTAGGCTTCCGCTTGACAACAACCAGCACACAAGGGATTTACCACTTAGTTGATCATATGAGTGAGCCACCACTCATACTGTCGGTGACGTGACAATACCAAGCATGAGACCTTCCAGGCTTGATGAAGAAAATATTTTGTTTTCCAAGCTCTCAACTCCTTTAAGCATCTGTTTTCTCCACTGTCGTCTCTTACATAAGTGGGAATTAAGAAACATCCACTCAGCAGGCTCTTGTGAAGCCATTCTAATCACACATTCTGTTATATATGTTTTCTATTATCGTCTTCCATTTCGTAAAAGTAATATGAATTGGATATATTTAATAAGAACAAAAGCAATTTAATAAACATGAGATGGTATATATAAACAAAATGTTGGCTAAAGGGATTTGTGTTTAAGTAAGCATTTGAGCACTGGATAAGGTCCGATTACCAACCTCATAACGTGAATGATTAACAAATCATTGATGGTAAGTTGAGCGCTCATAATTTGAATTAGAGTAATGGTAAACTTAATTTTGGAATAAAATGTTTATAGGGCTTCACATTTATGATCCGATAAGATTAATACGATTATCTTTGTGTATTAACTGAGTTTTTTCAGTTCACACATTAGTTGCTTAAAACGCGTATGTTAAAGATTTCTTCAGGAGCTTAGATTTAGACCGAGGAACATCGTAGCATTGTTTGAGGTTTTAAGGTTTTAATTCAATTATTTGATTTTTTTTTTTACATTAGGATAATAGCATGTATATAAAGACTTGGATATGTATTTGTAAAATGTAAATTTGATTTATATTTCAAATTTCTTTTTGTATTATCAATGGAACTTTGTTTTGTAATTTAGATTAAATATGTTTGTGATGTGTGTTTTTAACTTGAAGGGAAATTTAAATTTGTTTTATAATGTCGTGAAACGTATGAAAATGATACGAGTGTAATATTTTAATTTTCATCAATATCGAAAAATTCAATTGTGAGACTAAATTTATAAAATTGAGCCCTATGAAATTTTAATTGATGCAATTATGAAACAAGTATGAAATTAAAAAATAGGAATATTAGTAATTAATTAATAAAGTATTAAAACAGTACAGGGACCAAGTTGGAAGTTTATTATTTAAATAGTACAATGACCCAATTGTAAGGTGATTGAAATAGAGGATATTAGGTGGGAACTAAATATGTCCCTAAAAAATGATTAACCATTGATTAGGGTACAATTTGACCATTGATAAATTTTGAATGTCAAATGAATTCAATAAAAGTCACAATGGTAACGCTCCAAAATATATGATGTAGTAATACACACCGATTGATTGAGAGGGTTTGGGTAAAAGAGAGAAGTTTTACCTTTTTTCTTCTTTTCCTTTTTTTTCATGAACTTGTGGACCTTTGAAAGTAGAGTTGTTTATAGGTTAGGTTACCTATCCAGGTCTAAAGGCTTATCCGAAATTTGAGAAGGTTTGGGTAAAAATATTAAGCTCAAAAAATGGGCTTGGACAAAAAAATTAGGCCCGTTTAAAATATGGGCCAGGCTCGAGCTTGAACATTAAATGCCCGATCTGACCTGTTTTTTAAGTTTATAACACTTTATATAATGTTATTTTTATATATATCATGTAATATAGAACACATTAAAAAAATAAACTAATACTAAATATATAATACTACTCTAATGTAAATATTAAAATAATATTAAAATGACTATATAAAATGTTTCAATAACTAAAAAAAATTAAAAATAATATGGGCGGGCCTAAAATGGGCTTAGGTTAATCTTTTGTAAATATGGACGGGTTTGGGTAAAATTTTAAGCCCATATTTTGAGTCAGGCTTGGGCAAGTATAAAGTATGTTAATTCCAACCCGAACCCGGCCCGACTCAGCCCATGAACACCTCTACTTGAGAGAAGAAGAAGTTTAAGTTCCACCATTTTTGCCTGTCCAAAATTACATGAGGTAAGGAAATTTATCCAATTTTTGGTATAATGAATTTGGTGTACTCAACCCAATGGTTAATTTTCATGATTGTGGAAATTTAGTTGTCACTGATAAAGTACATGGAAAACTCAAGCTAGAATCTATGAATTAATTGGTTGTATAGTTACATGAGTAAGAAACTAGTTAGTATTGAAGTGAGTAGAATTGGTACAAGGCTTGATTCCATGATTATTAAAAGAAAATAATTGTTGAAATATTAGGGACCTTTTTGTTAGAGTTGAGAACCTTGAAGATCTTTTATATATAATGGTAGTTTGAGGTCCTTAAAGAACAAATACGAAGTCGAAATCAAATTCAATTGGGTGAATTTTAAGATACGAGCATTTAGGATATTATGGTTAAAAGGGGGACTTATTTGTAAAGAATGTAAAATATGTTTGGTTGTCGGTATGTCCTTATAAGAATTACTATTATTTCAGTAATTGAATCAGTCATACATAGCTAAAGACGATCTCGGAACATCAAAGGCGAAAAGGAAAGGAAAAGGTGAACATCGAGTAAATATTGCGCTTTGTACTACTATAATTCATTTTCAATTATTCATTACGTTATCTAGCTAGTTGATATAACCGAATTTGAAATAAATGTCGAGGTAACCATATCTTTCCTTAAAACTTGAAATGACAAAGTTGATATAGTATTGTTCGAACTATGTTATATAAGTTTATTTTGATGATTGATACTGTTACGTTGGTAGATTTATAAATACTAGAATTTTGATAGTTAATTGTGATGACATGTGAGATGATGCTAGAGTTGATATAATCAAATATTTGTATATCGAAATTTAATGTTATATATTTGTATATTTGTTACCATAGTGTTTTAAGACATTATAAATAAAAATTACCATTTCGTATATTTCTAGGTTTAGGACTTGAGGCATGTTGAACAAGTTTTGAGACAAGAATCCTTCTGTTTTGAAACATTCAAAAATTGAAACATAAATAGTAATTAGGTAAGGCCAATCTTGAGATAAAATCTCATTGTCTCGAGACACATTTTTGAATTTTGGTATTATAGTTTGGATTCGAATTGAAACTTGGTATAATCTCAAGATTTGAAAAATAAGAAGAAGATATTTGACACCTATAACACATGTATATGGATACAAATGATGTTTAGTTTGATTTGAACAATACTATAAGTTCAATTTACGGAAATACATTAAGTTAAATTGAGTTGCTTTAGTAACAAAATGTGACATTATACATTCTAGCGATTGAATTGAATATAAATTGTTTCAATGGATGCGTTTGGACATGTTTTTAAGTACTTTTGGACGAAATTTTAACTTCAGGGCCCAGATTTTGGTATCCTTACTATAGGTATTGAAATAGGGCAAGTTAGCAGCAAAAAAGTTACAGTAATTGAGCCAGGTATCATACATAGATTTAGGTATTAAAACACGGGGTCCTTAGCAGCACTATTGCCCTATTTTGTGAGTTTTGACCCACTGAAGTTCAATTTTTTACCTCAAACACTTCCAATCTCATATGAAATTATTCTAATTGGTTTTAAGATGTTTCTAAAACCCTCAAATAGTTTCAAACTAAATTTTTATGATTTTATAAAAATGGTTTAAGATTTGAATTTTAAATAACTCTAAGTTATCTATTTAGTATGTACTTGGGTAATATTTCTCATTCATATTGTAAGTCGAGACGAGTGTTAACACTCCCCTTCACCTCCTTTTATGCTTTTTATTTTGTTTTTCGCAAGAATAATCCCAAGTTTTCTCCCCATCCCCTCAAGCTTTTGGCCGCCAGAATGGTGGAGATAGTCCCAACTACCTCATGCTCTTTCCGTGGTTTTCTCTTAAAGCTTGTCTCCATTTCTCCGCCCGGGAGTCTCTTCAGCCTGTGTTTCCTTTTACTTCAACAAGGTTGTTGCTTTCAATGTTGGTGACTGCCGACGATGTCCACTGTAGCGACAGTGCCGATTCTCCAGGTCCTTGCTCCGTGGTGGATCTGCTAGTTGAGAGTACGGTTGCTCCAATTGTTCAGGCTTTTTCAGCCACGCCTCCTCTCTCCCTTGCTGTTAGTTGCAGCGACAACAGCAGTAAATGGTTTAGTTGGCTAGAGTTCGGCCCATTTGTTGGGCTAGGGCTGGCCCTAGTATCTTTGGTGTTAATGTATTATCTCTTTGGGCTTTGGGTCCATTTGTTTATACTCAAATGTGAAGGTTCGTCAAAATTTTCTTTAAAAAACAAAAAACTGGCACAAGCATAATAGATGAATGAATGACAAAACTTCTGAGTAATTGGGTAACTAATTAAATCTTCTTGGTGAACATAATACAAGAGGTGAAAAGTTATTATTTATTTTCTTGACTGTCTTCTCTAACCGATGTTGGAATTAAGAAACAGTCACTCAGCAGGCTCTTGTGAAGCCATTCTAATCACACATTCTCTCCTGTTTTCTATTATCGTAAAAATGAACAAGCACTAGTCAATCGATATAGAACTCTTGACTTTAATAGTAATATGAATTTGATATTTAATAAGAACAAAAGTAATGCAATAAACATATAATATATATTTTCTCCAGTTAATTATGTTTTCTCTGGTATGTTTTGCAACATCAATGTTTGATTAAAAGAAACTTGAATTCACCGAAGCAACCCATATGCTAGTTCAGCTTCGGATGATATACAATTACTTTTGGATTAAAATGTTATGCAAATGCATGTGGTTGAATCCATTACCCGTTCTATTTTATGTTGCCTTTGATTAATAGAGGTTGAAATGGCCAGTTTAAATCCTTCAATTCTTTCAGCTATTAAGGAAATCCTATTCATTGAGTTTAACTTCTCCACATTAACTTTCAACTTTAACATTGGGTAAGGGCCGCGCGAACGCAGGCCCCCACTACCACAAATTATGACGTAGGCTCTCCTACTTGAGGAGACCTTAGGAGAGCACCCCTCACAAGTGCAATGAAGATCACTACCCTAGGCTATGGATCTTCCTGATCATCCATCGACCCCGTCCAGGTAAGTATGCTTGAAAGTATGAGCTTGCCTCTTATTTGTAGCTCCAGCGCCTTGCTCAATTGTCATCGCTTTGCCATGTGGGAATTAAACGAAGTTATAAAAATGAGGTTCATGTCAACCAGTCTGCAGGCCCTCTTATGAAGGCTTATCTAAGCACATTATTTTCTGCTTTTTACTGTAGTTTCACTTTCTTAAAGCTAAAAGAGCACTAGGTAATCGTTATAGACTTAATTTAGATAGTTATATGAATTTGATATATTTAATAAGCACGAAAATATTGAGCTGATGGATTCGAGTTTTAGATGCATATGGTCGAATCGATCACCAGTTCTGTATTTAGGATGCTTTGATATTGAATAGAAACATGTGGTTGCAATGCCTCGTTTCATTATCAGAGAGAAGTGTTTTAACAGTGCATTGCAGGTAAAATTCATGATCTTCTCTGTTTGAAAATAGCTGAAGGAAGACGTGTCAGATTCGAGTATACGTTCGACATGACCATGCTGAAAACGCAATAGGAATCTGTTATGGTTATGGAGGTTTAAGAAGACAAAGAAGGATCTCAAAACAGTAGACATGGGAAGGAGCAATTAACCTTTTAGAGAGGTTTAATGGTCTATCAGACAATCCAAACACTTCCATCAACTGCAACATTAGTGTCATTAATGGCCTTTCTCCAGTGTCGCTTTTGTTCCGGCTGATGTTTTAGGTGTAAGTACTAGACATGGATATGTGTGATTTCGATCTACATGGATCAGAAGGTTTTATTTGCACATCAGATAGTTAAACAGACCCTTGCATATATGTACATATGTATATTCATCTACATTTGATCCTGGGGAGTTGACTAAGGATCAGATGACATCAAGCTCTGATCAAAACTTTAAATGCAGTAAGTTCAGACTTTTTACACCCCAAACCTGTTTTCAATATTAACAATGCAAGTGCCTGCGAGCTGCGACGATGGTGAGTTTTTACAAATCATTCACATTTGATAGTTCATTTGCCAAATCCAGACCATATTGGTGAATATATACGATCTACTTTTAAACAACGTAAACATAGACTAATATGTTTACAAACAATTGCCGAAGATACTAATAATATACAGAATAAGGCAAGAAATATGTTCATTATTTTAACTCAATGAAAGCTTTAGACTTGGAAATTGGGAAGGGGCCGCGCGAACGCAGGCCCCCGCTGCCACAAATTATGACGTAGGCTCTCCCAACTTGGGGAGACCTTAGGGTAGCACCCCTCCCAAGTGCAATGGAGGTCACTACCCTAGGCCATGGATCTTCAGGATCATCCATTGACCCCGTCCAGGTAAGTATGTTGTAAAGTTGCAGCTTGCCTTTTATTTATACTCCAGCGTTTTGCTCCACTGCCATCATCTAACGATGTGGGATCTGTAGTGCACTCATCAAGTCTCTTCCCAATGCATATAAGTTATGTTTTTTGCTGTCATTGTTTTCCTCTTTAAAAGGTAAAAAAGAACTGTGATTAAGCTACACTAATACTACATATTTAATAAGCACCAAAATAATATAAGTAATGGATATTATGTTTAAGCATGAGATGTTCAATACACATATTGCATTCATGTTTATAATTTTTACATATTTAATAATTTAAATTTACATAATTAATTACTGGATCTAAATCACCAGCATTAGGTTTTTTTTTTTATACATCTCCACTTAAATTATGTTTTCTTTGATATCTTCTCCAATTTTGTAACATTGTTTGATGAAAAGAAACTTGGAATGGCTTAAAAAACTCGTCCTTGAAGCTACCTATATTAGTTCAATTTCCAATGATAATTGTTGTTTTAGATTAAAGTTTTGTTGAACCAATGAATTTGAATTGTAGTGGCATACAGTTGAATCAATTTCCAGTTGTCTTATTTTTTTATATGGACAATAACATGTTGAAAATAAACATGATTGCAACAGGAACCTGCCATGGTTATGGAGGTGAAGGAAAAGAAGGATCTCGAAACGATAGACATGATTGGGAAGGAGCAGTTAAGCTTCTTTGAGGGGTTTAATGGTCTATATCAGACAAACCAAGCACGACTTTTCCATCGACTGCAACATTTATTAAGTGGTGGTCAATAATGGCCTTTCTGTAGTGTAGCTTTTGTTGCTAAATTGTACACTTTGGTCCCTACTTCAGTCCTGGTAATATTTTAGGTGCAAGTGCTAAACACGGATATTTAAGATTTGAAACAATGGTGGATCTTTTCAGCTCTTACCGCAAATTCAGTTCCGGTACATTTCCCAACCCAAACTACATAAACAAAAACTCCCAAATGAAAGATGATAGGCAGAGCACCAATTACAAACGAAGGCTACCACTAAATACTTAATACTCAAAAATTTGGTAGGGGCCGCGCGAACGCAGGCCCCCGCTGCCACAAATTATGACGTAGGCTCTCCCAACTTGGGGAGACCTTAGAGCAGCACCCCTCCCAAGTGCAATGGAGGTCACTACTCTAGGCCATGGAACTGCTGGATCGTCCATCGAACCCGTCCAGGTAAGTATGTTGTCAAGTTGCAGCTTGCCTTTTATTTATATTCCAGCGTTTTGCTCCACTGCCATCATCTACCAATGTGGGAGTTATCATCTCAGCTGACAACGGCCCCCTTTTTAAGGCATCTCTAATCACAAAGATTTGGTTTTTCTGTTATTATTTTCCGCTTTTAAAAGGTAAAAAAGAACTGGTTAACACAGTAGATATATAATAAGCATATTTAATAAAAAATTATATAAGAAAATATAAAGTTTTAATTGAAATTATTAAAATTCATTGTCTCTTATGTTCAAGTCTATAAATTTTAATACAATAGAGGTATTAATACAATATATTTAATTAACACGAAAGTAACTCACTAAGTAAGGTAATAAACACCCTATAAAATGTTTAAACATGAGATGCTTTATACACATTGCATTTATTTCTGTAATACCACACAAATTGCATTTAAGTTTATAATTATAACACATTTAATCATTTATTTTATATTTATATTTAGGCCTCTATAACATTGTTTTTGGTACCAATTTTTAGGTAGAAAAATGTTGTATATTTTCACCTAAGAACACTATATTAGACAAGTAAAGAGAGTCAAATAAACAGAGATTTTGAGTATTTATTTTTAATTAATATTGTGAAATATCTAATCGAACTCGACTCAATCCTGAAGTCGAGCCCGGGAAATAACTAAACAAGTTCAACCGAATCAGCTCAAGCAATTCAAATTTTCACCTCAAACCAAGCTCGAGATTTAAAAGCAAAACTTGATTAAGCTAGTATTGAGCTTTGAGACTTGAATTTCAAATCAAACTTGAGCTCTAATCTTAGCATATATAAAATGATCCCATCGCCCTAACGTGACCGTGCTTCGACTTCACATCTCCCAACATCTTCATTTAGAAGCCTATGGTGATGCCCAAGCCGGTAAGTCCATGGAATTCACCTACAAATTCCTCACTTTCAACTGTGGTATTGTATGAATTTAGAATGGGGGTGTTTCAAATCGTACAATTACAAAGTAACCAACAAAAATTATCAACGGCACCACATAATTAGAAATTTTGTATGCCTTTCAATTATAGCTTTCCTTTACTGTATCTAATCTCCCAAAGCTCAACATCGTCTCCTCGGTCATATCCTCCCACATACTGTGGAATTTCTGCAACATCGATACATTTACCCGTAAAACAAGGCAAGGAATCAAGCTCAAGGCCTTCACATTCTGCATCATTCAATGTAAAGACACATCAGGAATAAAACCCAGAAGACAAGAAACTTATGGTGGCATGTATATTTTTTGCATTGTAATATACCTACCACTGTCATCCTTCAAGTAACTTCTGAAATTTAAATAACCATTTGCTACAACATCAAGATCATCAAGACTGAAGTTGTAGCGTTTTTCCAGTGCCAAGTATAACACCTGAAGACCACAGGAATGCGCATGATGATTGTCCTATTGATATATGGGGAACCTCAAAGAACATTATCTGAGCAGATGAGAATGAGGACTAACACACATGTGAACAAATGAGAAAAGCATAGAATGTAATCCGCAATCACTACAACTTGGTAGAAATCTTGTCATATATTAACGTCTATGGGTGACAGAATTCAGCCCGTTGCCTAAAAATGCAAAGGCAACTGAAATCCATCCAGATATAACATCTGATGTGGGTAAGTCTCAGCAGAACGAGAAAATTTTCATAAGTTCATGATCTCCCTTCGAATTTTCTTCCTATGGTAACATGTTCAATCATCAGCTTTGCAAGAAAACTAACTACGGGGTTAATCCAAAAACCTAAATCATGTGACGTATACAAAAACAGCAGATAATGACACACTTTAGTAAAATCCGCTAGTGTGTTATTACCTACACCATGTACTGGCATGCGACCATTTTAACAATGTTAACCAACCTTTTCAGACCCTTGCGACATTATTCTCTCTAAGATACCAAATAGCACATCTGTAAGATCATCACTGTAAATGACATCAGCAGCTAAAAGCAGAGAAGCTTTCTGGACTTCTTCAAGCTCTGAGGAGCTCCATGAAAACCTAGATTTAACCATTTAAAATTTAAAGAGCAGAGCTCTTATCTCCTCCATGGAATAAGTACATCAAAATTATAAATGGAAATAATATAAATACTTCTATATCTTAAAACAAGTCTAGCAATGAAACCAACTGAATCACCTTTCTTGAGTTGCCATGTCTGAGCTAACTTTAGGAGGCCAAGGGTGAGTCCAATCAAGTTCACGCACGTAAACTATCTTCTCATGATTAAGGACTCCAGAATTAAGTTGAACGTTCTTAAGACAGTTTTCGAGGATTTGGTCACCATGGTCTGTCAGCAATAATGCATAACCTAAGTAGCTGAAACAATTGGGTGTAACAGGTAATCTGAGTAAGGGCTCGTTTAGTAGTGCTTAAAAAAAGCACTTTTGGAAGAAACAAGCTGCTTTTGGCTGAATTTTTTAACTTTTTAAAAGTACTTTTGAAAAAGAGAAGCTAAAATTTTTAGCTTTTCCTCACCCAAAACACTTTTGGTGCTTAATTACTTTTTCATCCCTCCAACAACATAGTACTTTCCTTTTTTTTTCTTTGTGCTTAATTACAAATGTGTTAAAATCATTACTTAAAAATAAAAAGTATTTTTTAAAATAATACAAATGTGTTAATATCTAATTACAAATATTTAATGATTATATTTAAATATTTAAAATATAGTTTATATATTCTAATTAAATTTTGTAAATAATTAATGTTTATTGCTTAAAAATATTTTAAATTTATATTTTATATATTAAAATATTAACAACAAGTTATAATAAATTATTTTTATATTCTTACTAAAATATAATAATATTAACTAATTTGAACATTATTTAAATGTATATTTGTTACTTGATAATACTATGTCTAAAATGAACATTTATTTCTCAAAAGTACTTTTTGACAACGATGCTAAACACTCAAATTTTAAACCAAACTTTTCAAAAGTCAAAAGCACTTTTCCACAGTACTTTTCAAAAGCATTGCTAAACTAACACTAAGCCAAAGTGACAAAGCAGCATGACAGATATATCAGAGTGGGTCTCACCTGTTAAGAACACGGTCTTAGCAGCATGCGCAAGCAGCATGCCTGCAAGCCCTGGTAAAGACAGTGCAAAAAATTCCTGTCACAGGTGTAATAATGTTTCAGATATGGCCTCGTTAGATTGTTCAAGCTAGATAACGAACATGACACGAAACACACAACAAAAAAATTTCCCAAAGAGAAGTTTAGGAAATACATGGCCAGGGAATGGAATTAGAGTTTTCTCATTCAATAAAATTGAATTTACTAACAAACACAAAGCAACTGACTTGTACACTAATGCAATTACAAGAGAGTTAACCAGCGAGCACATTTTGGTTAAGAATTCCTCAGTCAGACACATTAGTAAATCAAGAAACATAAGTCAATATTCTTCAAAAGCCTGATATTCAGCATTTTCAACAACTATATATGCATGTTATGACTCCACAAGCAACTGATTTGTACACTAATGCAATTAAGAGAGTTAACATATTCCAGTTGAGAATTTCTCAGCCGGATACATTGGTAAATCCAGAAACATAAGTCAATCTTCTTCAAAAGCCTAATACTCGCAATTTCAACAACTAAATAATTATGTTAAAAACTCCCCACAAGCAACAAACTTGTACACTAATGCAATTATGAGAAAGTTAACATAGCCAGCAAGCACATTCTACTTGGGAGTTTCTCACCTGGATAGATTCATAAAATGAGAAACATAAGGAAAACTTCTTCAAAGACCTAATACTTGGCAATTTCAGCAACTAAATATGTAAGTTATGACTCACCACAAGAAGGTTTAAAAACTTTCAAATTTCTAATCTGAATAAAATTATGGCAACTTTAACACATCAAAATCTATATGTAATTTTAGTATTTAATTTATATTTCTTAATCTCTGAGAGGACTAAGGTAAATGATCACTTAATTTAATTTCACTCAAAGACCATTTGGGGAAAGCTCAACTTTGATAACTAGCATAGTAACTTGCAGACCATGACACTCTCCCCCCACTTACTATGTCGATGCCCTCATCGACATTGAGCCACACCTTTAGAAACCTTGTCGCATTGAGTTGATGTTGCTGTTGCAAGTCCATCTTGGGCCCTCAAGGCCTAAGATTATTATCCATTCAACGCGCATTGGACATAGACTCAAATTTGGTCTCATCTCAATCGCTGGTGCAGTCTCGTATATGCCCATTCCTCCACCGAACGCTCAGACTCAATGCCACAACACCTAATCATCAAGTTACAACCTTGAGGAACCCTCACTAGTATGACCCTTTGTCGACTGAATATTACCATGTCTTTGATACCTAAAGATGCACCCCTCTAGATGTGGCACCAACTGCACTCTTATGGCATCCCGCTGGATGCGTCCCTCTGGATTTGGTTTATGCCAACCACTCCTTGCGGCACCAACACTCAAGTTCTCAACATAGGAAATTTAGACACATGGTCATCCCCAACTTAGGCCCTCTCAACCCCTCTATGGTCACCCCACTAGGTGTGGCCATCTTGGCCAACCGCGACACATGTGGCACCACCGCTCTAGCTTGATCTCAATCTCAGACTTTGATGCTCATTCACGCAAACTCTGGCACGCCGCTCGTTTCTTCGTACAATCTCACAAGTTGCTTTAATAAACACGAACAAGACACCCTCACTTGTTCTCTTGTTCAAGCTCTCAGACTCAATAACCCTTCAATCAGCTCTAGCTCAAAACTTGGTGATGCTTGGACTAGCTCCACAAATTTCATGTAGTAGTAGCTCATCGTGAATAAGGGCATCCTAAGCCCTATCCAAAACACAAGGATCCATCATTCTGCTTATGGTCCTCCGACCAACTCAAACTCAAGGGTCCTCCAACCCATCTCGACTCAAACTCATGGCTTGCATCTGCCTTGCTCGACTCAATAGGTCCGCTGACCTGCACAACACAAAATACAAAATTGGCTTACCAAGCCATAATCTCGAGTGGTCCTCTGACCGCTTAATCTCGCTAGGCCTTCCAAGCCTATCTTGATCGCAATGGCCCACTGGCCAACACAGATGAAGCTTGCAACCACTCCAACACTACCTAGGCGCACTCTTGCACTACTCAAGTGCCCTCAAACTCGATTTCCTCAAGAGGACACTTCACTTGCTCCAACGTTTCTCAAGTGCACTCTAACTTGTTGCCTCTAGGAGCATTCATTGGCTCCAGCGCTAGTCAAGCGCTCTCGAACTCAATTGCCCCAAAATGAGCATTCACCTGCTCCAACACTACTCAAGCACACTCGAATGCTACTCGTATACTTTGGCACTACTCAAGCACACACTTGCTCATATCCCCGCTGAGGCTCTCCTACACCAAAATTAAGGTGCACTCATTAGTCTTCAGATTTATGTCCCTCAAGACTTACACCATACAAGGCATGCCCCATTTCACAATTCTTCTCTTATCTCAATGGACAACTCAAGCCCATGCAAGCTAACACCATCCACTAGGTGAGGAAAGACTCTAGTGCCTTCAACTAGGCAACTAAGAGCCTACTCAAGGTCTATTCTCAACTAGGCCAAAAAAACCCACGATTTGTCTCAAGGTTTCCCCACAAGCCATCACAACGCATTCGTGTTAAGGCTACTATCGAGCCACTCGTTTGCCACAAGGCTTCACAAGCCAATTCAATTGCATCTCAAGGCTACTCAAGCCAACTCAATTGCATCAAGGCTTATCCAAGCCACTAAGGAAAACTTCTTCGAATGCCTAATACTTGGCAATTTCAGCAACTACATATGTGCGGTATGACTCCCTAAAAGGTTCAGAAACTTCGAATTTCTAATCTGAATGAAATTATAGCAACTTTCCCATATTAAATGTATATTTAATTTTAGTATTTAATTTATATGTCTTAATCTTTGAAAGGAATTAGGTAAATGATTACTTAATTTAATTTCACTCAAGACCATCCGGGGAAAGCTCAACCTTGATAACCGGCATAGTAACTTGCAGAGATTCAACACATAAACACATGCTTAACAGATAGCACTGGTATTTACATTTTTTTAAGCACTAAGCACGTAATATACCTGTTCCAGCACCAAGCTCCAAAGAGACAATGCCATGGAACTCCATTGAAGTGCACATCTTATGTAACACAAAATCTGACAAAATTAGTTCGGCCTTCCATACCTAAGAGGCGAAAACGGATTCAAAAATTACAAAATTTAAAGCCTTTGCCAGTAATACCTATGTTAATGGCTTATAAAATGGAGTTATAAACAACATAAGAAAGGAAGGATCACCTGCAAACCAACACTAGGAATGGATGAAGTGATACTGTGCTGGATTTTCATAGTGAAACAACGCCGAGAAATCTCTGCAAATTAAACAGAGATAATTAAAAAATAAAGACAAAATAAAAGCTTCTTCGAGGTTATCGAAGTTACTTGGTTACTTACGGCGTCTTCTTGGTAAAATCAGGTCGCCATCTTCATCGAAGCTAATTTCTTGGTCCGAACAAGATTCCTCTTCTTTGAACAGTCCATTAAATCTGCTGGATTCAAATCCTATATAAATTCAAAAAAAAAATTAAAAAGCTCTAATTAACTGATTTGTTTTATGTTTAAATTTAGAAGAAAATCAATACCAGAAGGCAGGCAAATGGTGAAGCGGGAAATGTGAGGACCGGAGATGCCAGGTGGACATCCCAGATGGACCTCGCTCATAACTTGTTCCCGTTCCTCCTCGTCATCATTTGAATCTCCACCGTTCATTTTACTCAATGTAAGCTGTTCTATTTCCCGTCGTAGATGAATGCGGCGGCGCTGGTGGCAGTTGTGGAGCCGACGATATTATTCCTGTTGTCCGGTTTTATAATTTGGAAAAAAAGTAGTGAAGAACCGATGTTGACTAATCGATGATTTCTGCGTTTTGGTTAACAAAAAAAGGAAAGTAGAAATAGAGCTCGCCAAGGGGTGGACTACCTGTTCGACCCGGTAGGCCCAAGTTGTGCAGCCCAGGTATTCTTTATTTGTCTATTTCCGAGTTTATATTTTTAATTTAAATTAAATTTAATATTTATAACCAAATCGTTTTAATTATTTTTTCATGTATATATAAAATCAAATGTCAAAAGTACTAGAAAGAATTACAATGTTTTTTTTTTCGTAGTATCCTTTTAAATCAACAGTTAAAATAAAAATGAAAAAAAAATATCAATTCATCGTTCATCATGTCATGTAAACTTTTTATTGAGAAACATGAGTTAATCTTTTAACTAATTCAGCGGGTTTCAGCATTAAAGATGATAAACTAATTTCCTAGACAAAAAACAACATATTCTATAACCAATTTAGTAGGTTCCAAGTTATCAATATAATTTCCTATGTTTTTTATATAACTTTATTGAACAGCTATAATTTCTTCATTTCTGTCTTTTAACTCGTTGATTTAAAAAAGATCTTAAAGGATTCTACTATAATAAGATCACACCTTAAATGTTTTCTGCTCTTGTTGTTGAATTTGGTTATATATTATTTGATATCAAATGAGACATTAACATTATTGATAAAAACTGAAATTGTAAGAACTTAAACGTTTTAGATTCGAGTTTTACTATATAAATACTATATATATATATATATATGTTAGTTAGTTAGTTTAATTTAAATTAATTTATTCATTCCAATATTTCTAATTGTTATTTCTAATTAAATTTTAGAAAAAAAAATCCTCTTAGTGGCAAGTTAGGGGACTTAAGAGTTCTTATACCATAACAAGTACCCTAATTATTATAATCAAGTTTAGGGTGTCATTTTCTGTTAAAAAAAAAGTTTAGGGTATCATTTTATTAAAAAAAAAAAAAGAGGAAAGGAGATCCTTCAACAAGTTCTTGAATTAGTGGAAAATTATTATCTTGTAAAAAATGAAAGCTGGGTTGAAATCCCAGCAACCATATACCTTATCTCTGTTTATCAAAATGTTAATAATTGTTGTTACTCTTTGTATTTTAATAAAATATGAGTTTTAGTTTATGTAGTTTAAAAATTAAAATTTTAATCTTTATATTTTTTATTTAAAAATTTTAGTCCAATCATTAAAATTATAAGTATTTCTCATCAAAATTTATCAAATTAGAAATTTGATTAAGATTTTCTCATATGATGGTATATATGATTGATAGAAAATAAACATATTAAGATGAAAATTTTAACAGAAACTATCAATGGCTATAATGATTGCATTAAGATTAACAACAAATTTTAACCTTATAAAAAAAAGTTTAAAATATCATCTCATTTGCAAGTTAATTGCTAGAACTGAGCCATCGTTGTATTTGAATTTAAGTCAAATAAATAATTAGTGAATCATCGTGTAAATCAAACTTGAAAGTTCTCATTCCATTATTAGATTGGATAATTAATTACGTGAATAAAAATATTTAATTTCTAAAAACACAAATCAAATTCAAGTTTTTAACTCTCCTTATGCTAATTGGGTTAAATTCTCGTTGTGCCTTCAAATTGTATATTTTAACTAATTTGGTATTTACAGAAAATCTTTTATTACTGTAGTGTCTGAAGTTGCCAATCCCCATTAGTCAATAATGACGTAACTTGCTAGAAAACTATCACGTGGCGCATATGTTTATTACATAAAATAACTTAAAAACTTCATAAAAAAAATTAATCTTTTCGCAAAGATGCGAGCTGAATTATCAAATCATCATAATCTGGTAATTTAGGATGCACATGCTTACTTAATATACCTAGTTGAAACGAGGGGACTCGATTGTGCCTTCTTCCCATTGTATTTGTTGGAATTATTGGAGTTCCGCATGGAGACCTTGAGCCTTCATTGGTCTTATAAGCTAATGGTTTTGTGTTACCAAAATGCATATTTTTTTCATGTTCCTTTTCACCATTTTCTTTAGTTGGACTCATACTTGCAACCCCACCAAGTGATTCCTCTCGTTTCATCCTAGTTAATCTCGGTTTACTTTTATTAGTTGAGTTAGTGTTATTACCAACTGGTCTTGTAGGCTTATCGATGTTGTCATTAGTATCATTCTCATCAGCACCAAAATTTTTGGTGTTTTGGAAGGTATCATGCTTGGTATCAACCAACTTGTATCCATCATCAACTTTATCGTTTAAGGACTTATGTTGGGCATCATTCTGCAAAAAAATAAAAAATCGACATAGAAATTGTAAGAATATACAATTATTTAATATGATGAAATACTAGGATGAAAATGAATCGAGAAGTTGCAAATATTATGATTTGAATTTCTAACTTATTATATGTCATTTTTTTAATGATTCCTTTACATTTACATTTAAACTTGTTATACTTATATTTGATTCATATATATATATATATAATATATATATATACTTTTGGAAACTTTTGAGGATATGTCACTATTATGTTCACTAAATTATACATTATAAGTACATCACATATAATACCTTTTAACTGAAAAAAATCTATTGTAAACAATAAACAATAGATAATAATTTTTTATAGCATTAAGATCTTTAAAAATTGTTATCAACTCATGTTTCATAATGTTATACCTCTACCTCGATTAAGACACGTGGCAACACGAGAATCAACCGAAGAGACCCGCCAATAATTTCCCCCGCCTTATATCGTTCGGATGGCTGTTTAATGACCAACCACCCGTGTGCTTCGTACCATCCATGAGAGGGACCATTCATCCTTAATCACCCAATTGGACCCTTTATTAGGCCACCCGCTATTAACGAGTGCGTTTTCCTCAAGAGGCAACCACTTGGGAACCATGATCTACCAATAAATACCCCCAAAACACAACATAGAGGGGGCTTTCTCTTTTCCTCCCATCAAATCCTAAGATGCCAAGCCATCATCCTCTCCTCTCCAATCTCTTACTTTTTTGGCTTTCCGCCCGGGCGTGTGTGAATCGGCCTTTCTTGGTATCACCCTCCTCTCCTCCTTCTCCACTTTCGTTGATACTATGTATCAACGCGTAACATGCAATATTTTACAAGGTTCTAGATAGGAAGGCTTACTTGCTCCATTTGAGGTGGCTTAAATAGTTTTTGTTCCAAAGCTTTGGGGTCCCATTCAATAGAAAACTCTTGTGCTATGCCGTACATCAATAGAAGTTTCATCTCCTTTGTAGGAGGTTCTACCTTTAGCTTAACCACAAACTATATAATAAGAAAAATAAGAAAATTATTTAAGTTAGTACTTAAAAAAATATAATATCCTTAAGAATATTGAGTATTATTATTTGAACTGGACTAGTTGAACTAAATTAAAAAATTGTTGAATTTGAATCAGATTTTTTAATGATTTATTTAATCAAATCGAATAAACTAGTTGGACTGATGAATCGATGACCTAACTAGTTCGGCTACTTATCCAATTTTAAAATCACAACATTTTACATAACTTGAAGCAATTATTTTTATTAATTACCTCTTGATTTAAATAGGGTTCTAAGGAATTTCCATATTTCTTGGTAAATAAAGCTCTTAGTTCACGTAGTTCTGGCAAATCAGCAAATCTAGCTGCAGCGTATATCAGAGATGGTATTGCTTCTTTGCATTCCTCAGGACATTCTCTGAATAATAGTAAATGTATATTAAACACCAGATTAGTATTACTATTTCAAAAATTGATCTCGAAAAAAGTTTTCATTCTAAAAGGAAACAGTTTTAAAAAAAGGGTGAATGATTTATTTAGCCCTTCAACTTTGTAAAATTGATTATTTTAACTCTTTCAACTTTTTTCGGTCTTTTTTAATTCTTCAAATATTCGTATTTGACGTTTTAACTCAAAATGGATGAAAAAATTAATCTATTATTAAATATTTGATGTGGCGCCAAGTATGAATAATAATAAAATGACGTGGCATTACGCATGCGAAAAAAAATTTGTGTTTAATTTCATGTAGGAGAAAAAAGAGATTAGGGTAATTAAACCTGAAATCTGAAAACCTAATAAAATTAAACAAAAAAAATTTCCCCAAATCAATTATAACAATCAGAAAAAAAAAAACCTCACCTTGAATTGAATCAAGGATTAATTTGGTATTTGTAGTTTAAGAATAGAAAATTGATTCCATAAATTTGAATCTCCAGCACACTACCACTATTTATATTCTACTTTTATGCGAAAATAATAAAATATATTTTTATGCGAAAGGAATAGGAATTTTTGGGTAAAAACAAACATTTTCTATATCCTGCACTTTTTGAAATGGTGGGTATTTTGTATTTCTTTTATCAAAGCACTTGAAAACAGGTATTAATTTTGGGTTTTCTAAAGAAAAAAAAGAAGTTGATTTTGTAAATAGAAATGAAGTAGCACAAATTCCAGAGTCTAAAATAAAAATACCTCTTCTTTTGCATGATTGAAACATGCTTCGAGATGCACTCAGTAAATTGCATTATGAAATTGTAACATTCTGTTCTGTTTTGCTCAATCAGAAGACCTTCTGCCTGTTTTAAATTCCACACCCAAAACAAAACATTAACTGATGTAAAATAATTATTGCTAATATATAAATATTTTTATAATATTTTCACAATTCAACCATTAAATTTATATGATATAATTGTACTTATCATGCATATATATGATTTAGCTATTTTCAATTTTTAAAAAGTATATAAAGTAATAATAATTTAAATTTTCATATTTAAAAAAATTAAAAACATGAAACCAATATATAGTAAAACAGTTTTTTTTATCAAGGAGTTTAAGTTTTTTTTTCTTTAAATCTTTTAAAACTTATAAAATTCAAGTATTTAAAAATCAATTTTTATTTCAATTATTAACTGCATATCACATGAAAGATAAGAATATATACATTTCACATATTATTAGTACGAACAAACTATTGCAATGCATATATCACAAGTCAATCCCTACAACTCAAACCCAATGGCATAAATTACAGGGGGCGAAACATTAAGGGTGGGTTTAGATAGACGATGCGATTATTTATAGTTAGTGTAAAAACAACAGTGGTAGTAAAATTAAATACTATAACGATACTATAGCATATGACAAAAAAATAAATTAAATACACCGCACTGCTCTACCGTCCACCTTAATCCACCCTTAATCGAAGAATATTTAAAGTGGTGTGGCAAGAATATTAGAACATAATGGTAGCAACTAGTCCCATAATGTGTTTCCTCTAGTCTTCAGCAACAATTTCGAATATTCTATCGCTAGCAAATGAGTTAAAATATTCCCTTTTTTTTTCCACAATTAGATTAAAAATTTGGAAAAAGAATAAAATAAATTTATTTCAAAATTTGATAAAACACCAACACGATGAACTTACTTTTAACTTTTTCTTTCATCTTTTATCATTTCCCTCTTATTTTTATTCAATCAAATATGAAGATGTAACAAGTATATAAAGTGAAAATGCTTTGTCGAGGTGCATAAAGCAATTTACATAAACACTTATCAAAAAATTTTATATTTACATTTGATGAGATTTAAACTCAGACCCTATAATACATAAATATTATTATTAAATAAGTGAGTTATCACATGAGTTAGCTATAAGACAAATAGTGACATATATATCCAACAATATTTTATATGCACAATGTACAGGGTTTACTTCTTCAAACACCCTGACAAGAGACTCCTACTCTTTAAACACATTATTTCCCCTAAAAAATAATTTTTGTTTTATATTTTCAAAATTTTCACCCAAAAAGATGAAAAGGAAAAATAAGTATTTCCTAAAAAGTAAAAGAGGAAGTAATAAACTTATTAGAATTTAATGAAACTCAGTTAAAGCAAACAATGGAAGGATTTTCCATCACATACATACTTAAAGGCAAACAAAAAATGGAAATTAATAACAATTATCAAACTCAAGTTTTAGGCTTTGAAAGCAAAAAAAAAGAAAAAGAAAAAAAAAAGGGTTTATGCATTAATTAATTATTAAAAGAAAAGCCAAAAATTATTTTTAAAAAATAGATAATTACCCTACAATAAGCATCGTAAAGAAGGCCATTATTGAGAAGCATAGCAATATCGTTCTTCATATACTTCTCCATTGAATTTCTCTTCTTCTTTATAGTCTCGACTCTAAGTTTATTCTTCTTCATTTTCGATTTGCTATTCCAAAATTCGAAATTTAAAAATAAAATATCAAAACATCATAATTTAATTCAGAAATTGAAAAAAATAGTAAGAAAAAAACATTTATTTGTTTCGTATCTAACCATTTTGCAGAGAATTTTGGCTTCAAACAATAGTCAAACATCTTGAAAAACAAAAATCGAAAAAAATGTATGTGTATCTTTGTGTGTGTGTTTTACGTTACTATATAGGAAGATTTGTGGTCAAAGTTGATTTTCTAGTTACTCTTAGAAATTACGTGTTGGTATGTTAAAAAGTATTTATTTTTTTCTTTTATTTTAGGAATAAGAGAAAAGGTTAAAAGAGAATAATGAAAGAGCTAAAATAATTTGTCTATCAATAGTAAAGAAAATACTAAAATAGAAATAATTTAAGAGGTTTCAAAAAAATGAGAAAGTAAAAATATAATTAGTTTAAGCATCTTTAAATAGTGGAAAGAAAAAAAAAGAAATTAAACCAATATATGTAGCTAAAAAAACTAAAATAATATAGAATTTATGTTTGGGGTTCTAAAATAATATATGAAAATTAATTTTTTTAATAAAAACAATTACCTCTTTTTAGCTACTGTTTCCTTAAAATTGGGATTAATATACTTTTTGGTACCTATATTTGGTTTCAATGTTCAATTTGGTATCTGGATTAAATAACATCATATGATCCAATAAATAATTGACATGTGTGTTTTAATAAAAAAATATAGGTAATTAATTGGGATAAAAGAAAATATCAAGTATCAAATTGCATATTAAAGTCAAATGTAGGTACTCGTATGAGAAAAAGAAAAGCTCAAGTATCCATTAGAAAAAACTTAGGTACCAAACTGAACATTGAAACGAAATATAGGTACCTAACAGTATAGTAACCCTAAAAAATACTGTTAATAATTAAAAAGATGAAAATTGGCAATATTTTAAAAAATAATTTAGAAAAGTGGAAAAAAAAAAAAAAAAAAGAGCGGCGGAGGCTGCTTTTCTTTATTCAGTATTTGGTAATTTCAGGCAGCAATTAGTCACGCGCAAGGCGCGTGCAAATTTACTTTCTCTATTTATACGGGCGTCTTAGTTGATTCCCAAATGCTCAATAATTGTGTTTTTAGGGTTAGGGCTCTTTACTTTCTCTGTTCATCAGTTTCTTTTTATCTCTTCGAATTTTCATTACAGACCCTGATCGTAAACTCTCAATCATGTCTTCCAAGCAAGGTAAACTAAATCTTATTCGAAGATCTGGATTTTTCCCCAATTTTGATTCTTCAAATTTATGAACAGAATTTTTTTCCCTTCTTTGTGATTCCTGTAATTTTCGAATATTTTAATTTGTGTATTTTTGGTTTTTTTGAAGGTGGCAAAGCAAAGCCTTTGAAGCAACCCAAAGCTGAGAAGAAAGAATACGACGAGGTATTTTGATTATATATATTATTAAACAAACTTAATTTGTTTCAAGATCTGATATGCTGCTAAATGTTAAATCGCGACACCGTTAATCCTAAATCTGTGTTTTTGGTTTAATTATTTCAAAATTTTAGAATCGGGAGAATTTGATAGAGAATCGAAAGATAATCATGTTATCCTTATGGAATTTGTGCTTTTTCATATTGTGAATTGTAATCTGCTCAATTTCAGGATTCAATTGTTTTCTTTTTTTGTGATATTAGGGTAAATTATTCTATTTTTTTCAGTTTTGTTTTTTTTTTCCAGATTAAATTGTGCGCTCATGGTCTAATTTTATTGTTGAATATCTTGTATCTTCCCTTAATAATCTTGTTGATTTAATCATTGTTTTGAAGGCATTTTCTAATACCGGTTTATTTATTTTTATTATGCCAGCATGATTTGGCTAACATTCAGAAAAAGAAAGAAGAAGAGAAGGTCAGATATAGGGTTTTTTATTCATTTTTCTGTTTGTTTATTCCTTTATCTTCTCTTTCACGAATAGCCAATCTGAAATTTTCTTTGATGTGCAGGCCCTTAGAGAGCTGAGAGCAAAGGCATCACAAAAGGGATCATTTGGTGGTTCTGGTCTTAAGAAGAGTGGCAAGAAATGAGGTTCTTAAAAACCCGAGCTAAACCAAACTTATCGAGTCATGTATTGGGATTAAAACATCTATTATGCTGATGTCTCTTGTTTCTATTGTGATAGTTGGGATGATTTGATGCTCTTGTTTCATTCTGAATTTGCTATAAAAAACATTGTGTGTAATTTCGTGACGTATAACTTAATAAATTCAAGTTCTACGTTTGTGCTTTTTGTCTATACATTTGTAAATCTCCTATTGTTGTGGTTCACTATTGTTTCAATTTGGCTTGTGAATTTGATCCCTTCAGTATCCGAGACAATCGGCCCTTATTGTTTTCCTTGCTTCTTATGAATTCTCGTAAGATATGCATCTCATCTTTGAATGATTGGTTCTGATTTATGCGATGAATCATGTACGAGTAGTTAGTTAGACTGTAGGTGTTCTTGACTAGCGAATTTTAACACCTAATGAATGAGCCTTTAGCTTATGCGTGCTTATCAGCGCCTGACCCTGAGATGTGGATCAAGGTTTAGGGTTTAGAAATATTTTTGGTTCTATCGTAAGGATAAAAACCAAAACGTTGTAGTCCATCGCGGACTGATGTATGACCAAGGATGTTAAAATTCATGGTACATTTGTTTAAGATGAACCGAGATCAACTGTCTCGCCTACATAGTGGCTAACTATGTGCTATTGTCACGGGTCTCTAGTATAGTTCATGGACCTAAATCGTATTATGTTGGAAACTTGTGCTTTCCTTTTGTCGTCGATCTATTTTCTAGTCTTAACCCATTTGCATCTTCAATTCAATTTTTAGTTGGAATATAACCCTCTAAATACATGGATAAACTTGAAAAAAAAATTGATAGTGGTCCCTTTTAAATTTGATATTGAGCAAATTGGTCTTTTTCAAATGAAGTGGAACAATTTAGCTCGTGTTAATTTTAGAAGTGAGCGACTTCAGTGTTTATCAATTTATTTTACTTTAATTAGTATAATAATAAATTTAATTTTATATATTTTATCAAATTGATCTTGACTTCGAAAAAAAAATTAACAAATTTACTAAAAATTTAATATTCTTATTGGTATGTTATAAGGTTTTTGAGAGGGTTAAATTTATTATTTTATCAATTAAAAGCTGGAAAATTGGTAGAAAAAATGAACATTTATCAATTTCAAAGTTGATAGAGATTAAATTAATCGGTTTTAAATTGTTTTGTTTTTTTTGAAAGGATATAAGTTGCTCAATATTGATATTGGAAGAGACTGAAACTGTCTTTAATATAAAATAAAAGATAAAAATGACCATGAAGAGCACAACCATTTTTGATACTCAAAACAAGAATCCAAATTGCAAGAGAAAAATATTTAAATTGGTTAACCATAGTTCATCCATGTTATGTAAAGAACAAGATAAGAAAGACTACAAATAAAACAGAGCCTACACGGTTTTTATTACAGAACAAGACCAAAGAACAATCAACCTTTCTACCAGCTTATGTTACAAAAAACCAATCCCTAGTTTATTACTAATTGTCAAAACCTTCACCGTTAATTGATGATAGAATGGCGGAATCTCGGTAGGTTTTCTTTTGGGTGCTCCGATCAAAATTAGCTCGCTTCCAATCCGACGGACTCAACTAACATTCACAACTAGTCGATTTCTGAGGCCAACCACCGTCGACGACATCAATATTTTCAGGAAGGTATCTTCGATTCATCGATAAAATAAGAACCGAACAAAACAAATTAGCAAAACAACAATGTTGTTTGTCCAATCTAATCTGTAGACTCAAAACAAGATTTAAGGCATTATTGTATTCATGTATTTTGGTGCTCATGTGAACTACGTCTTGGTATCCAAGAACAGGGGCGAAGAAAGGGAGTAGGCAGGGCTCTGGCCCCCTAGATTGTTGCTTTAGATCCCCCAAAAATTTAAAAAAAAATTAAATTAATATATGATATAATTATAATTTAGCCTCCAAAAATGTTAGAATTTCAATTTAAAATCAAAGATGAAGTTGTATTTTAACTTTTATAAAATATATAACTTAATCTCGATTTCCTTGAAAATAATTTTGACTTTACCCCAGGCCAAGAGCATATATATGTTTGAGAAAAACACATGATACTTACATTTCTTCTTCAGGTTCATTCTTGAGAGCATTTTTGGCTATACATTCAAATGCGGCATCAACATTGAATCCTTCTTTTGCCGATGTCTCGAAGTGCGGTATGTTTCCCTTTGAAACACACCATGCCATTGCCGTCTTTTCAGAAATCTTAACCACAAGGAAAAATTGTCATTTAAGGCATTGAGTAAGCTAAACTCAGAACTTGGCTCAATTAATTAATCCTGCCACTAAATTTAGAGTTCAAATATCAACATATACAATCCTTTTTCTATACTTAAGTTGAGAATACTTTTGTACCAAATGAAGGCGCCAAGGAAACTAAATCCGAAACTTAGCTCAATTAGTTGTGCAGTCATACTTAATCTAAGGTTTTAATCTCGACATTTAAAACCTTTTTCCTATTCCGGGTTTGAGGCCTTGGTTTTATCAAAAAAGACACAAAGAACGTTGTGTTTGGGACTTGGGCAGTAAGTTCGAGACATTCAATAGATTTGAAATTTGAATCTCAAAAAACTCTTTTTCGTTCTCATATTGATACTTCTTATATGCTAAATAAAACCACTTAGGTCAGTTAAATTAAGCAATCGATCTTTAGAGTGACATTTAGCAAGTTTGAGGTAGCTAACTTTTAGAGTCAACAATTAACAAGTTCGAGATTGAAATCTTTTTTTGGTTGATCCCCATATTGAAACTTTCATAAACTAAAACAAGACGCTAAGAAAATAAAAACCTGAAGTTCAACTCAGATAATTCATCCACTCTCATTTTAATTTTTTTTTATATGGAAAAATAATATAGAAAGCTAGCCAAAAGAGTGTAAAACAATCAAACATCTTACCACTCGACTATTGCCACCATCAAGATCAACCTTATTTCCCAACACGACAAAAGGAAAGTTTTCAGGATCAGATGGAGTGGCCTAAAAAATAAAACGCACTAATGTCTCATTATTACAAATAAAAAAAAAATTGAAAAAATCATAGAAAGAAAAAATTAAAAATTTGGGACCTGAATCAAGAATTCTTCTCGCCAGTTGTTAAGATCGTCAAAGGATTTGGCGACATTGACATCGTACACTAATACACAGCAATCAGCTCCTCGATAGAATGCTACCCCTAAACTTTGAAATCTTTCTTGCCCAGCAGTATCCCATATCTAACCACACACACGCACACAAAAATTTTAGACCCTATTATTTTTTTAGTAATGCAATTTAATCCTTTCAATAATGCAATTCAATATTATCAACCAGGGGCGAATCTCTGCAATTTATGCCCCCACCCATAATATTATATTCTTTATAGATGTAGGTGGCGTGAGTTCAAATTTCTGTAACATTTTTATTATTTTTTAAAAAGAATAAAAAGACAAAAATACTCTAGTAATAATATAACTTATTGAACCTTAAAAGTTAATTCAATTAAGTAAAATATTTAAAAAAATTATTTATTTAAAATCAAATTTAAATTTAATAAATAACAAATTTGAGAGAAAATAAATTGAAAAAATATGGAATAACTAAAAAAAAATTAAAAGATAGGGAGTAAAAGAATAATTTATGTAAGTGGTTGAAACAGATGATACCTGCAATGTGAACAATCTATCTTCAAATTGAATCTCTTTTGTCAAAAAATCCGCTCCTATTGTGGCTTTGTATTGATTATTGAATTTACGATTAACATACCTAATTGCAATCATATAAAAACATCATAACCGGAAATTGAATATCCCAAATTCAGATTTCAAGTTTCAGAGCTTACTGATTCATTAGAGATGTTTTTCCAACCCTAGAAATTAAAAGCCAAAAAGGAATTCAAATAATTGTAATTTAAAATGGAAATACAACTAAATTAAGATTTAAAACAAAACGATTATAAACTTACCCGCTGTCACCAAGAATTATCACCTTTAGAAGCATACGCCGACGAGAAGCCATGGAATCGGATTTCCAAACTTTACTCTTGCTTTTTTGTTTTTGTAGAAAATTGTGAAATTTTATTTTATTTTTTAAAATAAACAGTTCAATGGTTAATTAATTTTCTTTTAACTTAATTTACTTTCTTTCCCCCCTGTTTTTAGTTAAAGTGGTTAGATCATTTTTAAAAAAATATAATTTTTTTTATTGAAAAATAATAAAGTTATAATCTTAAAAATAAATTGATAATAATATGCATGTTAAATTTTGGAAGGATACTTGAGTTGCAGAATTAGGCCCTTTAAGTAGTCATTATCGTAATATGACATAGGTAGATACGAATAAGATATTTGGTTAAGGTAGATACGAATAAGATATTTGGTTAACTCTGAAGGAGAATGGGATTAGAGGCTCAATATGTTTGTCAGCTCATGGGCACCTATGGAGGCTGCGGGAGACGGTATTTGTGGTTGGGGAATGGGCGAAGAAGGACCTGGCGGGTTGTAGTTTGGGATGTACCAACTACAAAATGGGTTTTTATTTATGACTCGTTATGTGTGAGAGTTACATGACAAATACGGAAAGGGTTTAGAAGAGGAATAGTTGATAATGCTTCTTGTACTATATGTGGTAGCAGACAAGAGAGCATTATTCATGTACTTCGAGAATGCATATATATGGAACCTGGCATCTCGGCAGCTTCATCAGATTGGATAGTTGAGAACATGTTGAAGAGGAGGAACAAACGAATGATTGACCTGAAGACACTTCATACGTGTACATCGTTGCTAGAAGCCTCTCATGGTTTAAACATTGCTATCCAGACGAATTGTAATGAGACCTCGAACAAATCGAGATGTAGGCTGGTGGCCTATAGCACAAGGGCGGGTGAAACTTAATGTCGATGGTGCGGTCGGAACTAATAGACTAGCTAGAGTTGGTAGCAGGGGCGAAGTCAGGACAATTTTTTAGGGGGGGTCGGATGAAATTTTAATTTTTTATAGTTTATATCTTTATAATTTATAAAGGATTAAATCGAATTTTTATAATTTTAGGGGGGGCAAAGTATAATTTTATCTTTATTAATTTAAAATTTTTTAAAAAAATTTAAGGGTCTAAATAATAATTTTATATTTTAGGGGGCCGAGGCCCATACCAGCCCCTGGCTTTGCTTCTGGTTGGTAGTGGGGTCTTGAGGGACAGTGTTGGTGGCTACATTAAGGGGTATAACTGATGTGTTGGGCGTTGCTAGGTACAAACTATAAGGGCTTGGGATTGTGGTTTTTGAAAGGTTGAGAGTAATAGTGATAGCTTAGCTATAGTACAACTGGCTAATGCTTCGAGTAATTGAAGGAGACCACTTGCGTTTGTTTCAAGCTAATGCCCTTGACAAACTCCAATTTTCTTTTCTCATGCTTTGCTTTTCAACTACTACTCATATCTCCAAACTTATAAATGGAAAGAAAAAATATGGTTAATTATGTTTAAAATCACGTTGTCCTAATTGTTACAACAACAACAATACCAACTAAGTTAAAACTCAATCAACATACTTTACTTTATTAATTGGCTTTAATTGTACATTCATTAGAGTTAACTTCATTAGAAATATCCATGAATCAGATTGAACTGTAACATAAATTTTATTCAAGTTTGAATTGAACTAAATCCAATCTAGTCTTAATTATTTGAACACTTTTCCATAATTTAATTTAAATGAATCGAATTTAGTACATTGAACGATAGTTTAATCTATTGGAGTTAAATGTTTTTTTTTTTTTCGTGTTTAAATAATAAGTAACACTAGTAGTATTTACTACATAATTAATATGATATATAATATAATATTGTAAAAAAATCTGCATAATAAATTTTAAATTATAATTTATTGGTCGAGCATTTTTTTTTCTGTAAATAATTTGAATTCAAATTATAATTGTACAATACCATAATCTTAACCTAAAACATTTATATATATAATAAAAAATGCCCAAAGAAGGTTGAACAACTTATGAAAACATTAAATCATAAGCCCAACAATTGGATAAAATGGTGATGCCCCTTGTAAAAATTAATAATTCAATTTAATCCTTTATAAGCATAAATTTATTAATTATAACCCTAATAATTTATAATTTTTTATCTCGACTTGACCTTCGCCCAGCCCCAGGGGATGGGAAAGTGTAGAACATAGGGAGACGTGGCAAGCTGGTAATGGAGAGAATAAAAAGGAGGCAGTTGGCCGTTTCCTACTAAGCAACCTGCGGCATTTGTTCCGGTTCTCCTGTTTTTTGTAACACACACACACACACACAAAAAAGAAAACCAAAACGAAAAATCATTGTCTCTCCATTCTTCCCACTTTGTGTTTTTTTTTTTTTTGTCCTAAAAGATTATGCAGAAAGTCAGATAAACCATTAGAAATTTAAGTTTATGATTAGTTTTCTTTCTTTAATGTCTAAAAATTGATCTCAACAGCATTCATTATATCCAAAATTACAATAATCACGAAATGATTTTAATCATTTTCTCAAGAAATAAAGAATACAGCTAACTTGTGTATATAAAATATGAAAATATAAGAAGTGGTGGGGGGTTTTGGATTTAAACAAGAGAAAAGGCTTCATCTTTTGGTTGTTTTTGGATATTTAATGGATTTCTGGCAAGAGTTACTTGCAAGTAATTGGGGAAGAGAATTCGTGGCCGGAGGATTCGGTGGCATTGCCGGCACAATCGCCGGCCACCCACTCGACACCCTTAGAATCCGACAACAAAGCTCGAATACGGGTTCAGCTTTTAGCATCCTACGGCAGGTTGTTATCAAGGAAGGACCCGCTGCCCTCTATAAAGGCATGGGTGCACCATTGGCATCGGTCACTTTTCAGGTTTCTTCTCTAATCCATTCAATCAATTTCGTTGTTTCTTGGATCATAAGTTATGTTGTAGAGAGATTAAAATCATAATTAGAACACCTTCTTATAATAGTTTTATTTGTCAATTAAGATTTTGTTCGTTGTAAAGAGGTGATTGTTATACACCTATAACAGAAGATTATTGTTGTAAACCTGTTATAGAATTTACATAATCAATTTCCGTCAAATAAAAAAAATAGAAATTATGTTAGAAAAAAAGTAGAAACCAAATCAACAAAATTAAAAGATGCATTGCGGGCGTGGGCATTATTGTTTTTATGCATATTTTATTTTGCTTTCTTTCACGTTATTAATTATGAAATTCATAATTCTAACAAGTTTAATTAATCAGTATGAGTTATGAAGTTAAATTAATTAATTTATCATAATTTATTAAATTCTAGTAATCCATTTATACGTTCATGATATTCCAGATTCATAATAGAATATTTAATTAGAAATTTAATGGTTTACTGAATTAATATATTCAATTCCACCTTTAAGATTATTTTCATTTAATAAAGTATAATTAGTTTATTTTTTTCATGTGAAATCTAAACATTTTATTGAAATGATATTTTAATTAAGATACTTTTTATTTAATAAATTATAGTTAATAGATTTGTTTATATGAAATTACTATAATTTTACTTAAAAATATTAGATAATATGTTATTATAAAGAATTAATTTAATAAATATTGTATTTTATAACTGTAGTTGTTATAAGTGAGAAAATGTTATAGAATGTTAAAAAAAACATAAAAAAACCCGTTGTACTAGAAACTTAATTGTTATGACAAAATATTGTTATAGAAAATAACTATTATAGAGATTATAGACTTTCTTGAAATCTTCCTTAATTTTTTTTGACAAAGGGATCTCATTGATGATATTTGCACATGACAGAACGCTTTGGTTTTCCAAATATACGCTATACTTTCACGAGCATTTGACTCATCCATTTTTGCTAATAATGACTCCGTCCCATCCTACAAAGGCGTAGCCATGGCAGGAGTTGGAACCGGGGCCATACAAAGCTTGATTGTCTCACCAGTTGAACTCATTAAAATTCGACTCCAATTATCGAAAAAAACTTCCCCGACCGGACCCATTCACGTCGCTAAAACCATACTCAAAACCGAAGGCATACGAGGACTATTTCGGGGTTTCAATATCACCATACTCAGAGATGCCCCCGCCCACGGCATCTACTTTTGGACCTACGAATACATGCGAGAACAACTCCATCCCGGGTGTCGAAAAACCGGCGACGAGAGCCTAAAAACGATGTGGATATCAGGTGGTTTAGCAGGTGTTAGTAGCTGGATTGGTTGCTATCCTTTGGATGTTGTGAAGACCCGATTGCAGGCTCAGTCGTGGACATCATCGAGAAAAGGGTATGACGGCGTCATCGATTGTGTGGAGAAAAGTGTGAAACAAGAAGGGCATGGGGTTCTTTGGAGAGGGTTAAGAACAACTTTGGCTAGAGCTTTTGTTGTGAATGGTGCTATCTTTGCTGCTTATGAGACTGCAATGAGGTGTTTGATTAATCAACAAAGGAACATTCAGATAGGTCATCATAATCTAAAATAATATCAAAATTATATATGAATTTTGATTTATGTTCAATTTGATACGTGAATTTTTATTTAATGTAATTATATACATTAAACTTTGATTGTGATTCAAATATGTACATAGAAATTTAATTTTGATTCAATCATAGACTTTAAAGAAATAAATACATTAAATTATTTTTATATTGATAAATATAATTATTTGTATATGAAATATACAAACATAAAATGATGCTATATTAATAATTTGTAACAATTAGATCATTTCACATATAAAATTACACAAAATCAAAATTTATATATAAAATTATATATTGGATTAAAGTTAGTGACGCTTCATAAAATTATGTGACCTTTGATTAATTTATCATGAATTATGTAATTCATTTGTAAATATTTAGATAAACTTTGAAAAAAGTAATTAGAATGAGTGAGATTTTTGGATTTTGAAAGTACATTTCAAGGGTTTGTTGAAGTTATGCAATCTCAAATCAAATTTATAACAATTTTAAGCACAAATTTCTTAAAAATATTAGGAGATCTACAACACCTGTCTGTGATAAAGACGATGATCATCATCACCAATTAATTGGATTACTCGTAAATGTTGAAAACCCCCCATTGAAAATTAATCCCAAATCTTCCTTATTTGGGAATTCATTTTCTTTTTACAGTATTCAAATATAAAAGCCCCAATTTTCTTTTTTGAATCATATTTTATTTCGCATAATTGGAATATTAGATACTACACGATTACATAATACCAAAAATATTAAAATATATGAATACATAACAAATATCAAAATTTTAAGCAACATAAATTATTATCTTATAAAAAAATTATAATATAAATACAAAATACCTTAACCATATGGTTATTACAAAAGAAAAAAATTATTCAAAAGGAAAAAAAAAAAGAAAAGCAAACAAATACTCAAAAGATGTAATTTCAATCCTTGGTACCAAAACAACAAAATACATAGATGTAAAAATTACTTTGTAAATTTGCCGATTGAGTCTTAGCTCAATTCGCATGAGTATTGTTGCCAATGCAGAAGGATGTTGGTTTGAATGCGTTGAAACACATTATCCTCCTATTTATGCGTTAGTGAGAAATTATAGGTAGTTCTAGACATTGTATCAAAAAAAAAACAATTGAAATTCTTATTAAAAATTGAACATACTTGGTGTCAGAATCGTACTCGGAAATATTGCATAGAGTTCCAGTTCAAGTTACCAGTTCTGTATAAACTACAACAAGAGTTCAACACAAGGTTCAATTGTTTACATACTCGTATCCACACATACACTTGAGTCCTCAGTCCTGGTCCAAGTAACATAGTAGAACATTACTATCCATCAACATTACAAGTTCTACATAAACTACAACAAGCGTTCCACACAAGGTTCAATTGTGTACATACACCTATCCTGAAAGATAATCACTCACCACAAAACAATGCCAATCAAAATATCAAAATAGGATTGCTTCAATTGTTAAGAGCATAACTATCTATCAACATTACAAGTTACATAAATTACAGCACGAATTTCCACCCTAGGTTCAATTTTGTTCCTCCTTACAACCAAGAACATACACATTTACTAAAAGATTCTTACTCATCACAAAGCGAAGCCATTAGGTCACGCGGCGATGCCCAAATTGGAAGATCAAAATAAGATTGCTTGAATTGCTCCTCTTGCTGATTACACATTGCTTCCGCTATGTCACACAAATTCAAAACATCACGAATTATCATTTCTTGAGCTTCTGCCTGCATTTCAAATATGTTTTAAATGGAAACTCAAAACTTAGGGTTTGAATCCAGCAGTCATATACATTTTCAACAGATTCATACTAATACATAAATTTAATTTTGCTAAAAACTGATTTAAATTCCACAATTTACCTGCAAAAGAAGCTCATCAACCAAAGAACAAACGTTATCCTTATCTTTCTTCTCCGAATCTAAAGACGACGTCGTTCTTCTCTCCTCTTCGATCTCCCTTAGTTTCCTCCTTTCTTGCTGTTGAATTTGGAATCCTAAAGCCCTCTCTCGCATTGCGTTCAATGCTTTCGACAAAGCCTCCCACTCCTCGATCTCTTTCTTGTACTTCTCCTTTACTCTGAGAAGACTTTTCCTCTTCCACTCTTTCCTTCGTTTCTCCTCTTCCTCGGGACCTACGGCTGCAGGTGCCGGTTCTGTGAGAACGAGGCGGCGCTTCTTGCGCTTGTATATGAATCCGTCGTCGTTGCAGAGCTCCCAATCGTCAGCGGCGGTGGCCGTTTGAGATGACGACGGTGTGTCCATTTTGGGAGGGGTTTCCCAAAATTTTGAAATTGAATGAATTTTTCGAGCGAGAGTGAGAAAGAGAGCGTAAGCTAGCATAATGGTTGCTTAAGTTGGGCCGAACTCTTTCGATTTGGGCCTAAAGATAAAAAAGGTAAAATATGCCATAGGTCTCTTTACTCTTTACGAATTCGAAATTTAGTCTCTATACTTCTATTTTCAAGAATTTAATCCCTTTACTTTTCAAATTTCAAAAATCAGGTATAATTGTTAACACTGTTAAATTTATTGGTGTAAAATTTTGAAATTATAAGATACACAATGGGTAGTAATGTAACTAAAAAGTTGGCATTGTAATGAACCTAAATTTAACAAGATAATCTTAATAATGTTAATAGTTAGACTGAAATTTTGAAATCTAAAAAATAGAGAGAGTAAGTTCCTAAAAATAAAAATATAATAATTAAATTTCAAATTTGTAAAAAGTACATGGCTTATGAGATATTTTAACAAGAAAAACCTATTTGGCCCAAAATACATATAAATTTGATAATTACATTTCCATCTAGGTTTAATGCATTATTTGGGGTTTGGATTCAAGTGTTACTATATTGGGGTCTCAACTTTTTCTAAAAAATTAATCTCTTAATTTGACAATTATTCTCATACTTTAATTTCTTATTTTAAAATTAGTCCCTAATTTTTTTTTTGAAAAAAAAATAAATCCAAATAGTTGATAATTGTCAATTGAGCCCACGTCATTCTACAGTGATAACAATATCAATCTCAATCGAACTAAGACTCAATCGGCATTTATATTTTAATTTTTAAAAGCATAAAAAAAAATGTCAAACTTAAATACCAAAGCATGTATTAAGCATATGACATTTTAAAGTCCAATGGAGTTCCATATCAATATATTCCAATTAATGTTTAAGGAACTAATTAAAAAAGAACAAAATACGTTATAAAGATAACTTAATAGAATTAGATTTTAAATAATTTTATATTTTGTTAACCAAACAATTAAAGCAAATGATCTAAATAGAGTAATATGTTGAAGTAATTTTATATTCCGATTATTCTAATGCCAAAAATAACCTTACCTCTACCCAAGGAAAATACAACTTGCATATCATTTTCCATATATTGAAATTTTGACTTTAGGCAACAGATTTTTGAAATTAGTACAAGAAATTTTTTTCTTCGAGAGAACCCAGTGATCATTATATAGGCAAAATTTTGCAACTAAACCAGTGGGTTGATGTGAGTACATCTACTTTGATGCAAAAGAAGTAAAGTGTACACTCCTAAGGTTCGATGTGTCAAGCAAGCACTTGAGTTGATAAAATCTGGAATTCTATTTAATATAAAGGAACATGATTCAGCATAAAACATGAAAACGCCATAATGAGTCCAGCTATTGCATAAATGGCAAAACAAAAAATCCAATAATCAAGTTCAACCCTAAGTAAATAACTTTGACAAAATTAGGTTAAGATTACTGCTAAGAAATACAACTAACCGCGAACACCCCGATTGAGACTAACCATGCGAGCTGAAGCATCCATCTGGGAACCTCTCATTCCTGAACCGGCTCTCCCAGTGTATCCGCCTGTTCCTCGTGATTGACCTGACCGATCCCTTGAAGCCTGTCCTAATGCCAATGGTCTGCCAGCGCCAGTATACGCGGCACGTCCAGAACTACCTTGCCTACCCTGATTGTAGGACAAGTCTGGCCACCTACCGCCACCGCCACCAGCTGTCCCAGCAGCATATTCCTGGTTATCTCGCCGCCTTAGTGGCAGATCCAACCCACCACCACCGATTCTAGCCTCGACTGCCCTCTCATTACTCTCAGCAAGTATTGAAAGCTTTTCTGTCAACTGGAATGCCAAGGCCTGCAACCTTGAGTACTCAACATCATGGAAGATGATGCACCGTGTTGGCTGGTCCCAGCTTGCATGGAGTTCTTCATTTACCAACATCTTGCTAACAATGCTATGAATCTGGGCATCTGAGAGGTCAAACATTTTGGCGAGCTGGTCCAGGCCTAGTGTATCATAGGAAGAACAGTAGGTAAAAAGGTAAGTCCTCAGAGCCTCTTCCTTGATCTTAGCTTTCAGCATTTCAAGCACGCAATCTCGATTCCTAAGGAGCTTCCAAACATCAAGAGAATTAATGACGTCGAAGGCCTTCTGGAAATCTCCCTTGCAGAGGGCCCGGGTTGCAGCCATTACATGGTCTCGCACATTTTCTAGGGGACCTGTAAATGGCTGCCTCTCGCTCACCTCAAGCAACCGCCTGAATGTCTTACTTATCACCTTGCGTTTGGCATCAACTGAGTTGGCTGCCATGTTAGGAACCTCAAGAAGCATAGCACATATCAAATGCACAGCCTCCAGAAGCTCAAGGTTTATGTGCATATGGTAGGGCATCTGACGCCTCCTTTCCAACCTTTCCTGATAGATCCAAAGTTTAAAACGGTATAAGTCCTCAAAAAATTGATGAATGTACATAGCCAGTCCCTCTATTTTAAGGAATAGATCAAATTAGTCCCTTCACAGTTAAATAGATCAATTTAATCCCTGTACCATTAAAAAGAATCGAATAATACCAATTTTCAACAGAGTTAATATTTTGAAAGATTTTTATGGTTCTACAAATGAAATCTTTTGTTTGAACTTAAACTGCATATGAAAAAAACAATTTCATGTCATTTTTTAAATAGTAAATGTTAATTTGGCCTTACTCGATTCTTCTTAATAGTATAATGATTAAATCTATCCATTTAATAGTAAAAGAACTAATTTGATCCAACACCTATAATAAAGGGACTCAGAAGGTATGGTACTTTCACCTCAAAAAATTATAAAGTAGCATGTAAGTGCGCAAGTTATCACGCTGTTCAGTTGTTTGCAAATGAAGGGTATGACTTGAACGCATTTAAGTCAGAATTTCACACAACAAGGGCTCATAGATCAACATGAACATCCCACAATTATTCGTTACAATTATGCCGATAGTTAGATATATAGTAATTATTTCCAAAGTAAAACGAACTGATCAGTGGCAAACATACTTCAATAACTAGATTTCCGAATGAATTCATTGTCTTGTAACTGTTGTTTATCCTACTGCATTTGTATCAACTTCTTAAAATATCCGAATGCCTAATAGAAACATTGTGTCAAAAGAAATATCCTTTCAATCCCAACAAAAACAATACCATCCAACCAACCAATTAAAAACTATTTACTAAAACTTCAAACCGAAAAACAATAAAATTAGCATGCAAAAAACATCAAATGCAAACAGTAAAAGACAACAAAACTGTACAGACTTAAGGATTATCAGTTAAAGCTATTGTTAATTATGATCTGTCAAGGAATTATATTACGACCAGTACCTGTTCTGGGGTTTTCTCATGATATCGACTTTGTGAAACACCTTGTGCAAGCAATTCCTTCACCCTCCCACCAGAATACAGTTCAGAAAGGCAGCCATGTCCTTCAGCAATTAGTCCAACACGGAAGGCACAGAGGCCAACCTGAGCCATTGCCCGGTTAAAAAGTATCTGTGTTGAAACATCCATATGCTGAATATTATCCTGTAAATGACTCATCAGCAGCAAATCACGAGCTATTGAAAACTCATCAAAAAGGGCATGATGATAAATATCACAAAGCATGGCACGGGCTTTGGTCCTCTCATCTCCACTTTTGTATATGAGCGTCACTAGGATATCCGTCAATGCTCTACTATTCTCGGGGAATGTGGGCCTCCGGGACACGAGCTCAGGAGTAACAACAAACGCAGATGTACCCCGTGTTTCCTCCACTTTAGTCTCATCGCCATCTTTTTCTCCATCTTCCGATAGCTCAGCCAGTTTCCTCATAGCATCATAAACCTCTTGAGGCTTGTAATAGACAAGTTCAACCTGCCTTAGAGCAACCTTAGCAGCAGACCTCAAATCACCAATACGCTCTAAATACTCCTGGACATTTTGAGCAAGGACCAAAAACAAAGGTTCATCTCTCAGTCTCTCAACATACTCACGAGTGTGTGGATCAATGCACTGCAAGCTCTTGAAGAACTCATTATCTATTCTCTCAAGGAAGGCCACCAAATTTCCCCAAACATGGATTGTACCATCATAGTCTGCTCCCTTTTGGGTTTCATTCTCATCGGGCTCAACCATATCATCGACCACTATGTTCGGGTACTGAACAAGAATGTCCAATATGACAAGCATATTCTGTACACATTTCTTCCACACATTTATAGGCATGTGTCCACTAAGACCTGGATTAACATCAAACTGTGCAGAGATAACACTGAAAAGGATCTCAAGCTTCTGAGCAGGAGTCTTGGCAACCTTTGTCAAGAAGGTAAGCTGCTCGACCTGTTCAAATTTTCCAGTTCACTTCCTTCCCCTAGCAGCCACAACCTCTTTAAACTTCTTGTTAACAGTATCCCAGGTGATCTCACTAGGATCTTTCTTAAACTCCCGATCCATCAGTTTCTCTTTCTTGCTTAGTTTCTTCTCCCAGGCCCCATCAGCATCATCATCATCCATATCTTCCCCCTCATCATCCTCATCACTAGACTCAGCAGCAATCTGTGAGGGGTCCTCCAACTCAGAGCCAGATTCATCTTCATCCTCATCTTCGTCCTCATCTTCAAACTTCTCCTCTTCACTCTCAGGATTCTCCCTATACTTGTTAATCAACTCCTCATACTGCTTATTATTCTTCTTGAGCTTCTGTTTCATTGCGTTCAAAGCCTTGTGATTACTGCTACTCATTTTCTTTTTGGCTTCCTTATTAGCCAAAGCTTCAGCTAAAAAATCTTCCAACATAACAAGACACTTAATATAAAGATTCGGAACTCTGTCGGACTCAGTAACACGAATAACCTTCTCCAGCTGTTTATTAATCTTATCAAAACTCTCTTGCAAGCTAACCCAGTCATTGATTTTCATTGCATTCTTCATCTGATCAACCGTACTTGCCATCTCCTCAAACCTCTTATCTTTGGTGGATCTAACCACCCTCTTTTGCCCATCGGAATCATCGCTATCACTAGCATTTGTTCGTAGGTATCTGCTTCCGGCAGCAGCAGCTGTGGTTTCTCCAGCTCCCCCATTCTCTATTTCATCTTCGATATCAGTCTCCTCTTCTTCAGTGTCACTACCACCCTATCATAAATTTAGAAAATATGTATGACCCCCTCAATACAATAATAGGTAAAGGCTATATATTTTAAATTCATACGTCAAAAAAAGATAAATTAAAAAAAAAAAAAACAAACCTGAGTCCAGAATTTAGATGCCATTGGCTTTCCCTTTCTCGTGTTCAATTACTTCAAAGCTGCAAAAAGAAAATAATATGAATCAGGCATTAATTCGGAAAGCTGGATGAACAAAATATGAGCTTAAAATTAGCAACAATCAAATTTCGAATCTATAATTCCGTACCGCGATTCAGGAAGGTATTCAATTTTTTTTAAAAAAGAAGCACAACAGAGAAACAAAGTTACCTGATTGAGGCTAGGGGTGTTCAAAAGTATAAAACATATAAAAAAATAACCTTGTGATTTGCCAGGTAACTAAACACACACACACACACACACTACATTTTCTGTCTTAAATTTGTTCTGCCATGTTATACGTAAAATTCTTTAAAGCTGATACAAAGAACAAAAAAAGCCTATGTCTCTACTAAATACTTCCCCGTGATTAAGGGCAAAACTAAAAATATTTGAAAGGTTTTCGATAAAATTAAAAGAATTTTGGCATAAACCCGATCCCAAACTAATCCCCAACACTGTCCATTTATCAGTAAACAAGGCAACTAATTACACCTAGAAAAACCGAGAACCCAGAAAGAACCTGAAGGTAAAAGGGGTTCCAGCAATGATGAGCGACGACAACGGAGAACCCAGAAGAGTGCAAGCTGCTTGAGCCTTGAAATATTGGACGGTGGTGAGTGAAGTGACCAGACGGTGAAGGTGCGTCACTGCGTTGGGTTACGGTAGTCGGGGGTGATCGGCACACGGTCGGCACACGGTAGTAGGGAGATTTCAGAGGAAGCTAGATATTTGGGGAGATAGAATATTAGGTTACTGATTAGGGATTTTTGTGTTATTTTTTGTTTTAGGATATGGATTTTCGGGTTGGGTTAAGGTTATTTAGGATGACTGGTTATGGATTTTTAATATTGGAATGGGTTTATTGGGTGGGCCAGCGGTTGGGGCTTGGGTGGGCAGTGGACTAATTAGCAAAGTCCTATACATGTAATATATAATATTGATTTTTGGAAGTTCAGTTAATTTGGTTAATTATCTAATTTCAAGTTGGATTAATTAATAATTAAATTTTAAAAAAATTATTAATCGACATTTGATCGAATTAAATTGGTTAATCAATCGATTAATCGAATTAGATCGGTTCAATCGATTATTCAATTTTAATCAAAATTTAAACATTCCTATCTAATGCGGCGAGTAAGTTTTGACTAGGTATTTTTTATGTTAGCAGCACATCTATATTTTATATCTATCCATCTATATATATAATTCAGCTAAGGGTGGAAATCTAAAAACTTCTTTTTTTTTTTTCTGTTTTTTTTGCTTTGGGTATCTATGCTAGCATGGAGGGTTTTTTTTTTTTAATGTATCATGAGGTTTTTTTACAATTATACAACCCTATCCTCTATATTATTAAATTAATTAAGAGAATATATTTAATACAACTTTTTGGATTCTATAAATGTTTTATAAAAATGAGATATAATAAAATATTAAAAAATACATATTAAAAAGATCAGGTCAATTTTTTTAAATTGTTTATAGAATAAAAAAATACATTATTATTATATCAGATATTCACTGATTAATTAAAATTTTAAAAAAATGTTATTAAATCAATATTATAAAAATATGAATAGCTTTTGAATTTAATATTATTTATTATTAATTAGTATTAATATGTTCTCAATCCACATTTTAGATTGGCGTAAATGTTTATTTATATCAAAGTACAAAGTAAAATTTTGAATATTAAAATATTCTCTAAGTCCTTGTTATTTGAAATTTAATTTTTTATTTTTATTTTTAAGATTTTAATCCTTTTATTTTTTGATCTAAAATTCAGGTATAATTGTTACCCTTCATTAAATTTTTTTTATTAAATTCTCTTGTTTAACATTTTGAAAATTTAAATATATATATATATATATATATATATATATATGTATGTATATTTGGTTGTCATGTCACAATAAAAATGACACCAAAAATATTAATCAAGTTTTTTTTCTTCTTAAAAACATTCTTTCAAGCTTGTTATAATAAATTCATTTCATTCTGTTGGAATAGGGTTCTTAAGAAAAACTGGCATTAATTTTTTGATTGAAATAGTTAACAATATTCATTATTTAGTCTAACTAATAACATTACAGAAATAAGTAGACCAAATCATGTTAAAAATTAAAATATATAGATTAAATTTCAAGTTTCAGCATAATCTACGAGTCAAATTTGAAATTTGACCATTTTCTTATAATGTAAAAAAACCAAAACTTAAAATAAATGTGAAGTCATGTGTTTGTCTCTAAGAGTCTTAGAACATTCAAATTATTTATAACCACGTAATATTTTAATTAAAAAATTGACAATATTAATTATTTGAACTAATAATAACATTGTAAAAATATATAAATCATGTTAAAAATTTAATCTCAATTTTAAGCAAAATAAAAGAATCAAAACTAAAATTTAACTAATTTTCTAAAATGGAGAGAGAAAAAGAGATTGTGGGTGTCCACATATGTAACACCTTATACCTGATTTGATCATCTGACCCAAGCTATAAGGTAATACAATTGTAAAACTTTAACATTATTCACTATTCAGTCAAAAATAATTAAATCATTCATTCCATAATTATATTACATCCATTTTCATGTCATTCAATCATATCTGAGCCTAAATAGAGGAATGAAGCTTTTAAAACAAATTGAGCATAATTCTTGACTAAATTGAAACTTTTACAAAAATTCATGTAAATAGTGAAAACAGGGATCACACGATTGTGTGGCCAGGCCGTGTGACAGAGCTAAGCCAGTGTGGCTCAAAAACATAGTTGTGTTGCCAAATCTTGTAACTATCTGTGCCTGTGTAATTCAGGGTCACACGATCGTGTCGTTAGGTCGTGTAACTCTCTATGACCGTGTGGACAAACCTGCACCAAAAATTAAAGAGGCCTCATGGCCTTGTCATTCAACTGTGTGCGACACACAGCCTTGTGGCAGATCGTGTATGCCCAAAATACCTTCAAACACAAGCTAATTCACCTAAAAGTGACTAAATGATCCATACTTGATAAGCATTATAAGTTCAAACACTATGTGCACAAAAGACATATTTAAGTCATGCTCATCAAATAACATACACACTAAATTCCATACATAAAAGCCCTATACATGTCATTTAACCATAGCCAAAATAACTCAAAATCTACTAAAATGATTGTTGGATAGTGTGATAGGTCTTCGACAATATTCCAACCGATCAAGGTTCCGATGATCTACAAAACAAGAAAAACAAATACATAAGCAACAATGCTTAATAAGTTCGTTTAAGAGAACTCAAACTTACCAAAACATGATTTCATAATTAACCATTCAAGCATTTTAATCCCTATATGCACAATTCTTCCTATACGCACAACATCACAAGTTAGTAACTAAATACATAATCAATTCAAAGTTTCATAAAAACCTTTACTAAATGGTTCTTACCATAAATCCTTTTCAATAAACCTTTCCATTTGTTAACCCTTTTAGGGTGACAACCTTTTTCAACCTTTTCATTGGATATTTGTTTCGGATATATCCTTTTCAACCATTTCATTTGATATCCATTTCAGATATACCCTTTTCAACCTTTTCAAGAATTCGAAAATACTGAATGTAGTGCCATGGTGTCTTTCAACCATGATCTTTTCCTTTTCAAGTGTAATACCATAAGGTATTTAAATCTCGATCCTTTCCTTTTCACAATTCAAAGCAATCTTATACATTAAAACATAATTACATACACAAGAAAAACTATCAAATATTCTTACCAATTCAATTGTAACACATAATAACATAAAATACGAACTTACCTCAATAAAAATAGTTGTAAAAATGAGGCCAATGATTAATCCACCACTTTAGCTTTTCCTCGATCTAAGTTCGGTTGATTAGTACCTTGATCTAAATATGAAATTCATTCAATTAAGTATTTAAAATAGCTTAAACCAACCAATTCCAACTTATAACTCCTTTTACAGTTAATTATAATTTTACCCTTAACATTTTAACTTTTACACAATTTAATCCCTAAGACCGTAACTTGCAAATTCACCATTTCTTATCCAATATATGCTAACCGATTTTTCCTCCTACCTAAATCAACTCATATTTGTCCTCAATTCATAAAAATATACATGAAAATTTTCATTTTAACAAATCAATCCTAAACCTTAAATTTACTATTTTTTTTTGAAACTAAAGTTCCGATTGGGCTTTGTACAGCCCAATTATTGCCCGGGGCCCAACAAAATTTAAACAAATACAACCCAAATAAAAACAGTCCAAAAATGACATGACCCAAAAATCTGAAAGGCCCAATAGGCCCGAAACTTTAAGTTTTTTCAGAAAACTTTTAAGGTTTTTTTGAAACCCTAAAATAACAGCGCCGCAAGCCTCCACTACATTTGCTCATCCACTTTGCCCTGTCTGCCACCGCCGCTGGTCTCCACTGGCACCACTATCACCTGCAAAACGAGACAAACAAAGACAGCAAATGGAGAAAAGCTTTGTATTTTTTATTTTAGTTTATTTTTCTTTTATTTGGCTATAAGAAAGCCATCGAGAACCGACTGTAACGACCTTTTTTTGGCAATCAACAGAATACAAAAGAAAAACTTTCAAAAAACAGTTACCAATACTTGCAATCAGAGATTAATACGAGTACACAACAGATAACCGAAGAAAAAGAGCAAAGTGTTAAGGTTGATATTCTTTTTTTCTTTTATCCTTTTCCTGGAACTACATTCATAAATTTATTTTCTTTATTTTCTTGTAAAAACAGTTTATATATATACATATATATATATATATATATATATATATATATATAGTATCAAAATAAAAAAAAGGGGTACAATATTTCACCTTTTCCGGCCACCGTGCGCGGTGGCCGGTGCCGACGACAGCGACGGAGGAGCGACGGCGCTCTGCCGGAATGACCTCCCCCGTTTCGGGCCTGCAGAGAGCAAAAAGAGAGAGAGTGAGTTTTTTTTTAAAAAAAATGAAAGAAATGAAATTTAAAAAAGGACTTTGGTCTTATATACATACTATAAAACAACGTCGTTCTGGTCATCGCCCTTGAGCACCAAAACAACGTCGTTTGGCCTAGGATCCGCGCGCGTGACCCGACCCGACCAAAGGATCCGCGCGTTTTCGTCGATTGGGCTAATTACTCTTTTGGTCCTTCCGCAATTTTTACTCTTTTAATTCAGTCTTTCTATTATTTTCGAATTTGCCCCAATACATTTTCCTCTGTTCTAATTCAGTCCAGCGCAAAACGCAGCGCATAGGGAGGGAATAATTTCCTTTTTGGTCCCCCTCCTTTCACGCGCATTTCAAATGGACCCTTTCCCTTTTATTTTACTTCGAATTGATCCCAAAATTTCATTTTAAATTCAAATTGATCCTTTTTAGTATTTTGCAATTATTACTATTATTATTATGTTATTATTATTTCTATTATTACTATTGTATTATTACTGGTATATATACTTACTATTACTATTATTATTATTGTTATTATTATTATTATTATTATTATTTATTATCTCTATCATCATTAACATCTTTTTATTTTAAATTTATCTATTATTATTATTTTAATGTTATCTTTTTCAATTTTGTGTTTTATTGCATTTTTTATTATTGTGTTTTTGTTATTTCTCGCCTTTTTCATTTCATGTAAATTGATAGTTTTGAGATGATCTTGAATTCGAGGATTTAAATTATCGTGTCCTAAAGTATTGGATGTGATATTTTATTCCTTCGGAACAAGAAAGTCTTGATATTTTTTGGTAAAAAAGGTCTCGATATTCAATTCGAAAAAAAAACTATGAGATGATCTTGAACTTGAGGATTTAAATTATCGTGTCCTAAAGTATTGGATGTGATATTTTATTCCTTCGGAACGAGAAAGTCTTGATATTCAATTTGGGAAAACTATGAGATAATCTTGGATTCGAAGATTTAAATTATCGTGTCCTAAAGTATTGGATGTGATATTTTATTCCTTCGAAACGATAAAGTCTTGATATTTAACCCGAGAATACTACGAGATGATCTTGGATTCGAAGATTTAAACCATCGTGTCCTAAAGTATTGGATGTGATGTTTTAGTCCTTTGAAACGAGAAAATCTTGATGCAATTCGAGAAAGCTCAAATGTTTCCAAAAGAAATCGATTTTTTAAATTCTTTTTTAATTTTCAACTTTCGATATTGAGACATTAATTAATCAATTTGGTACCAATCTTGGGCGTGACGAGGGTGCTAACCCTTCCTCGCACGTAACCGACTCCCGAACTCGATTTCTCAAAATTCGTAGACCAAAAACACCGTTTTAGTAAACCAAAACGTTTTATTAAAACAAAGGTGATCCGATCACACCAAATAAAGATCGGTGGCGACTCCTGTTTTATTTTCGTTTTCAAAACCAAGTCGATTCCCACCTTTTCCAAAAAGGGATGGTTTCGACAGCTTGGCGACTCCACTGGGGACGCACTGAGAGTCAGGCCGTAAATTAATTATTTTCTGTCCTTTGTCGAAAGTTTGAAAATTTGATTTGAAAATTACTATCCTTTTGTTGCATTCATTTATGTCATTGCATATGATTTCTATTTTCTTGTGCACATTACATTGCATGACCGTTGTGGTCGCACCCTTAAGTGGGAGTGAGAAGCTACTCTTTCGTGAGGTTTTCACCTCCGTGCAAGATAGTGGATCACTTTCGGGATACATCCGTACCTATGTCTTTGTGAGATTTTCATCTCCGTGCAGCCATAGGGAAATGTATTCCCCCTGAACAGAACTCGTTCCGTATGAGCTATAATGGGTGAGGATCGAGGAATCTGCTGGTCTGGGTACCTCTCTTTAGAACCGAACCACATGTAATGAACCTCAAGAACCAACCCTAGGTAGAACCGCGCCAAACCTTAGTGGTTACCCGAATAAGTGTTTGATTATTTCTTGTTTATCTTGAGTTTTGTGTACATAGTACTGACTGGTGCTTTGTTGTAATCGCATGGCATTTCATCATAAAAAGGTGTTGATTCACGTTCAGTTACTAGGTAGAAAAGCTTCACATGGAAAAAGAGTTTCTTGGTAGAGTGGAAGATAATGCGGCCGTTCGAACATGGTCCGAGAGGATACAACGAGAGAAAGGAGATAGTCTGACTGTGGGATACGAATCAGATTTGTGGGACTTCACCCGCGTCAGTGTGACTCAGAATAACTTACAAGAATTGAAGGAGATCTGGGATTCATGGGGCGACAAGATGAAACAGCTGTTCTATTATAGTTATGGTGATTTGCCCTATTTGTTTGATATCAAGGTGGATGAGCGCCTATTCTGGGCTATTACCCAATTTTGGAACCCCGCCTATAGTTGCTTTACTTTCGGAAAAGTGGATATGGTACCTACCATAGAATAGTACACGGCCTTACTCTGTTGCCCAAATATTCAAGCTGGAAGGGCTTATTCGAGAGCTGTTAATGTGCTGACATTCATAAGAAAGCTGGTGAACATTACAGGGATGAGCGAGCAGTGGATTATAACTCGGATCAAGCAAAAAGGGGATTGTAAATGTATCCCTTGGAGACATTTGAGGGACTTAATCCTAGCGCATTCTGATATGAAAAAGAGGGTGGACGTTTTCGCCTTAAGCATCTACGGCTTGGTTGTCTTTCCAAGGCGTTAGGATATGTGGAGGAGGCTGCCTCAGATTTATTTGATAAACTTGATAAAGGAGTCACACCCGTCCCTGTAATCTTAGCCGAAACATTTCGGTCGTTGAGTGCTAGCAGAAGAATAGGTGAAGGGAGATTCATAAGGTGTGCGCAGCTTTTGCTATCATGGTTTTGTAACCACTTTTGGAAGGTGGAAAAGGTCTCGTGTAACGTTTTTTTCAAGAACTACTCTCCTTTGAAGGAATTAGCGACTACGCCAAGGCGGGACGACCTTTCTGAAGAGAAATGGATAGCAATTCTCCAAAACTTACAAGTAGAAGATGTTGAGTGGAGAGCTCCGTGGATGATCCCTGATGAGATTTTGTATCAGTGTGGAGAGTTCGACTGGGTCCCTTTACTTGGGATATAGGGAGCTGTTGGGTACGCTCCACTACTCGTAATGAGGCAGTATCGATCAAGACAGTTTATACCTGCAATGCATGGGCTAGCTCGATGCGAGTTTGCATACAAGGGCGATAACTACAAGAAGAGAGTTCGTGAGATAACGAATGCGTGGACCCAAACCCAAAGAATGAAGGGACTTGCTGCAGGACCAATGATGACCTCCAAATATGACGAGTGGAGGAGTACAAGAATCAATGACAATATTTCGACGCCAAGTCAAGGAGACGCTCTGCCAATGGAGGAACAATTGCGAGTAATCCCGATTGAATTAGAGATCATCAGACAAGATTTCGAGGAAAAGAGTCGGGAATTGGGAAAGAAGATAGAGCGGCTAGAGGAGGAAAAAATGTAGTTGGGACTAGATGTCGACATCTATAAGTTAGAAGCCAAGAAGTTGAGAAAATGAAAGAACAAGGCCGAAGAGGATTTGGATAGTTTGAAAACGGACTACAAGAAGCTGCGCACGTTAGTCAGAACTGCTGGTTTGGGCAAAACATCAGAGTAATGGCGGTAGGAAATTAAGGAAGAAAAGACTAGAGCCGATCAGTTGAAAAAAGAGCTACAAGATGTTCGAATACGGGAGAACGCTCTAAAGGGGAGCTTGCTCGAAAGCCAAAGCGAGAAGGAGAGACTAAGAGCTCAGGTAGGAGAATTGGAAATGTCACTACATCAACACTGTAGTCACAACTCGGTACTCGAATTAAGAGCTAGCCAAGACAAAATTGAGGAACTGAAAGGAGGAATAAAAGAACTCGAGACTGCATTGCGAAATAGTGAACTTCGAATTGAACTTCTTGGGACAAACAATGAACAATTGAGAGAGCAGCTCCACCGCTCTCAAGAACAAATCAGAGATAGATATCATGTTATGGGCGAAGCTGTGGTTCAAGTTCGAGAGGTGGCCGACCATTTACAAACCTTGGCGGTTCAGGCTGATGTGCTAAGCTTAATGTACGAGTCAGGATCAGATCGAGGCCAAAATCTAGCTTGGCTTCTTAAGGAAGTCAAGGATTTAGGTGTTAAGGCGAAGCCGTATGTATAATCGTCCGCTCTATGTAAAGAAATTTGTTTTCCAGTGAAGTCAATCTAATGGAACTGAATCAAAACCAACACCTTTCCTTCTTTTTGCATTCATTTCATGCATTTGCATTGCATTTCATACACTCGCATCACATTGCATCACATGCATATAGAGAATCTAATTAGTTGGAATTATACACTAGAGAGAGAGGGAGAAAGAGAAAGGGGAAACCTGGAAGCTGAACACCCTTACGGCACGTGAGCTAAGTCAAAGAAAATGGATCAAAGATATGAGCAATTCCAAAAAGAAATGCAAGAACAAGTGCAAGCACAAATACAGGAGCAGCTAGCCAAGATCCAACAAGACATGATAGACAAGATGATGGAGTCTCAGAGAGACATGATGACTCAAATGAAACAACTGATGAATAGATTTATGGAGAGAGGAAAATGCCCCATGGCTATTACTGAAGAGGAGAGTGAAGGTATTCCTTCAGGTTCTACCCTACCACATGCGTCTTCACAACATGAGGAATATCCCCAGAGGCCATCTGTCATAATTAGGCCTCAATAAGGGCAAGCTAATATCAGAGCTCCTGCGAACTTCCGAATGGGCTCAGGATCCAACCCAAGAGATGACCCTGTTAATTCTTTTGTCCCTGATTTAGATATGATGGAGAAGGAAGGGATGAAAGCCGAATCCTCAAGGCAGATAGAAGATCGCTGCAGATGGTTGGAGGAGAAATTCAAGGCTCTGGAAAATACCAACCACCACCGCGTCATTAAAGTAAGAGACTTGAGTTTGGTCCCAGATCTGGTACTTCCTGATAATTTCAAGATGCCAGAGTTCGAAAAATATAATGGGACAAGTTGTCTTGAGGATCATATTACGATGTTCTGTTGGAGAATGACAGGTTACGTTAACAATGACCGGCTTTTAATCCACTGTTTCCAAGATAGCCTGATTGGATCTGCGGCTAGGTGGTATAACCAGCTAAGTCGTACCCAAATTAGTTCATGGGAGGACTTGGCCCAAGCTTTCATGAAACAATATAGCCACGTGACGGACGTGGCACCCGACAGATTCATGCTACTGAATATGGAAAAGAAATCGAGCGAGAGCTTTAGGCAGTATGCCCAACGATGGAGGGAGGTCGCTATGTAAGTCTAACCACCACTCTTAGAGAAAGAAAGGACCATGATCTTCATTAACATATTGAGGCCCCCATTTATCACCCATATGGTAGGAAGCACAACTAAGAGCTTCGCAGATATAGTCATGGCTGGGGAAATGATCGAGAACGCCATAAGGGGTGGAAGGATCGAAACAGGAGAGGTCTCTAGGAAATCTATTCCTAAGAAAAGGGATAACGAGGTGAACAATGTGAGTACATATAACAAAGGGTACTCAAAAGCAGTTACAGTTAACCCGCTGAAAGTAGTGACTGTCAGGCAACAGGGGACGACAGGACAAGAACCAAGCCCAAGACAAAATTTTGAAAGGCCCCAATTTACGCCAATCCCGATGACATATGGGGAGCTATATCAACGTCTGTTCGACGCATACATCATAGCCCTATTTTATCTAAAGCCGTTACAGCCCCCATATCCTAAATGGTACGACCTGAACGCTGAATGCGAGTACCATGCAGGAGTAGCAGGCCACTCGATAGAAAACTGCACTGCCTTCAAAAAGGTAGTCGAAAAGTTCATCAAGATGGGGATCATGGAGCTCGACGATATACCTGGTTCAGGGAACCCATTACCCAATCATGAGGATAAGGCGATAAATGCCATCGAGGAAGGGATAGTGAAAAGGATCAAGGAAGACATCTCAGAGGTAAAAACCCCATTGAGAACTGTCTGGAGAGAAATGTTAAAAAGATGACTGATAAAGTCAAGACTCGAAAGAGAAGGTGAAGAATCTGAAAATTACTGTGCGTTCCACGGAGTTGAAAGACATGAGATCCAGGGATGTGCGGAGTTTAGATTATTGGTGCAGAGCTTCATGAACAATAAGGAGCTAGAATTTTATGAAGAAAGCTCGGAAGGCGGAAGCATACATGCAACAGAAGGAGAATCGACCCGTCAAAAAGTTAATTTTCCGAAGATCATTATTTCCCGCTCGAGAAATCTAGAAAGTGGAGCTCCAATGGCACCTAAAGTTATAATCAAGAAACCAGTGTTCTTTCCTTACAAGGACAACAAAAAGATACCATGGAACTACAATTGTAATATAACGATACCAGGAGTAGAAAGCTCTGCTAGCGCTGCCAAGGAGGTCCAAAGCGAGGGTTTCCGCACGCGAAGTGGAAGACGTTATGACATGGGAGGCGTCAGAATAAGGGCTACAACAGTTGAACCAGAGGAAGAACCTAGATCCCTTATCAATGTACCTGTAAAAGAGGAAGAGGCCAAAGAATTTTTAAAATTCTTAAAGCACAGTGAATACAGCATAGTGGAGCAACTGCGTAAGCAACCGGCCCGCATTTCTATGCTAGCTTTACTGTTGAGTTCAGAAGTACATCGTGAGGCATTGATGAACGTGCTGAACGAGACTTACGTTACTAAGGATATATCTGTCAATAAACTTGATCGATTGTTAGTAACATAAGTGCTGATAACTTCATTTCCTTCAGGGATGATGAAATTCCATCTGGGGGTATGGGATCAACCAAGGCCTTGCATATAACTACTCGTTGTAAGGAATCTATCCTACCGAGCGTGTTAATTGACAATGGGTCGGCCTTGAATGTCTTACCATTGTTAACTTTGAAATGGTTGCCAATAGACAGTTCTCACATGAAGTCATGCCAAAACATAGTGAGAGCGTTTGATGGCACCGAGAGGAGAGTGATGGGAAAAATTGACATACCATTATAGACCGGGCCGAATACATATGAAGTAGATTTCCTGGTGATGGATATCAAGCCCTCGTACAATTGCTTACTGGGTAGGCCTTGGATTTATTCGGCAGGGGCAGTACCTTCATCCCTCCATCAAAAACTGAAGCTGGTGGCAGATGGTCGACTGGTCACTATAAACGCGGAAGAAGACATCATAGCGACTGTTACCAATGATGCACCCTATGTAGAGGCAAATGAGGAGGCCATTGAATGCTCATTCTGGTCTTTAGAGTTCGTCAACGCGATATTCATTCGTGAGGGGAATGAGATTCCGGTACCCAAGATATCCAGGACCACGGAGATGGGCCTACAAATGATGGTCAGTAAGGGGGCCTTACCAGGAAGAGAACTAGGCAGATATCTCTAAGGTGAAGTTCAAGTGCCGTTATTGAAAGAGAAGAGAGACCGTTTTGGCCTGGGTTTTAAGCCTAATGCTAGAGAAAGGAAAATGGAAATAGAGAAGAAACAAGAGAGAAGAAGGGCCCGATTAAACGGAGAAGAAGTCTAGTGGGAACCAATGACGTTCCCTCACATATCCCAAACTTTCGTATCTGGAGGGATAATTCACCTTGAGAGAGGGTTATTGAATGAAGATCCTCACATCAATGCCATACATGAGGAAGAAACCAGACAAAGAAACTTGGAGGGCATTCGCCCTTATGAACTGGGGAATGTTTTGAACAATTCGACTACCGAGAAACTGCCTGTAGTTTTTAGAAATTACACAGAGTAATGTTCAGAACGCACTTATTGTTTCAAACCTAAGAACAATGGGATTTCTTTTGTGAAAAAGGCTCATGTTCAAAAATTTTTATTGGAATAAAATGTATTTTGATCCATATTTTGTATTTTTCTTTTTCTCATTCATGGCATGAATAATTGTCTTCAAATTCATTTATTCTTCATACACTTTTTGGCACCCACCACAGGTCCCTAGATATCAACGATGTAAGCAACGATACTACAGACCCAAAGGTCTATTTTGAGCATGACATGTGTTTAGAAGAATCTCAAGATTTTGAAGGTGACAGAGATGGTGACTTGTCCCCGGATCTGTTGAGAATGGTACAGCAGAAAGAGAAACAAATCTTACCCCATGAAGAGGAAGTAGAGAACATAACCTTAGAAGAAGGAAAGGTGGTGAGAATCGGAACACGCATACCGAGGAAACCAAACAAAACCTGGTGGAGTTACTACGAGAATTCAAAGATATCTTTGCATGGTCATATCGAGACATGCCTGGTTTAAGTACTGATATTGTAGTACATCGTCTCCCCATAAGAGAAGAATGCAAGCCAGTATAGCAAAAGCTACGAAGAATGAGGCCTAACGTAGTGTTGAAAATAAAAGAAGAAGTAAAGAAACAGTTTGATGCTGGTTTTCTACAGGTGGTCAAATACTCAGAATGGGTAGCCAATATTGTCCCAGTCCCAAAGAAAGATGGAAAGGTTCGGATATGTGTGGACTATAGAGACCTAAATAAAGCCAGCCCAAAAGACAATTTCCCTTTGCCTCATATTGACACGCTGATGGATAATACGGCGGGGCACTCGTTGTTTTCTTTCATGGACGGATTTTCAAGATATAATCAGATCAAGATGCACCCTGAAGATATGGAGAAAACCACATTCATAACGTTGTGGGTTACCTTTTATTATAAAGTAATGCCATTCAGATTGAAAAATGCAGGGGTAACATACCAGAGGGCCATGGTAACTTTGTTCCATGACATGATGCACAAAGAGATTGAGGTGTATGTTGACGATATGATCGCCAAATCTCGAACAGAAAAAGAACACATTGAAGTTTTGAAGAAATTGTTTCTAAAGTTGAGGAAGTTTCAACTGAAGCTCAACCCGGCCAAGTGCACCTTCGGAGCTCGGTCAAGGAAGCTACTGGGTTTCGTGGTCAGCGAGAAAGGAATAGAAATTGACTCGGATAAAGTTAAAACTATACAAGATTTGCCTCCACCACGCACTCAAAAGGAAGTTCGAGGTTTTCTTGGAAGATTAAATTACATTGCTCGGTTCATTTCACAATTAACCAAGAAATGTGATCCCATATTTCGTCTTCTCAAGAAACACAACCAAGGTGTATGGGATGAAGAATGCCAGAGAGCTTTTGACAAAGTCAAACAATATCTGTAATAACCAAATTTTGCCCGGGTCCTCAATCAAACCCGGGGCCCGATAAGAAATCGATACCAAAAATAAAACAAATTAAACCCAATGCCAATACCAAGCCCAAATACAAATAGCAGTTCAAAAATAATGACCATTAAACCCAATAAATAAGATCAGTCCAGTAAATGTCCAATTACAACAGAAAATGGCCCAAAACCCCAGTTCAAGCCCAAAACAAACCAAGCCCAAATTACAGACCCAAATGACCCATTTAATATTAGACCAGCTAGCCCAAATAGAATCAACCCAAAATCTAATGCCCAACAACCCAAAATTGAAATTTCTTCTGGAACCCTAAGGTCTCTGCCCGCGCACTCGCCCACGCGCTCCGACCCTCCATCTGACCCTTGGGCTACCGCGTGCCCTCCACGCGCGACCCTCTGACTGCTCACGCTCGTCCATGCCCACGTCCCTGACACCCGATGCTCCCTAGGCGCCTCGGTCAACCACTTTCCCGACATCTCCGACACGCTCAACTCGCCCATACCCTGCAAAAGGGAAACGGCAAACGACAGAGAAAACAAAGCAGAGAAGCATGGAGCAAATTATAGAGAATAAATCAAGTTGTAGGGTTCGATATAAAGGATTCAAAAAAAATCAGTCAAAGAGGGGGGGGATCTTTTTTCTTACCAGTTAGAGATCAAAAATCAGAAAAGAAAAACAAAAAAGGAACGCCTGTAACAATTGTTTTTTTCTTTTTTTCACGCACAATCAGAAATCAAGAGGCAAGAAACTCCAAAGGTCGATTCAATTCTGGAACTCACGATTTATTGTCATTTTTTGTATATTTTATTTAGTGTTTTCAAGTTTTCCAAAATGAAACGAAAAGGGATCGTCGAATAATAGGAAGAGAAATACAAAATCAAATAAAAAGTCTTGACAAAAATCGGTGATAAAAAAACAGGATTAAAAGCGCTGTACAGGGGTTCCGTTTTTACGAGCAAAGGAATATATCAGAAGTCAAAAAAAAAAAAGTGTAAAGTTGTTTCTTTTTATCTCTTTTACTATTTTTTTACTTACCTTTTCCGAAACATACTACAAATGCAAACCATAAGGCCAAGGAAACGTGTTACCGGAACCCATGGACGAGCCGGAGAACTCATTCCGTCGTTGTCGGGTTCGAACGCGGGCTTCGAGAACGCCCTAAATCGGAGGCCGAATGTCTCTTGTGCTCAGCGTCGTCCACCGCGCGTCGGGGGGGTGCGATGGAGGGCGCGATGGGCAGTCAAAGGGGGGATCGAGTGTCGGTTGAAGGGAAGAAGGAGAAGGCTGCCGTTTCTTTTGTTTATTTTCTTTTTCGTCTTCGAAAGGGAGTCTGCAAATGATGGAAATTAGGGCTGAGATGTGAAAACAATTTTAGGGGTTTTTAAGTGGAACAGAACGGTGCCGTTCGCCAAAGAAGGATCCGCGCATATCCTTTAAAAGGAATAATTGCGCGCCTGGTCCCCCTTTTTCGGCGCTTACTAATCAAACCCCCCGCGCACTCTTTCTATGTTTTGCAATCTTGCCCTGTTATTTTAGTTATGCTTTAATCCGGCCATTGTCTTTTTCCACTTTAACTCATTGCTATTTTGGTCCCCCTATTTTAGCATATTCTCTAATTAGATTCGTAATTTCGTTCCCTTTTAATTCGATCCTTACCTTTTTTCGGGGCCCTTTTACTTTACTATTTATCTACTAACTCTAATGTTTTATATATTAGTGATTTTAAATTGTTTTATCTATCATGTTAAGTATGTAAATTTCTTATATATATATATTACTTATTCTAAACCTCTTACATTATTTGCTTCAAAGTTTTTCACATATTATTTATTTTGCTTTATTAATTATCCTTTTTCACACTATAATTTTATTCTTTTACGTATAGGTGTATATAGGTACTATTTTATTTGGAGTTTTGATACATCATTTCTTGAAAAATTATTTTGTATATTGTCAACCTTAAAGTTTTCTTTATCCGTTTTCAACTAATTTAGTGACGTTTCAAGGTATATTTGCACATGTTACTCGTCTTTTTCCGTATTGCAATGTATTGTATTGGCTGTTTAACTCACCCGTCTTTGTTTATTAATGTTGATTCTTTAAATAGTATGAGTTATCTGATTATCGTTCTCGTGTGCATTGTAATTCATTTATTCGTGTTCCCATATTATTTTCATCATCATCGCTATTGTCTATATTATTGTTCCCTCGTCGGTATCGTTCATGCATGTTACTATTATTCCCACGTTATGTACTATGTGTATTATGTTATTCGTGTTACATTACCGTTATTTGACGAGTGTAACCCCTATTCACGCTTTAAATAATATTTTTCCAAACCTAACCTAATCTTTTATCAATTTCATCCAAAAATAAAAGTCTTTCAAAATAAGGCAATATTCGGGTGTTTAGAAGCTCGAAAGACAACATCCTAACGTGCTGGGTGTTGATTTTTCGATCAACTAAAATAGCTAAATATCCTTTTCGTACATTTTGAAGACCAAAGAGGGTCTCGGTATCGAAGTATAAATATGTTACGTCCTAACGTGCTGGATGTGATATTTTTATTCCTTTGGAACGAGTCAAATCTTTGGACTCAAACCTACTTGAAACAACCCTTTCCTCGGGAACCTTTCAACTCCAAATACGTTCAAGTTTGCAACATTGGGGCAATATCAATCAATTTGGTACCGATTTTGGGCGTTGCAAGTGTGCTAATCCTTCCTTGCACGTAACCGACTCCCGAACCCGTTTTTCTCAAATTGCGTAGATCAAAATGCCGTTTTAGTAAATCAAAAATGTTTTATTAAAACAAAGGTGACCCGATCACACCAAAATGATCGGTGGCGACTCCCTATTTTTAGTCGATTCCCGTTTTGTCAAAAATGGTTACGACAGCTTGGCGACTCCGCTGGGGAAATCGAGAGTCAGGCCGTAAATTGATTGATTTTTGTCCCTTTGATTGAAAATTTGGAAAATTATTTCGAAAAATCGTGTTTTTCTTTGATGCATTTGCTCGTGCTATAATGTCGAGTCTCATGAAATATTTGGCATTGCATTGCATGACCGTCGGTCGCACCTTTAAGTGGGAGTAAGAAACTAAGCCTTCGTGAGGTTTTCACCTCCGCATGGGCTAGTGGATTGCTCCCGGTAGACATCCATACCTACGTGTTTCGTGAGGTTTTCACCTCCGCATGACCGTAGGGAAATGTATCCCCCTGAACCGAACTCGGTCCGTATGAGCCTATAATGGGTGAGGGTCGAGGAATCTGCTGGTTCGGGTACCCCTCCGAAGAACCGAACCTCATATAGAAGCCCTAGAACCTACCCTAGATATAGTATCGAGATAGTTAACCGGATAAGTGTTTAATGATATTTTGCTTGTGTGACTATGCAGCACTAACTAGCGTTGTTTGTTTGATTTGCATGTCATTTCATACAATAGAGGTGCCAATTTCTGCTCGGTTGCCGAAATAGAAAGTTTGCTATGGAGAACGACTTTCTTGATAAAGTAGAGGACAATGCAGCCGTGCGCACATGGTCAGAAAAGTTGCAATCCGGGGAAGGAGATAGCTTAGTCGAGAGTCATACGTCAGAACTATGGGACTTCACCCGTGTTAGCGTGACGCAAAATGAGCTTCGAGAGTTGCGGGACATCTGGACCCATTGGGAAGAAGAAGCCAAACAGATGTTCTACCGCCGCTACGGTGATATATCTCACTTGTTGGATGTCAAAGTAGATAGACACTTGTTTCGAGCTATGGTCCAGTTTTGGAATGCTGCCTACAGTTGTTTCACTTTTGGGGAGGTGGACTTGGTGCCAACCATAGAAGAGTACACTACTCTGCTTCGTATTCCTAATATGCAAGTCGATAAGGTCTATATTAGGCCTGCTTATGTCCCTCCTTTGGCAAAGAAGTTGATGAAGGTTACGGGAATGAGTGAGCAGTGGATCTCAGCCAAGATTCAACAGAAGGGTGAAGGGAGATGTTTTCCTTGGGTGGATTTAAGGGATTTGATTTCAACGCACCCTGACATGGGAATGAAGGTTGATATTTTCGCCCTAAGCCTTTACGGTTTAGTCATATTCCCAAAAGCTCTGAGGCATATTGATGAGGCAGTGGTGGATCTGTTCGACCGATTGGATAAGCAAGTCACACCTGTCCCAGCGATTCTCGCTGAAACTTTCAGATCGTTAAATGCTTGCAGAAGAGCGGGAGGGGGAAGGTTTATCGGATGCGCCCAACTTTTGATGGTATGGTTTCACGGGCATTTTTGGAAGGTGGGCAAAGTCTCTTGTCGACCTTTTCATAGAGACTATTCACCAATAAAAGAGGAAGCTGCTATGTCAAGAAGAGAGGACATAACAGAAGAAGGATGGATGGCAATTTTTCAAAACCTTCAAGGAGAAGATGTTGAGTGGAGAGCTCCCTGGATGATGCCTGGAGAGATACTCTATAGATGCGGAGACTTCAATTGGGTACCTCTACCCGGAATTTGGGGAGTCATCGGGTATGCCCCGTTGCTAGCGGCAAGACAATACCAGTCTAGACAGTTCGTGCCGGCAACACATGGTTTAAACCGAAGTGAGTTCTCTTATACGGGAGAGGGATACAAGAAGAAGATCAAAGAAATGGCAAATGCTTGGAAACAAGCACGCCGAATGAAGAGGCTAGCTGCGGGCGAAACGACAACTTATGAATACAAAGCATGGCTAAGCAAGAGAATCAATGATAATATCCCGGGACCAAACTTAGATAATGCTCAGTCTTTGGAGGAACGGTTGCGAGTGATACCAACAGAATTAGAAATTATAAAGCAAGATTTCGTACAGCGAAGTTCCAAGCTTGAAAAGAGAATCGAGCAGTTGGAAGAGGAAAAGATGTTTTTGAAGTTAAATGTAGAGATACAGAAATCAGAGACGGAAAAGGTGCAGAAGGGGAAGAGCAAAGCCGAAGAAGAATTGGATAGCTTAAAGGGGGACTATAAGAAGATGTGCCTCTCGATGAGAACTGCCGGACTAGGAAAGACTTCGAGCCAATGGCGACAAGAGTTGCAAGAAAAAAGAGCTAAAGCCGAGCAATGGGAAAAGAAATTTCGAGAAATGAAGGTTCAAAATGAGATCCTTGAAAAGCAAATATCAGAAGGCCAGAATAGGAGAAACAAATTGAAGACAAGGGTGTCAGAGTTGGAAAAGTCCCTCGACCATTATCGAAACCGTAACTCAGCAAGAGAGTTAAAAGCAAGTCTGAGTAGAATCGAAGAAATGAAAAAGAGGACTGAAGAGTTAGAAATGGAGCTACTGCACTGTCAAAATCATATTGGGCATTTAAAAGAGAACGAGGAACGAAGGAAAGCGGAGCTGTGCCATTCCCAGAGTCAAGTCAGGGACAGAGATTACCTCATAGGGGAGGCTATAATCCGAATACGAGAGATAGCTGAGTATTTACAAACTCTAGCTATACAAGCCGACACATTGAGCATACAATTCGAGACACAGTCGGATCGTGGGCGAGAATTAGCTTCCCTACTGACAAAGATTAAAGCCTTAGGTGTTAGAGCAAGGCCATTTCTGTAATCTATTTTATGTGAAGAGCTTTGTTATCTAAGGAAGTTTTCTATGGGGAATTGAATCAGAGTTGACACTTTTTTGCACTCATACCATGCATTTGCATTGCATTACATACATTAGCATCATATCACTAAATTATTCGCTAAACTTAAAATCACATAATCCGCAGCTACGACATTACGAACCTGGAATCACATCATCCCTATAGGACACGCTTAAGAACTAGAGCTATGGACGCCGAACTCAATGAGAGGATTGAAAGGATGGAAAGAACCCAGAAAGAGCTGCAAGAACAGTTAGCCAAGGCACAGCAAGAAGCGAGGGACCAGATGATGAGGTCTCGCGAGGAATCGCGAGAACATAAGGATCAAATGGATAGAATGTTGAAGATGTTGACGGCCATGTCCAACGGACAAGGACTTGCGCAAAGTCCTGACATTACGGAGCCCCATTCGAGGGATAATCAAGATCCGCTTTATCCCCCAGGATCCACGCCACCTCACGCTCATGCAACGCAAAGGAGATATCCTCAAGAGAACCCAGTAGGCCTGGAGCAACGACCCGTCCCACCTACCCATCTGGGGGAAGGTATATACGTATCAAACGCTGGGGATAATTCTGCTAACCCGATGGTTCCGGATTTAGATGATCCGATGGAAATAGCTAGGTTAAAGAGGGATGGCCATGATGCCGAAGAAAAAATATAAGAGTCTAGAAGAAAGACTCAAGGCCGTGGAAGGTACTGGAACCTTCTCTGCATTAAGTGCCAAAGAGCTTAGTTTGGTGCCTGATCTGGTTCTACCCCCAAAATTTAAGGTACCGGATTTTGAAAAGTATGAGGGAACGAGATGTCCAAAGGCACATCTTATCATGTTTTGCCGAAAGATGGCCGGACACTTGAATGAGGACAAGCTATTAATACACTGTTTCCAGGATAGCTTGATCGGAACAGCCCTCCGATGGTACGATCAGCTTAGCACAGAGAAGATACGGTCATGGAAAGACCTGGCAACTGCATTCTGCGAACAATATAAGCATGTTACTGATGTGGCTCCCGACCGGATGACACTGCAAATGTTGGAAAAAAAGCCAACGGAGACCTTCAGACAATACGCTCAGAGATGGAGGGATCTCTCAGTCCAGGTCGAGCCCCCTTTAACTAAAAGTGAGGTAACGGTCCTTTTCATCAATACTTTGAGGGCCCCGTTCTACGACAAACTTGTGGGAAGTGCCACGAAAGACTTCGCCGACCTCGTAATATCTGACGAACTCATCGAAAATGGCATTAAATGTGGAAGAATGGAAGGCCCTGAGAGCTCAAAAAGACCAACACCTGCAAAGAAAAAAGATCCCGAAGCCCACATGGTGGGGACCGGAGGCCACTATGCTCCTAATCCATATCCGACACAACCACGCCCCCAGTTTCGCCCACCGCCGAATTTCTATCCACAAAGCCCCTACTATCAAGCACCTCCTTCCTACCTCGTTTACGCCACCAACAATCAAAGACCATTCACCATATTTCCTCCAAACACTATGCCTGCCCAAGGCCAGCCAAAAAACGAACAAAGACCAGTAAAGCCCAGTCCTGACAGACCCCAATTCACCCCCATTCCCGTATCATACGGAGAATTGTGCCCGAAGCTATTGGAAAAACAGTTAATCTCACCACATTACATGGCACCATTAAAACCCCCGTTCCCAAGGTGGTACGATCCCAATGCTAATTGCATGTACCACACCGGGAATCAGGGACACTCTACAGATAACTGTTTAGCCTTTAAGAGAAGAGTGCAAGGCCTCATCGATGCCGGGATCTTGCGGTTTGACGGTACCAACAATATGACAAGAAACCCGCTCCCTAACCATGCCACAGGGAACGTGAATATGGTGACACCGGAAGATGGGTGGCGAGCCAGAAGCTGTGTCTCTAGGATAAGGACACCTTTGGAGAAGGTCTGGGAAGTAATGATTGAGAAGGGCATGCTCGATAGGAATTTCAAGGAGGAAAACGCGAAGAGTCCAAGTTTCTGTGTCTTCCACGGCATATCAGGACACCATATCCAATCTTGCGAGGAGTTCAAAGAGCTGCTTCAAAGCATGATGGACAATAAAAAGGTGGAAATCTTCAATAAGATGGAAGAGACTGGTGGAAAGGAGATATGTGCATCTGAGGGCCAATCATCAGGACCTCCCTACAGTGCCGATCGGCCTCTGATAATCTACTACGAGGCAAAGAAGGAAGAAAAGAAACCAAAAGTGATAATCCGAGTACCTTCCCCTTTCCCTTACACGGATAATAAAGCGGTGCCATGGAAGTATGATGTCAACATCACCACACCTGAGGCTACAACTGGAAGCATCAGCGAGGTGGGGCATTTTACCCGCAGTGGGAGATGCTATTCCCCTGAGGTGGTTGAAATGAAGAAGAAAACCATTGGAACGAGTCAGAAAGGGAAGGCACCGATACCCGAGGCTGAGGGTGAGGGTGAAATACAATCCGAACGAGGAGTAAAGGAACCAGTGACCGAGGATGAAGCACAGGAATTTTTAAAGTTCATTAAGCACAGCGAATACAGTGTTGTGGAACAACTGAATAAACAACCGGCAAAAATCTCAGTATTATCCTTGTTGTTGAACTCAGAGCCACATCGAAACGCATTACTGACGGTGTTGAACCAAGCATATGTGCCAAGTAATGTACCCATTGAAAAACTCGATAGGTGGTTGAACAATTTAAACGCAGATAATTTCATTTCCTTCAGCGATGATGAAATACCACCTAATGGTAGGGGCTCTGTTAAAGCTTTGCACATCACAACTGAGTGCAAAGGATATATAATACCGTATGTGCTTATTGACAACGGGTCCGCGCTCAATGTCATGCCATTGGCTACATTATCAAGGACGCCCGTTGACATGTCTTATCTGAGGCCGTGCCATTCTGTGGTGAGGGCATTCGACGGAACACGGCGAGAAGTTATGGGAAAAATTGAGATCCCTCTGGAGGTAGGCCCGTGCACGTACAATGTGGAATTCCAAGTCATGGACATTGCTCCTTCATATAATTGCCTCTTAGGAAGGCCCTGGATCCACTCCGCAGGAGCGATCCCTTCATCTCTTCATCAGAAAATAAAGTTTATTATGGATAACCGCCTGATCACGATCGCCGGTGAAGAAGACATCGTCGCATCGCTATCTACTGACGCACCCTACATCGAGGCAAACAAAGATGTGCCAGAATGCTCCTTCCGTTCCTTCGAATTCATCAACGCTACATTTGTTGCCGAAGGAGATAGGACTCCCACACCCAAGCTGTCGAGAAACACCAAAATGGGGGTCAAGCTGACGGTAGGAAAAGGTGCCCGAGCAGGAAAAGGGTTTAGGTAGATATCAACAAGGGATAGCTAGAGCGCTAAACCCTGTACACCACAAGGCTCCGTACGGCTTAGGATTCAAACCTGATGGATGGCAAAGAAGGAGACAACTGCAGAAAGATCAAGGAAAAAGGATCGCAAGAGCCTCGGGTCGGGAGGTAGAATGGGAGACTATGACATACCCACCCTTAGCGAAAACTTTTACGTCCGCAGGGATGATGTACCCAGAGGGAGGTAGTTCACGAAACACGCTGCTATTAGTTGAGAGGGATCTCCAGAACTTCCACATAAACGTCATCGACAAAGTGGACGATGCGATGAAGGGCCTTTCAAAGATACGCCTCGGCCCTCCTGGATATGTGTTGAACAATTGGACCGCTGAAGATCTTCTTGTAGTTTCTAGGATCCCTCCAAAGTAATTCTAAATGACAACCTTCGTTATTCCTCTAAGTCGAAGGGGAATTTGTTATAAAAGTTTGTATCAGCTATCTAACTTTTAAATGAACAATCAATGAAGATGCATTTCGTCACTGTCTCTCATTCCCATTAGCCTCATGTCTATTCCCTCTTCTCATGACCTGTCTTCATATATATATACATTCATGTCGTAGAAGCACATTTTTGTTTCCAATACCTCGATATTTCTCTATAGTTTCTTTTTACTTGTCAGGTGCTCAGATAATGACAGCGTGAACAATCCTGCTACTGATCCTAAAATCGACTTTGAGCAAGTGATTTGTTTAGGAGAATTCGAAGCCGACGAGGATGCCGAAGATTTTGTCTCGACCCCTGACTTACTAAAGATGATAGAACAGGAGGATAAACAGATACTCCCCCACCAAGAATCTATCGAGACGGTGAACCTGGGAAACGAAGAAAAGAGGCAAGAAGTGAAAATTGGGACCTCCATCTCTGAGTCCACCAAACACGACTTGGTCACCCTGCTTCATGAATACAAAGACGTGTTTGCATGGTCATATCAGGACATGCCGGGTTTAAGCGAAGATGTAGTGGTCCACAGGCTCCCTGTGAAGCCAGAATCCAGGCCGATTCAGCAGAAGCTAAGACGGATGAGACCCAAAATGCTCTTAAAGATAAAAGAGGAAGTCAAAAAACAGTTCGACGCCGGCTTCTTACAAGTCTCCAAATATCCGGAATGGGTGGCTAATATAGTCCCAGTACCAAATAAGGACGGCAAGGTGAGAATGTGTGTGGACTATCGCGATCTGAATCGAGCAAGCCCCAAGGATAATTTTCCCTTGCCACACATCGATACGTTGGTAGATAACACGGCAAAACATTCGTTATTTTCCTTTATGGATGGATTTTCGGGTTATAACCAAATAAAGATGGCCCCTGAGGACATGGAAAAAACTACATTCGTGACGATGTGGGGAACCTTCTGCTACAAGGTGATGCCATTCGGTTTGAAAAACGCTGGGGCAACATATCAAAGGGCAATGGTGATGCTGTTTCACGACATGATGCATAAAGAAATAGAAGTTTATGTCGACGATATGATAGCCAAATCTCGGGGAGAAGGAGAGCATGTTGGAAACCTCCGGAAATTGTTTGAAAGACTGAGAAAGTTTCAACTGAAGCTTAATCCGGCTAAGTGTACATTTGGAGTAACCTCGGGGAAACTACTGGGCTTTATCGTTAGCGAGAGAGGTATCGAGGTCGACCCCGACAAAATAAAGGCCATACAAGACTTACCATCTCCGCGAACACAAAAAGAAGTAAGAGGGTTTCTAGGGAGATTAAACTACATCGCTCGGTTCATCGCCCAGCTTACCAACCAATGCGACCCAATTTTCCGACTCTTGCGAAAGCATAATCCTGGGGAATGGAACGAGGAATGCCAAGTTGCCTTCGACAAGATAAAGCAATATTTGTCTAACCCCCCTGTGCTAGTACCACCGACTCCAGGGAGACCGTTAATACTGTACCTGACGGTGTTCGAAAATTCAATGGGTTGTGTACTGGGGCAACATGACGAGTCGGGGAGAAGAGAAAAGGCGATCTATTACCTCAGTAAAAAGTTCACAGAGTATGAAGCAAGATACCCATCAATCGAAAAATTCTGTTGTGCTCTGGTTTGGGCAGCTCGAAGGCTTAGACAATATATGTTGTATCATACGACATGGTTAATCTCTAAATTGGACCCAATAAAGTACATGATGGAATCACCTGCACTCTCAGGAAGAATGGCGCGATGGCAGATCCTGCTATCGGAATACGACATCATCTATGTAAGCCAAAAGTCGATAAAAGGGAGCGCAATAGCCGACTTCCTAGCAGCCCGAACCACAGAAGAATACGAGCCATTAAGATTTGACTTCTCGGATGAAGATTTGATGTGCATCACAGAAAAAGAATGCGAATCGTCAAAAGAAGAGTCATGGAAAATGAGTTTCGACGGGGCATCAAATGCATTAGGACATGAGATCGGAGCAGTCTTAGTGTCACCAGAAGGGAGTCATTATCCATTCACTGCCCGATTAAACTTCTTCTGTACCAATAACATAGCGGAATACGAGGCTTGTATCATGGGGCTCCGCGCAGCTATTGAACGAGGCATCAAAATCCTAAAGGTATCAGGAGATTCAGCATTGGTGATTTACCAGATCCGTGGAGATTGGGAAGTAAGAGACTCAAAGTTGGTCAAATATCACGATCTTGTTATGGATCTGGTCAAAGAATTCGAAGAGGTGACCTTTAATTACTTCCCACGAGAGGAAAACCAATTGGCTGATGCCTTGGCCACCTTAGCTTCTATGTTCAAAGCGAATCGAGAAGCGGAAGTAATGCCTCTCCAGATGAGCATATATGAGGCCCCGACGCATTGTTTTAGCGTTGAAAGAGAGGCGGATGGACGACCATGGTTCCATGATATCTTAGGATATGTCAAACATCAAAGGTACCCAGAGCAAGCAAACGAGAACGACAAAAGAACAATTAGAAAAATGGCAGCAGGATTTGTTCTTGATGGGGACATCCTATACAAGAGAGGAAAAGATCAAGTGCTTCTTAGATGCGTGGATAATGTCGAAGCCAGAAAAATACTTGAAGAGGTGCATGAAGGAACTTGTGGAACACATGCCAACGGTTTCACCATGGCCAGGAAAATTATGAGACTCGGCTATTACTGGTTGACAATGGAAAGTGACTGTATTAGCTATGCACGAAGGTGTCACAAATGTCAAATTTATGGCGACAAAATTCATGCACCACCTTCGCCCCTCCACGTGATGACCTCCCCGTGGCCCTTTTCCATGTGGGGCATGGATGTTATAGGTCCTATTTCCCCGAAGGCCTCTAACGACCATCGATTCATCTTTGTGGTCATAGATTATTTCACAAAATGGGTTGAGGCCACTTCGTTTGCAAATGTGACAAAAACCGCGGTTTGCAAATTCTTGAAAAAGGAGATTATATGTCGATACGGGCTGCCTGAGAAAATCATCTCGGATAACGCTTTGAATCTGAACAATAAGATGATGAAGGAAGTATGCGAACAATTTCAAATAAAGCATCACAATTCCTCACCCTATCGCCCAAAGATGAACGGAGTGGTAGAAGCAGCCAATAAAAATATTAAGAAAATTATTGGAAAGATGACCGAGACATATAAAGACTGGCATGAGAAGCTCCCATTTGCTCTATATGCATACCGTACATGTGTGCGGACCTCCACGGGGGCAACTCCTTTCTCTCTAGTATATGGAATGGAAGCTGTACTGCCCATCGAGGTGGAAATCCCTTCTTTACGAATCTTAATGGAGTCAAAACTGGAAGAATCAGAATGGGTACAAGCTCGATATGACCAACTGAATCTGATTGAGGAAAAACGCTTAAAAGCAATTTGCCATGGACAAATGTACCAGAAAAGAATGATCACAGCCCATGACAAGAAGGTACGACCAAGAGAGTTTCGCGAAGGAGAGCTCGTGTTGAGAAAGATCCTCCCTATACAGAAAGACTTTCGAGGAAAATGGGCACCGAATTGGGAAGGACCCTATGTCGTAAGGAAGGCCTTCTCGGGTGGAGCTTTGATTCTCACCGAGATGGATGGGAAAGAGGTACCGAATCCAGTAAACTCGGATGCCGTGAAGAAGTACTACGCCTAAAAAAAAAAAGTCAGGATGAAAACCCGAAAGGGCGTCTTGATAAACACAATTGGGATGAAAACCTGAAAAGGCGTCCTAACGAAGAGGATGCACACACAAAGAGCAAGAACGTTGGAATGGGGAGTCAAGGGGCGAGTTTATAATATTTGAAGCGGACTCAGAAGCTCAGGGTCTTCTACGCAAGGAGCTTCACTCAAAGGGGGATTCAGGGTGAAAGAGCATGGAGAAGTTCATGCGTTAGATATCTAGAGCATTATCGACAATTGAATCTACTTTCTTTTTATGTTTTCTTTATTGAATCATTCCTTGTCAATTTTCTTTCCTTGTTACTTTGAAATAAATACAAACATAAGGTATCTCTTTCACACCTACCTGGCCAGTATCATGCATTTCGTGTTTGGTTCGTTAAATGGTAAATAGTGAAATTACATACTTTGAACAAAAGAAGCATTGAGCATTACCTGGACGAGAACCTGGTAAGTACAAGAAACCTCAAAGCAAAGACAAAAGTTCAACCAGAAGACAAAGTGGGTGATATATGAGAGGTACAGGCTACTAGTAAAACTTGAGTACTAGTACAAAAACTGAAAGATGGCGCCGTCTGTGGGAATTTCTCGGGGAATAAACAATTTGTTCGTCATCCTCCGCACTGCCGACCACTTGGCCACTCCTCTTTTCAAGTCTTTCAGCAAGTAGTTAGGTTAACTGGCGCATCATATTCATTTGATCTTGCATATTCCGTTGAATTACGGCCAACTGTTCTTGCATTAGCATTTGCCTTTAAGAATCGAAGCAGTGGGTACAAGTCGTCATAACAAGAGATACACGACAAACAAATCGAGAACGCATGGCATAATCACATAGGCATAAGAGCATTTAAGACAAACATATGCATATCATGATAACATCACGTATGACACATACAGGTACGCCAACGAAGCAAGAAATTCTGGTGATAGTTGTACCAAATCAAGGAAGAAAGACGTCCGAGTTCCACCAGAGAATAAGTTTTAAAATCAACTCATAATGCGAGAGGTGAGTTGGGCCTCGGGGCACGCCGAGGTATTTAATTTCTGTCTTTAATTTCTGTTTAAAAATCAACTCATAATGAAGAGATGAGTTGGGCCTCGGGAGACGCCGAGGTATTTAATTTCTGTCCTTTAATTTCTGTTCAAAAATCAACTCATAATGAAGAGATGAGTTGGGCCTCGGGAGACGCCGAGGTATTTAATTTCTGTCTTTAAATTTCTGTTCAAAAATCAACTCATAATGCGAGAGGTGAGTTGGGCCTCGGGAGACGCCGAGGTATTTAATTTCTGTCTTTAAATTTCTGTTCGTAAATCAACTCGTAATGCGAGAGGTGAGTTGGGCCTCTGGGCACGCCGAGGTATTTAATTTCTGTCTTTAAATTCCCGTTCGAAAGTCAACTCATAATGTGAGAAGTGAGTTGGGCCTCGGGGCACGCCGAGGTATTTAATTTCCGTCTTTAAATTTCTGTTCGAAAATCAACTCATAATGCGAGAGGCGAGTTGGGCCTCGGCACACGCTGAGGTATTTTCAATTTCTACTTTTCAGTTCCTGTCGAGTCAAAAAAAAAAGAAAAAAGAAAAAAAAACTCGTGAGAGTGTGGTTAAGCCTCGAGGCACACGCGGAGATACTTATAAGACTGAAGTCGCGTTGAGCAAATTCGACAAAGAAGTTCCAGTGGACAGAGAAGATTGAGCAGGAGCAAAATGAAGCTACAGGCCATATCTTTCTGAAGTAGCGGTGGAGTAGAATGAAGATTGAAGTTTCCCCGAAGATGTCATGATGGAGCAAGTTCAAAAAAAAAGGGGAACAAGATTGAGGAAAAACGAATCGAAGCTACGGGTCATGTCACGCGGAAGCAGCGGTGGAGTAGATCAAAGCAACAGGGCTTGAAGATGCTTGAAGAAGAAAAGCACCCGAAGAATCTATACTTGGCCAAGACCGGGCAAAATTGGTTCTTCTTTTATCTTTGCTCTATTCTCGTTTCACGATAATGAGCAAAGAGGGGCAGCTGTAATAACCAAATTTTGCCCGGGTCCTCAATCAAACCCGGGGCCCGATAAGAAATCGATACCAAAAATAAAACAAATTAAACCCAATGCCAATACCAAGCCCAAATACAAATAGCAGTTCAAAAATAATGACCATTAAACCCAATAAATAAGATCAGTCCAGTAAATGTCCAATTACAACAGAAAATGGCCCAAAACCCCAGTTCAAGCCCAAAACAAACCAAGCCCAAATTACAGACCCAAATGACCCATTTAATATTAGACCAGCTAGCCCAAATAGAATCAACCCAAAATCTAAGGCCCAACAACCCAAAATTGAAATTTCTTCTGGAACCCTAAGGTCTCTGCCCGCGCACTCGCCCACGCGCTCCGACCCTCCATCTGACCCTTGGGCTACCGCGTGCCCTCCACGCGCGACCCTCTGACTGCTCACGCTCGCCCATGCCCACGTCCCTGACACCCGATGCTCCCTAGGCACCTCGGTCAACCACTTTCCCGACATCTCCGACACGCTCGACTCGCCCATACCCTGCAAAAGGGAAACGGCAAACGACAGAGAAAACAAAGTAGAGAAGCATGGAGCAAATTATAGAGAATAAATCAAGTTGTAGGGTTCGATATAAAGGATTCAAAAAAAATCAGTCAAAGAGGGGGGGATCTTTTTTCTTACCAGTTAGAGATCAAAAATCAGAAAAGAAAAACAAAAAAGGAACGCCTGTAACAATTGTTTTTTTCTTTTTTTCACGCACAATCAGAAATCAAGAGGCAAGAAACTCCAAAGGTCGATTCAATTCTGGAACTCACGATTTATTGTCATTTTTTGTATATTTTATTTAGTGTTTTCAAGTTTTCCAAAACGAAACGAAAAGGGATCGTCGAATAATAGGAAGAGAAATACAAAATCAAATAAAAAGTCTTGACAAAAATCGGTGATAAAAAAAACAGGATTAAAAGCGCTGTACAGGGGTTCCGTTTTTACGAGCAAAGGAATATATCAGAAGTCAAAAAAAAAAACAAAGTGTAAAGTTGTTTCTTTTTATCTCTTTTACTATTTTTTTTACTTACCTTTTCCGAAACATACTACAAATGCAAACCATAAGGCCAAGGAAATGTGTTACCGGAACCCATGGACGCGCCGGAGAACTCATTCCGTCGTTGTCGGGTTCGAACGCGGGCTTCGAGAACGCCCTAAATCGGAGGCCGAATGTCTCTTGTGCTCAGCGTCGTCCACCGCGCGTCGGGGGGGTGCGATGGAGGGCGCGATGGGCAGTCAAAGGGGGGATCGAGTGTCGGTTGAAGGGAAGAAGGAGAAGGCTGCCGTTTCTTTTGTTTATTTTCTTTTTCGTCTTCGAAAGGGAGTCTGCAAATGATGGAAATTAGGGCTGAGATGTGAAAACAATTTTAGGGGTTTTTAAGTGGAACAGAACGGTGCCGTTCGCCAAAGAAGGATCCGCGCATATCCTTTAAAAGGAATAATTGCGCGCCTGGTCCCCCTTTTTCGGCGCTTACTAATCAAACCCCCCGCGCACTCTTTCTATGTTTTGCAATCTTGCCCTGTTATTTTAGTTATGCTTTAATCCGGCCATTGTCTTTTTCCACTTTAACTCATTGCTATTTTGGTCCCCCTATTTTAGCATATTCTCTAATTAGATTCGTAATCTCGTTCCCTTTTTAATTCGATCCTTACCTTTTTTCGGGGCCCTTTTACTTTACTATTTATCTACTAACTCTAATGTTTTATATATTAGTGATTTTAAATTGTTTTATCTATCATGTTAAGTATGTAAATTTCTTTATATATATATATATTACTTATTCTAAACCTCTTACATTATTTGCTTCAAAGTTTTTCACATATTATTTATTTTGCTTTATTAATTATCCTTTTTCACACTATAATTTTATTCTTTTACGTATAGGTGTATATAGGTACTATTTTATTTGGAGTTTTGATACATCATTTCTTGAAAAATTATTTTGTATATTGTCAACCTTAAAGTTTTCTTTATCCGTTTTCAACTAATTTAGTGACGTTTCAAGGTATATTTGCACATGTTACTCGTCTTTTTCCGTATTGCAATGTATTGTATTGGCTGTTTAACTCACCCGTCTTTGTTTATTAATGTTGATTCTTTAAATAGTATGAGTTATCTGATTATCGTTCTCGTGTGCATTGTAGTTCATTTATTCGTGTTCCCATATTATTTTCATCATCATCGCTATTGTCTATATTATTGTTCCCTCGTCGGTATCGTTCATGCATGTTACTATTATTCCCACGTTATGTACTATGTGTATTATGTTATTCGTGTTACATTACCGTTATTTGACGAGTGTAACCCCTATTCACGCTTTAAATAATATTTTTCCAAACCTAACCTAATCTTTTATCAATTTCATCCAAAAATAAAAGTCTTTCAAAATAAGGCAATATTCGGGTGTTTAGAAGCTCGAAAGACAACATCCTAACGTGCTGGGTGTTGATTTTTCGATCAACTAAAATAGCTAAATATCCTTTTCGTACATTTTGAAGACCAAAGAGGGTCTCGGTATCGAAGTATAAATATGTTACGTCCTAACGTGCTGGATGTGATATTTTTATTCCTTTGGAACGAGTCAAATCTTTGGACTCAAACCTACTTGAAACAACCCTTTCCTCGGGAACCTTTCAACTCCAAATACGTTCAAGTTTGCAACATTGGGGCAATATCAATCAATTCGGTACCGATTTTGGGTGTTGCAAGGGTGCTAATCCTTCCTTGTACGTAACCGACTCCCGAACCCGTTTTTCTCAAATTGCGTAGATCAAAATGCCGTTTTAGTAAATCAAAAATGTTTTATTAAAACAAAGGTGACCCGATCACTCCAAAATGATCGGTGGCGACTCCCTATTTTTAGTCGATTCCCGTTTTGTCAAAAATGGTTACGACAATATCTATCAACTGCCCCAGTACTATCTCTGCCTAATCCAGATAGACCATTGATACTGTATCTATCAGTATTCAATAGCTCCATGGGATGTGTGCTAGGTCAACACGATGAGTCAGGAAGAAAAGAAAAGGCGATATACTACCTCAGTAAAAAGTTCACGGAATGTGAAATAAGATATTCGTCGATCGAAAAATTATGTTACGCTTTGATTTGGGCAACCCGAAAGCTAAGGCAGTATATGTTATACCATACAACCTGGTTGATTTCGAAGCTTGACCTGTTAAAGTATATGATGGAGTCAACTGCTTTAAATGGGAGGATGGCAAGGTGGTAGATTTTGCTGTCTGAATTTGATATAGTTTATGTGAACCAAAAAACTATAAAAGGAAGTGCGATAGCAGAATTTCTGGCCAGCAGAGCATTAGAGGATTATGAACCTTTGAGTTTTGATTTCCCCAATGAAGAATTGATGTATGTGGCAAATGCTGAAGAAAATCTGTGGAAGTTGAATTTTGATGGGGCGTCTAATGCTGTGGGGAATAGAATTGGGGCAATCTTGGTATCCCCTAGTGGTGATATTATCCACTTACATGCAGATTGGATTTTGATTGCACAAATAACATGGCAGAATATGAAGCTTGTATTATGGGAATTCGAGCGGCCATAGAGCGAAAGATCAGGGTGCTAGAAGTATATGGAGACTCTGCATTAGTGATTTATCAACTTAAAGGGGAACGGGAGACCAGAGATCCCAAACTGATTGAGTATCGGAAGATAGTTTTGGGATTGATTGAGGAGTTTGACGACATCACTTTTAATTATCTCCCACGTGATAAAAACCAGATGGCAGATGCCTTGGCAACTCTAGCTTCTATGATCAAAGTGAATAGATCAGAAGACATGAGACCCATTCAGATGAATATTTTTGAATCTCCAGCTCATTGTTATAATGTGGAAGAGGAGGAAAGAGACGATCACCCCTAGTATCATGATATATTGCGATATATAAAGAATCGCGAATACCCAGAGCATACAACTGAGAATGAGAAAAGGACACTCAGAAGATTGGCCTCTGACTATGTTCTAGATGGTGACATCTTATACAAAAAGAGAAAGGATCAAGTGCTACTAAGGTGTGTGGATGCCGTTGAAGCTAAGCAAATCTTGGAGGAAGTCCATGAGGGCGTTTGCGGAACACATGCCAATGGTTTTACAATGGCCAGGCAGATCATGAGGTTCGGGTATTATTGGTCCACCATGGAAGGAGATTGCATCAACTATGCCAAGAGGTGCCATAAATGCCAGATTTATGGAGATAAAATTCATGTGCCTCCGTCGCCTTTACACGTCATGACTTCTCTATGGCCTTTTTCCATGTGGGGTATGGACGTTATTGGACCGATCTCATCAAAAGCTTCGAACGGGCATCGATTTATCTTCGTGGTCATTGACTACTTCACAAAATGGGTAGAGGCTACTTCATATGCTAGTGTCACTAAATCAGCAGTAAGTCGGTTTTTAAAGAAGGAAATCATTTGTCGATATGGAATGCCTGAGAGAATCATATCAGACAATGCACTGAATTTGAACAACAACACAGTAGCAGATGTTTGCAGTCAATTTAACATCAAACACCACAAACATCTCCGTACCATCCAAAAATGAATGGGGCAGTGGAAACGGCCAATAAAAACATCTAGAAGATAGTGGGTAAAATGACCGAGACTTATAGGGATTGGCACGAGAAATTACCATTTGCACTCTATGCTTATCGAACGTCTGTCAGAACCTCTACTGGGGTAACTCCTTTCTCGTTAGTCTATGGGATGGAGGCAGTCCTACCTATTGAAGTGGAAATACCTTCTCTTCGAGTTTTGTCAGAAATAAAGTTGGATGAAGCTGAATGGATCCAGACTCGATACGATCAGTTGAACTTAATTGAAGAAAAGAGGCTAAGGGCTATCCGTCATGGTCAGATGTACCAAAAACGAATGATGCGAGCCTATGATAAAAAGATTCGCCCAAGAGAGTTTAAGGAGGGAGATCTTGTACTGAAAAAGATTCTTCCCATACAAAAGGATTTCAGAGGAAAATGGATGCAGAACTGGGAAAGACCATATGTGGTGAAAAAGGCTTTTTCTGGAGGTGCATTGATTCTGACTAAAATGGACGGGAAAAGCTTGTCCAATCCTGTAAACTCAGATTTAGTCAAGAAATACTTTGCTTGAAGGGGCAAAGGTGAAAACCCGCAAAGGGCGCTTTGAGACCTCCCCTCCCCAAAAAAACGGAGAAGCCAAGACGAAAACTCACAAAAGGCACCTCGGATACAAATGATCTTGCTACATCCGAATAGACGAAAAATGAAGTTGGGGCACCAACAAAGTACTTTGAGTCTTCTAAACACATGCTAAACCCAAAATAGTCTTCATGAAGTTTGTATGTAGAAGCCCAATCAATGATATCTAGGGCATCTAACCTTTGTTATCTTTGATCTTTCTCTTCGAGTCTGATAGCTTTTCTTGTATTTCTGATAATTCGACTCTTATTGAAGTCAATTTATTGCTGCATGTTGCATTAAAATAATGATTAATGAACTAATAATTTTACAAAAGAGGTTCTACATATTACTTTAGAATTTTCTAGATAAAACAGAAGATCGAAACAGGACAATTGTTTAAAATTTCCACGCGTATAGATTGGAGATACATGAGAAAGAAGAGCCTTAAGGAACTATTTCTCTGAATTTTCCGTCCAATCCAACGGATGTGACGGAGATAAAAATATCATCGGGTCATGGTATCACAGGCCAATTCTTGATAGGAGAGGATTCGAAGAACCCAAAGTTGTGGTGTAATGAACCGAAGATGAAACAGGTCCTATATCCTTTAGGTCACAATAAGGATAAGCCAAAAAGTGTAATTCCTGGGAGATGGTTTGAAGCTGATATACCACTTACGTCTCAAGGACTCATGAGCCCTAAAATTGTCGCAAGGGCGGAATGTTTAAGCAAGAAAATGATACTTCAAGACGACCAAAAAACGAAACCTTGAGGGATGAAATGAGTGATAACACATTGAATAAGAACCATACTCATAACATTTTTGTATCATAGCATGTCTAAATAGGAGCATTTGACTCATTTTGATCATGGCATCCTAATCATTAGGCATAAGCATGTACCCATTCTACAGGTCATGTCCTCGAGAGGACAGTGTAGTAAGGCTGATTGAAGATAGCAAGTCTGGCATTCCTGATGTTTCAGGAGCAGATTGAAGATAGCAAGTCTGGCATTCCTGATGTTTCAGGAGCAGATTGAAGATAGCAACTCTGGCATTCCTGATGTTTCAGGAGCAGATTGAAGAAAGCAAGTGTGGCATTCCTGGTGTTTCAGGAGCAGATTGAAGATAGCAAGTCTGGCATTCCTGATGTTTCAGGAGCAAATTGAAGATAGCAAGTCTGGCATTCCTGATGCTTAAGGAGCAGATTGAAGATAGCAAGTCTGGCATTCCTGATGTTTCAGGAGCAGATTGAAGATAGCAAGTCTGGCATTCGTGGTGTTTCAGGAGCAGATTGAAGATAACAAGTCTGGCATTTCTGATGTTTCAGGAGCAGATTGAAGATAGCAAGTCTGGCATTCCTGATGCTTCAGGAGCAGATTGAAGATAGCAAGTCTGGCATTCCTGATGCTTCAGGAGTAGATTGAAGATAGCAAGTTTGGCATTCCTAATGTTTCAGGAGCAGATTGAAGATATCAAGTCTGGCATTCCTAATGCTTCAGGAGCAGATTGAAGATAGCAAGTCTGGCATTCCTGATGTTTCAGGAGCAGATTGAAGATAGCAGGTCCGGCATTCCTGATGTTTCAGGAGCAGATTAAAGATAGAAAGTCTGGCATTCTTGATGTTTCAGGGACAGATTGAAAATAGCAAGTCTGGTATTCCTGATGTTTCAGGAGCAGATTGAAGATAGCAAGTCTAGCAGTCCTGTTGTTCCAGGAGCAGATTAAAGTCAATAATCATCTTTCAAGGTTGCAGCGAAGCGGATTGAAGCAACAAGAAACCATGGATTCGAATAAGGTTGCACAAAGAAGAGGAGTGCCAAAGAAGTCAAGATTCGACAAGACCGGGCAAAATTGGCCTTTTAAAGTCTTTACTCCATTCTCGTTACACGACAATGAGCAAAGAGGGGCAGCTGTACAGCCCAATTATTGCCCGGGGCCCAACAAAATTTAAACAAATACAACCCAAATAAAAACAGTCCAAAAATGACATGACCCAAAAATCTGAAAGGCCCAATAGGCCCGAAACTTTAAGTTTTTTCAAAAAACTTTTAGGGTTTTTTTGAAACCCTAAAATAACAGCGCCACAAGCCTCCACTACATTTGCCCATCCACTTTGCCCTGTCTGCCACCGCCGCTGGTCTCCACTGCACCACTATCACCTGCAAAACGAGACAAAAAAAAACAGCAAATGGAGAAAAGCTTTGTATTTTTTATTTTAGTTTATTTTTCTTTTATTTGGCTATAAGAAAGCCATCGAGAACCGACTGTAGGGACCTTTTTTTGGCAATCAACAGAATACAAAAGAAAAACTTTCAAAAAACAGTTACCAATACTTGCAATCAGAGATTAATAGGAGTACACAACAGATAACTGAAGAAAAAGAGCAAACTGTTAAGGTTGATATTCTTTTTTTCTTTTATCCTTTTCCTGGAACTACATTCATAAATTTATTTTCTTTATTTTCTTATAAAAACAGTTTATATATATGCATATATATATATAGTATCAAAATAAAAAAAAGGGGTACAATATTTTACCTTTTCCGGCCACCGTGCGCGGTGGCCGGCGCTGACGACAGCGACGGCGCTCTGCCAGAATGACCTCCCCCCTTTCGGGCCTGCAGAGAGCAAAAAGAGAGAAAGTGAGTTTTTTTTTTAAAACAAATGAAAGAAATGAAATTTAAAAAAGGATTTTGGTCTTATATACATACTACAAATCTTGGATTCGAAAATTTAAATTATCGTGTCCTAAAGTATTGGATGTGATATTTTATTCCTTCGAAACGAGAAAGTCTTGATATTCAACCTGAGAATACTACGAGATGATCTTGGATTCTAGGATTTAAACCATCGTGTCCTAAAGTATTGGATGTGATGTTTTAGTCCTTTGAAACGAGAAAATCTTGATGCAATTCGAGAAAGCTCAAATGTTTCCAAAAGAAATCGATTTTTTAAATTCTTTTTTAATTTTCAACTTTCGATATTGAGACATTAATTAATCAATTTGGTACCAATCTTGGGCGTGACGAGGGTGCTAACGCTTCCTCGCACGTAACCGACTCCCGAACTCGATTTCTCAAAATTCGTAGACCAAAAACACCGTTTTAGTAAACCAAAATGTTTTATTAAAACAAAGGTGATCCGATCACACCAAATAAAGATTGGTGGCGACTCCTGTTTTATTTTCGTTTTCAAAACCAAGTCGATTCCCGCCTTTTCCAAAAAGGGATGGTTTCGACAGGCTTTATTTAGAAAAAACCATGATAAAGTACAAATATAAGTCCAAGAAAAACAAAAAGAAAGAAACGGTCCAACAAGTTTTTGGCCCAAAGAAAACATAAAACAAAAATATAGCAGAATGCTCTAAAAACTGAACTTTTTCGCCCAATCAGAAAGGTCTGTATTCGTTTTGTCGTTTCGTCTGCCATTTCTTTGTAGAGACGTTTCTAGATATCCAAGAAAAGCGTTTTGCTCCATGACTATTGATCTTCTTCTTTTATTCTTTCCTTTTTCCCTCTTCGTTTCCTTCTATTCTCAGACTGGTTTTCATATTCTTCCATTTCCTTTAATCATTTTTTGCAAAATCATGTATGTTTCCTAAATGAAGAGATAGCATTTTCCTTCTTCAACATTGCGATTGATGGTGGTTTTATCTTTCCAAAGGTTTCATCGCCATCCCCGATCAACTTCCGCTTCAGTAACAACCTTTCCAGCGTGCCCATAAGTAATGTATGTATTTCTGTCCATTTTTAGCCCTGCAGATGCCAGATTGTGTGCTGCTTCATTTGCTATTCTCCTTATGTGTTGAAACTGACAATCAGAAAATACTGCTTTTCGTTCTTTGATATCAAAAATAAAAGGTCCTATTTTCGATCTATCTCTTTTTGGATTTTGAACCTTCTTTATTACTATCAAGGAGTCTCCCTTAATAATAACATGATTTAATCCTAAGTCTCTGCCCACATTAACTGCCTATAAACATGCGTTGGCTTCCCTAGCAAAGCTAGAGAAAATGTTGGTATGGACTATTGCTTTTGATGCCATGACTTCTCCTTTGAAATTTCTAACTATTATTCCTGAGCATTTTTTTCCTATTATCAAAAGCAGCATCAAAGTTTATTTTGAAAAAACCTTATTTCGGAGGCCTCCATGACTCGAAATCCGGACTCGAGGCAAGATCCATTCTCTTAATGTCTTTTAATTCCTGCATATATTTCATAATGAATGTTGTTGTTTCTGCTCCAAATCTCCTATGACCTTCGTGCACCCATTTGTTCCTGGCTGACCATATAGCCCATGTAGCACAGATAAAGATCCGACCTACTTTTGTTGTACTATTTAGCAGGATCTAGGTAACCATTCCATATACTCTGATTGTGAAATGTTCTGTGGCCATGTGAGTTCTAATTTTTCCCATGTTTCTTTTGTGATAGCACAATCGTGGAAGACATGCTCCCTCGTTTCCATCCCTTGCATGCATATCTGACAGATAGCTTCGTTAGTTACTCGCTTAGTTCTTAGGTTTACTAGAGTAGGGAGATAGTTGAGGGTGGCCTTCCAAGCTGTAATTATAATTTTTGAAGGGAGGTCACTATTCTAGAGTTTCCTGTAGCATTTATTAATCTCACTTGGGTTGTAATTTTCATTGCTTTGTAAATGAATTTTGTAACCGCTACGCACCGTATATTCGCCGGATGCCTCACCTCTCCAACTCAAAAAGTCTTCATGAGAAAGATGAGCAAGTGGGATTAACATAATCTTTTGAGTAACCTCTTCAGAAAAGGTACTTGAAATCAACTCAAATCTCCATATTCTGTTCCTATTATCGATGAGATCTTCAACCTTTGTAACATCTTGCCTATTAACTGTTTTTTTAATCAGCAGACCATTGACGTTTGGAACCCAGACATCTTCTTCAATTTTGATGTTACGCCCATTGCCCACCCTCCAACTCAGACCTGAAAGCAAAAGTCCTTTTGCAACCCATATACTTTTCCAAGTATATGATGGTAAGTTCCCTAATTCCAAACTTAAAAAATCAGAATTTGGATGGTATTTGGCTTTTAATGTTCTTGCTAAAAGGGACTTCAGATTATCAATTAATCTCCATCCTTGCTTTGCGAAGAGAGCCAGATTGAATTTAGCTAAATTACAGTATCCAAGACCACCCCCATCTTTTAATTCACCTAATTTATTCCATGGACACCAATGGATTCCGCGTTTACCTTGACTCTTTTACCACCAGAAATTAGCCATTAATGTGTTGATAATGGTAGTAGGAAGCATGCCATTGTGTATGTTGGAATTACCTATAGAACGCCTTTAATGAACACCTCTTTTCCTCATTGTGATAACAAACGAGTAATCCAACTATCAATTTTCATCTTTATGCGATCTTTTAAATGTTGAAAAGCCCCGCATTTTTTCCTACCCACCATATTTGGCAAACCCAAATAATTTTTAGAATTATTGGACCTTTTAACTCCCAGCTAATTTGAAATATTAACCTGAACTGTCTCTAGTGTATTTGAGCTAAAAAACACAGTCGATTTTCCATAATTGATGCATTGGCCAGAGCACTCCTCATACTCTTTTAGAACTTGTTCAAACGTCGCTATTCCCATCTCAGTCGCTTCCCTGAACAGAATGCAGTCATCTGCGAATAGAAGGTGAGAGATCTGAGGTCCTCGCCTGCTTACTTTAATCCCTTTTAGTCTTCCTTCCTCGGTTGCTAGCCTAAGTAATGTAGAAAGTCCTTCACTGCATATGAGAAATAGCAAAGGACTAATTGGATCACCTTGTCCCAGCCTTCTCTCTAGGGTAAAAACCATCCCTGGAGCTCCACTTAAAACAACTGAATACGAAACGGTGTCAATACATTGCATAATTCTCGCAACCCATTCAACATCAAAACCCAACTTGATTATCATTTGTTTCAAAAACCCCTATTCTACCCTATCATATGCCTTACTCATATCAATTTTAAGAGCCATTAGCCCTTTTTTCCCCACCATTTTGTTCTTTAAAGTATGTAATATTTCATAGGCTAGGAGTACATTGTCAGTTATTAGCCTTCCCGGGACAAACGCACTTTGAGCTGGGTCGATACAAAAATCATGAACTTTTTGAAGTCTGTTGGCTATGGTTTTTGAAATGATTTTTGTAAAACACTAAACAAAGGTTGATGAGCCTAAAATTTATAGGGTTTTTCGGATAAGCAGTTTTTGGAATTAACACTATGTTCGTATGATTTAAATGTTTCAAAGACTTACCTTTATTTAAGACTTCCAAAAAATAATCACTAATCTCCTTTCCCATAATATGCCAGAATTTCTGGAAGAAAATAGCTAGAAAACCATCAGGCCCAGAAGCTTTTGTCGGCCCTATGCTGTTTCCGCTTCAAATATATCTTTTTCCTTACATATATGAATTTTTTTTTAAAAAAAATGGACAGGCCTAAAATGAGTTTAAGTTAACCATTTACAAATATGGATGGGTTTGAGTAAAATTTTAAGTCCATATTTTTAGACCGCCTAAACTTGAGAAAGCATAAAATTTGTTAATATCATACTTAGGCCCCTCCATAAACATCTCTATTGATGATAAAAAATTGAATTGTTTCACTTTCTTGAGCGATGGTCATTTTGATGGGAATGACAAACACAAAAAATAGTGGTCATAAATTTAAGTCATGTTTGACAAACCATTGAAAATGGAAATTTTCTAACATTTAATATTTTAAATGTGTTTGATAATTATTTTAATCTTTTATTTTATATATTTTTTTAATAAAAAAGTGTTGAAAGATGAGTAGGTAGGTAACTACTTACCACTTAATGTACAAATTATTAAGTTAATTTTGTTTTATTAAAAAACTGAAATAAATTATCCTTTTTTTATTTTTAAAAAAAGTGAGATATTCAAATTACTATATTTATTTTTCACCCAAAATTATTTAAAATAATATAAAAATATATACTAATAAGATGAAAATTAAAAATAAATATTCTTTTCAAAATCAATACTTACTTTTATAAAAAAAACATAATTATATTCTATACTTGTATTTACAAATTTACCAAACAGTTTTCTAATATAAATTCAACACTTGTAAAATTTAGCAATAAAAATTTAATACTTAAATTTTCAGTTTATCAAACATATATACCTTAGTACAATAAAATATGGAATAATATTTGATGCACGGTAAGTGCATGAACCTTATGCACTATAAATACACCATAATTCACCAAGTCATTAATGAGCAAAATATTAGAAAATTGAAGGGCATTTTAGTAAATACTTGAAAATTTATTTAAATGTAATTAAAATCAATTACAATTTCTCATATTCATCTCTTAATAACAATATTAAACTTTTAATTTAGGGTTCTAAAAATCTTGAGAAAAACCTATATCGAACAAAGACGGTTCTTTTTCATGTTCTTAATGGTGCAAATCAATTTTATTGGAAGAATAAATTTAAAGTTCTGATTTTATTATACTATTTCAAACTCATAATTATGGATTTTGAGAAATTTGTAAATTGATGGGTTACTTAAACAAATAATATTCTATCATATATATACATGTGATGAGGGCTAATTAGTATTCTTTGAAAGTGTTATAATTAATTTTAATTAAATTTTTAAATATATATTAAACATTTTATTTTTTTAATATTTATTCATTAATAATGTGACGGATTGTGGTGTATTAATGATGCATAAGGCATAATACATCAAGTATTATCCCGTAATATATATATATATATATATATATGTCAATAATCCCAAATAAATTTTTTTAAAAAAAATTAAAATTTTAAATACTAACCTGTACGCCTCGAACTTTTAATAACTGAACCAATTTTTTTAAATAAATAAATGAATGGTGGAGAATTTTATGTGATTCCTTTATGGAATCAGGAACTATTACATTCTAGTGTTCCATAAATGAACTAACTCTACTCGTATGCTGTTACATGGACATTTTCTAAGTCCTGGCATTTTTTCTTTGAAATGGCTAATGAATTCAATCATAATTATATTTTAAAATAATATGAAGAAGTAATGTTTAGGATCCATCATTGATCCCTTTATTTTTATTTTTATTTTTTTGAGTATTTGTCAACACTAAAAAAGTATCAAATATATAGATTTTTTGAAATATTAGTTATATATCTCTTAAAAGATATAGTTATTATATTTATTCTTTTTTCAAAAAAAATTGGATTTATTTTTTAATGATATTATATTTGCTTTGACCATATACAACTTTGTATATGGAATATAAAATTGCACATGGGGAAGGGGGTTGGCTAAACTTTCCCATTCTTACGTTGCTTACATGAGAACATTGATTACAAAAAGATTCAAACCTTTGAAAGAAGAGCCAAACATTGGCAACGTGTGGACCCATCCAACACCAACCCATACGAGCTGTTCAAAGCTGTTCCAATTCATTGCAAGGTCCACACCACATGTTTACATGTATGATCTACCTATATAAACATACAAACCTGACTTCTTGTCTCACCATTTTCATTATCAGGGTTTCAATTCTTGGACAGGTTCATTTTATTTCCCGACGTTATTGTAGTACACAGTTATGGCTCAAACGTGCATCTCCAACCCCATCATCGCCTGTTTCGTTGCATTGGTCCTATCGATAGCTGCAACAGTTTCAGCCCAGGGTGGTGCCATGGCACCTGCCCCCTCCATGGACACTGGAGCCGCCTTCTCTTTGCCGGCTTCAGGGATGGTGGTTGCATTCTCTGTTATCATTTCTCTTGTTGTTTTTAACAAGCACTGATGTTCTGAAGCAATTTACGCGTTGTTTCATTGTTTTGAGGGCGACTACATTTATGGATCATATTGAAAATACCATTCGTTTGTATTGATTGTTGGATTTATGATAAATAAAACTATTCATAATTCATGTATTGATGTAAACTTCTTAAAGTTGTTCTTTCCAGTTCGTGAATATATAGGAAGGTTAATGGCATTCAAATATGAATGGAAGTAGTTCTTCCCGGGAAGTAAAATAATGTATTAAAAATCTTAATATTTCATCCACTAGTAAAGTATTTTAAATATTACCATAAGTCCAATTTTTTAAAATACTTAATCTTTTTTATAACACTTTAAATAAAACACATATCACCCTTTAAATAATATTTTTGGAATTTAAAAATTCCATTAACATTAGATCAAATAATTAAAAAACAATATTTTTTTTTACAATTAAAACTTATTATAAATAGTCTAGCTTTATATAATTATGTTCATCAAATAAAAATGAAAATATTTACATTAAGTTTTATATTTTTAAATTCCTTTTTTTAATTGGGCAAATAATTGGGATGGAATCAAATAATAAAAAAGATGCGAGTGAAGTATGAGAAAGGGACAATTAATTTTTTATTAATGATTATTCAATTTTCACGCGCGACTAATCTATATTGTAGATACAATATTTGATTGAGTTAGTGCATGAGTTAACTTGACATCAACTCACTTTAATTTAGTTGTGTAATAATAAAAATACTTTAACTTTACTAGGGAAATTGTATTATTTTAAGGATTTTTTATCCTTTTATATATTTTATTTAGAAAAATACATGCACATAATAGCAGGATTTGAACTTAAGCCTTTATATTTTTCAACATTTATACTTTATTATTTAACCAAAGTATCATTTGCTATTTACATCAAAATTTTAAAATATATTTGTTACATAATTCTATTTTTCACTTATACCGTGAATGTATCATAATTTTTTAACTCAATGATAAGGATAAAGATAACAAAAATTAAATTTATGTCAAACAAGTATCTAACAAAAACTTAACGGTTGCTCTATACAAGTTAAGATTGAACATGTCATTATCTATGGAGTACTATCTTACTTTTATTACTACATGCATAAAGAAAAATAGGGTAAACAATATAGATACTCACTTAACTATAATTTTTTTTAATCATTCAAAATAAAAACGTTTGTATTAAAATCTCAAAAGAAAATTTGACATCACATTTTATTTTAATATTTGATTTTCCACCACTATATTATTTTTGTTCTTTTATTCTTTTTCTTTCTTTCTTTCCGACATCCTTTTTTCTTCTTTGTTTTCCCTCTACCTCCTTTTTCTTCTCCTTCTTCTTTTAAATTTAGCGCTCTTCAAACTATTTCTCCACAACCATAGACTTGGTGGGAACCAATTACCATCTTCACCATCCTTGCACTACCATTTTTCAAGAACTTAGACGGCTTCTCTTGTTGATGAATAAGGCAAAGTAAAAATAAAAACAAAGAAAAAATTACAGAAAAAAAAATTCTCATCTTCTTCAAGATGGGAGATCAAATTAAAAGAGTGAGAGAGAATTAACTCTCATCTTGAGAACAAACTTTAATCCGTTTTCAAGAAATTTAAACGAAATGCCATGTCATAACGCGTTAAATAATTAACAGTACAATGGCTAGAAATCAGTTTCTTCGAGGTTGGTGATTAAATTGAAAATTTTCATGATCTAGTGACCAAAATAGAAACACATTAAAAGTTTAGCGACTAATAGATAGTTTACCATTTTTTTTTCTATTTTTACAACCCAGCATAAGCCATTGAAGAAATGTATAACATCTGTAATACAGTTGGAGTGAGGTGGACAGTAATGATTGAGGTCCAATTCGATTGATAATGCTTGAGGCCTACTTTCATTTAGACCATCCACAACCTTCTTTTCATTTAAAAGAAATTCCAACTTTCAGACCAACTTCAACTTCACAGTTTAGAAATGGAAAAATAAATATAAATCATAAGATTACTATAAGTGGTATAGATGGATGTTTGAAGATTTTCTTTCAAGTGGAGGTTCTTACGGAATTATGGTGGGTACAGTAAATTTTGGAATTTTGTTGTGGGGTTCTACCTTATTTGATGATTCTGATTTGGCCGAGCAGCAATTCAGTTGGTATGGCATGCCATGTTTTTATATTTGTAGAATTTTTTTAGGAGTTATGATAGTTTTTGGTGATTAATTATGTGAAGCCATATATATTTTCGTTTGTTAGATGTCCAAAGGTGTCTTATTAGCTTATGCTAATTTTGTAGCCTTTAATTTGATCATGCAACCTGATCGTTTCTTAACGTTGATGCTACAAATGCTAAGTTGATAGTAAACTGGTTTTCTTAATGTTTTTACCTCTATTGTCCTCTTGGAAAATATGAGTATTTTCTCAACTCTAAGCTTATATCTTTTGTTTTCCTCAATTGGAGTTCTAACTGGCATTTACATATAATAGGTTTGCTGAAGCTATTGACCTGAACATGTAGGATCTTGTTGCTCAGAAACATATATCGTTAGTTGTCATCCTTGTGAAGATCGCCGATGAGTGGAAGACAAGCCATGGAGGTACTCTACCATCTACTAGGGAAGGAAAAAAGAATTCAAGGTTCACAAATTTCTGTATATTTAATCTGTTAGATCTTATTTCTTCTGGTTTATGTTTGTGAGATTAAGTTTAGTTGTTGAACACATTTTAGGAACTTCTCAAAGCCAGGATGGCTGCAATGGATGAAAACATCTATAAAGAAGCTATTGATGCCTCCTTTAATTGAGGAATCAATAAGTTTGTCTTAGCAATGAATATTTGAGGCACCTTGCCCTTTGTTCACGGTAATTCATTACTTCCTACATATGTGGCAAAGAACTTTGATTGACGTGAAACGAAGAGTTGGGAAAGTATCCTTTGAATGATTTGGTAGACAGATGTTTTATATTGTAGTTAACATATGTTACTTATGTAAGTTATTTATATAATTTCGGTGCATGGAGGTCTGGCTGGCTATAACTAAAGCTAGCACTGTTTGAGAGTGACTTCTAAAACATCTTCTGCAAATTTTACTTGGTCAAGTGTACATTTTTTAATGTTTTGTTTTGTTATAATTTTGGACTTTCGTTGTAAATTGAAGACACAATCCAGAGGATAGTTCCAGTATTACATTAAATTTTAGTAGAATAATGTAAATTGTATTTTTTATTGATTTTATCTTATGTTTATTGCTTTTATTTAGAGATGGGTTTAGAGATTTAAAGACAAAAACCTCATTAAAGAAGGCTCATTTAGAGATTTAAAGACAAAAACCTCATTAAAGATGACTATTGATTTTTGTTATATATTTTGCGACGATATTCGTCTCCAAAATTTTGAGGATGAAATTCGTCCCTAATTGTTTTCGAATATTTCATGAATTTGGGGACAATATTCGTCCTTGAAGTTTTGGGGACCAAAAACGTCCTTGACTATGAGGACAATTTTTCATAATCGTCATGTTTTTAAAGAATGCATCTTGGGATGACTTAAGTGGTCTTTAAATCATTTGGGGACAATTTTCAGACTTTCAAAAATGTCTCTAAAGCCTCTAAATATATCATATAAAAGTAACTATTTTATATTCTAGTTTAAAAATTAAAAGGTATATATTTAAGCTTAAAATAAATAAATAAATTAATAATAATAATAGAAGATTAAATAAAAATAACGTACGAATCTGAACAGAATTTAAAGCAAAATTTTCATAATGAATTTCAACAAATATATAATACCAATACAGCTGATTTGTTCAATAATAATGTAATACTAGAAAATTTTCCTTTTCGAGAAACTGCAAACATCTCCGTTTTTCACCATATGTAAATGACGTGTTTCCCTACATTTCATATACGACACTCACTAATCAAAATTCAGCTGAAGATTAGGCTGTAATTGGTACAAAGGATGAAAAAAAAGTGAGGATGAAAATTTTCTGAACTTGATGGTTAAGGCTTAAGCTAGGATGTTGGAGTACTCATTTGAAAGACATGTCTTCCACACTCTTTTCTATCCTCCATACTAAAATAAAAACAGAAATAGTTAGGATAAAAGTAATAAAATTTACGGTCACCGCATCAAATTGTTGAGGTTCAAATGAATTAAAGAATTTAAATGACAGTTCACGTACGAAAGAGAATGTGCAAAGAATTGTCTAAAGAGAGGTTGTTGATATACCTATTATGGTGAAGAGTGAAAGGTAGAATATGAGTAGACCTGATCATGGATTGGATCACCCGTCCAGATTTAAAGGTTTGCCTAAAAAGTGAGAGAGTTTGGCAAAAATATAGGTCCGAAATATGGGCTTAGACAAAAAAATAAGGTCCATTTTCTAAACAATGCAGGCCTTGGGTAAGTTTTTGGCCCAGGCTCTACTCGACCCTATTTTGCTTTTTTTTTTGCTATCATTTTACTATTACATTGTTATTATTTTGTTGCTTTTGTTCGGATATTATATAACTCTTACTTTATTATTAATTTTGCTACTATTTTAAAGACATTTGCTGGCTAAATTGAAACTATCTTAATATTATTTAAGTATAAAGACTATTTTTAATATATTTTCAATCTGTTAAGAAATATTTATTTAATGTTTTAGTTTGTTTACTTTATTATATATTTTTAATTTGCTTTTTATAAAAAAATTAATACGGTTAGGTTAAGCTTGAGTTTAGCATTTTTTTTATCTAAGCCGGGTTTGAGAAAAATTGTAAGCCCATTTTTCAGGACGAACTAGATCCAAACTTAAAAAGCAGACATAAAATTTTGCATCAACTCGCCCATGATCTAATCTAAACATAAGTCTCTACTATATTCTAGAATTAAAAATGAGTATTTATAGATAAGACTAACTTTTTCAAACATGTGAGTTTTAAAATTAAAATTGAGTATTTATAGATGAGAATAAATTTTTCGGACATATAAATTGCGGTATGTGATTTATAAGTTATTTTAACCCTTAAATAAGTTGCAATGTGACATGAGTAATGCTTGGAGTGATACGTGTGTCATGAAAAGAGGGACGCAACACCTATATCTAACGAAGTTGGTTGAGCAAGGTCATGTGACTCCATCTAGTCAAGTATCGACCACAATATAGGAAGGTGAGGTAATGGTAACTAGGTAGTGGTTGTAAATACTGTTGGCTGAGGTACCTATTACAAATATAGTATACTAGGATCCTCTATGCAACTAAACCCTTCAAATTTTTTATTATTTAGAATTAGACCCTTTGCTTTACTTATCTGATAAAAATAGTACTTTTTTGTTTTGAAGTTAAAACCCTGATTTCATTTTCATTTTGGTTTGAATGGCATGAACCAACGTTAACCTTACATTTGATCTTCAGACCTTGGTTAGCAGAAATGGAGAGCGGCCTCCTTCTTTCTCTTTCTTGCTTTGTATACAATTAAACGTATAACTACCTTAATGCAAATTACCTACAACTTGGAGAATCTCTCCCAGCACACCCAAAGCACCGCAAAATATATGGGATCAAATAAAGCAATTTGGTCATGGTTAATGATCATGGCAACAAGAGATCCTATATATCTAGCTTTTAGTATAGTCCATAAAAAGGACTTTTCAAAGGTGTTCTTCCTCTTATCCTAAGGTTTGTTTTCCCAATTTATAATTTTATCTCATTTTATTTTGCCTTTTTTCAAAGGTAAATGTGATTATGAGTCATGATCATTTCTACCTTTTTTTCCCTCTTTTCTTTTTGCTTTTTGGGCCTCTCAAACAAAGTTGCCTCAAATACTTTTGAGGGTCAGGCCTACCTCAAAGTTCCTTTTTTTTTTTGCAATTTAGTGCATACATTTTTTAGGGTCATATCGTTTTATTTTTGGGGTACCTTGCTTATCATTTCACTGGAAAGCAAGTGAATTTAAGCTCTTTGGTGTCTAATAAATTATAATAACATGTGTCACCTTTCATGATTCGCCCTGATTTATACTGGCACTAGATTAGAATAATAATTGTAAAAAAGAAAAAGGACCTTGGTTTTGTTCATATCCCTTTCAAGATTTTGTTTTAGGTTAAAGTAGTGATCATATAATCATATCTGTGCTTTAATTCAGTAATAGTATTGATATTAAATGTCTTTTATGATAACAAACGAATTAATGCACTTTTAACTTTAAACAAAATAATGCTGCTTAAAAATGTAGACCTATAAATTATGAAAATTTTACTCGACTTCAATAATATAGGAAAACATGGTACATTTTTCTAAGATATTGGGAGGAGATTGGTGCTCCTATTAAATTAGAATTTGCAGGGGAAAATGTAGTGTGATTGGAGCTCAAGGGACACAAAGCTGTCTCATTTGTGTATTGGAATATGAATACAAGCAAAATATAAAAAATATTTTATACATACATATATTACGTAATTGTAGGATGCTTGGTCTCCTTGACAAGCTCACGGGAAAATGTGCCGTATAAATTACAAAAGTGATGTTGAAAAGACAATATAGATAATGGGAAAATATCAAAATAAAAATATTAAAATAAAGTGGGCTGCCTAGGGATTTTAAGCAGTAAAGGCTGAGTTGAACTTTTAGGGAAAGCAAAACAAATAATAATAAGCTTCTGTTAGCTTGCAGGTTGCATTGCATGTGATGTGTGCAACATTTATAAATATAATCCCCTATCTTTATTAAAGAAATTCAAAGATCTTGAAGAATTATCTTGGGGGTTAGAATATAAAACTTTAGATTTTGTAATTAAGAGGATTCTTGACAAATCCCGCACGTACATGCATGCATGAGTTAACACGTATGCAAGTGCTTAGGTGCTTTATTTGCTTAAAAGATAATCCTTTGCAAATAAGAACCGATATGTAGCCAAAAAAACTAGTTGGCCAATGGGGATAAGAATGGTCCCAAGGGGAGGGAGCTGTCAATTTTTGGTATAGGACTGGCCTTCCCGGCAAAAGGGTGAGTCATTAAACGTGAATAAAGGCGAACTGTAATCTGATATTCGTATTAAGTTAATACTGTTGGTGGATCTAGAGAGTGATCTAGAACAGTAGAGTGAGGAATGTTTAAGCCAACTTTGTGCTGTTTCTTCCTTGGAGGGGTTATTTTGTAGAGATCAGAAAAGGAAAATCACTAAATCTTGTCCCCCCGCCCTCTCATATTCTTTTTTTGTCATTATTGCTATTGGGGACACTTGCAAATATTTGCATATACATTCATTCATCTGAATTCTTGAAGACCTATTTTTGTGAGAGGAGAATGAGAGAGATGGTCAATCACTGATTGAAATGTCGTTTCATGCTACAGTTCATCCATCAGAGATGAGGGGCTGTGTATGCATTGTAGGTGGCATCAGTGTGTGCTGCAGATTTCCCCTACCGACGCTGCTTGGACTCCACCCTGTCCCTGGCTTATCCCTTTCTCTCTCCAAAGAAAGCTGCTACTAGATCCATTCCCAACAACTTTTTCCCTTTAGGACGAGTAACCATAGTCACATTTATTTTTGTAGATAAATCGATCGAACCTGATTTTAAACGAGAAGAAAATTCTCCCAAGAAGACTTTAAACTTCTTCTTATTTGATCCCGCACTCTTATAATTAGCATCTTGTATAAATTAGTTGTATTACTATTATTCCTCTATACCTATATATCTTTTCTACTGCAGCATACATCCCATTCCCATATACTTACCATCTTATATGAACTAGTTGTAGTACTATTGTTGTCCCATACCTATCTTCCCTGTAGGAACAATCATCCCATTCCCACAATCATAATTTTAGTTTGTTTTTTTTTACCCTTTTATCTCTCTTCCTCTGCTAAAGGTTAATAATTTGCTTTGAATTTTCAAAGTAATACTGAATTTCTTCATATGACATGTTCCATCCATCGACAAACACCTCTCTACTCACCAAAGCAAAAGGGCATCATATATATGCACCCCAAAAAGCTTATTTGTTTGCAGGATGAAAAGCCTATCTCATTATCAACAACATTTAGAACATCTGGCAAAAAAACATTACAATTGGAATAAAATAAACCCACCGGTTTTGTTATCCAGTGATGATCAGCTTCCTTTATGTTCATCATTATATATTAAAAGAACATAGATTTTCCATTCCTTCTTTTCAAAGAGTAAGTCATAATTATCGTCTAATGCATCAATATACAATAAAGGTTTATAAGTAGAGGATTAATTGGCCACCCCTTCATTAACCTTTTAATTATTTTATTTCCCCAATTATTCATCATTGCATGGAGTCATTATCTTGTTCGACTTCAGATGCGGGGTCATCATCTTCCTCCAAGCCGCTGATAGTGATGTCATAAGCCGCATGGCCATTTCCAAAAGCCTTAATGTGGTCTTTAAGAGATCTCTTTTGTTTGAAATCGGAGCCGCAAGTGCAGTACCGCAACTTCCCACAGTTCTTCTCATGGGTTCTCCAGTCGCCTCTCACAGCAAATGCCTTGCCACATTTTCTGCACATAAATGGCTTGATCCCATGCTTCCTCTTGTAATGCGTTTGCAAAGTTCTGAAATCTTTGAGCGGCTTTGCTCTTGGGTGATCAATATTGTTCCTAAACCCTGGTGCACAACAATAGCAAGGAAGTCTCAGCATGCCTGTTGGTTGGCTTCCCTTCAGTGATTCAGGCCCTTTCCTATACTCAGATCCATGCCCCCACATATGCATCTGCCACATTTCAGTCAAAAAAGGCAGCAGACTTGAAAATTGTTTTTTAGTGTAGAGAAAGCTTAATTATAACATAAATATTTGCTGAAATTAAGTTATTGCTAGAAAAATAATATTACTACCAAACAAATGCTCTATATCAACGTTTAAGACCAAATCATTTTAATGAGAAAAATATACCCCTGAACTGAAATAATCAGAAATTGCACCTAATGAAAACAAATTGAAGTTTAGAACCCTAATATAAGTTTTTGGTGTATTTGGAAGAGTGTTTTCCCCACATTATATGAATGATATTTTAATTTTTTCAGCAAAAATCAAAATCGCATAAAATGGAATAAGTTTTGTTCATGAAGAATCAAACGTCTTCACTTAACTCCAATTGTGAGATACATTGCTATGTTGAGAAGCGAAATTGACTTGGCTGAGTTAGCCGATTGGATGCTAATTAAGTACTAGATATATAATTTTTATTTTTAGAACAACTCGATATGGGTAGTAATGCAAATTCAAACGAATTGATAGACCCCTTATATAAAGCAATAAGAACTCTCTTCTCAAAAGAATTAAAAAAAAAAAAACCTGACCTGGACTCAATTATCTAAAATGAAAAAGTAATTCGATCGTGGTTCATCCAGTTACCACTTAGTTTGTATACACCAAAACAGGGTTAGAATTTCTTTTATATATTTATTTTTTTAATGTTTTACTAATCTTTCTTTAAATAATGTAATAAATATTTCTAAAAGTTGTATATTAGTACAAAATTGGGAAGAAAATACGAAGCCGTTCTTCGGTTAGGAGAGTCGATATATCCTAGGTATTGGATTTTGACAAAGCCTGTAATATGCTTTCTTATAAACTGAAGTTTGAAAAGCAGTTGCTTTGTTAAGAACATCCAAGTTCCCAAAAAGAAACTGACTTGTACACTGCCTTCCAACGAGTTAAAGCACAAAATTCGAAGTACCAAACACACGAGGAAGATTTCTTGTGTTGTTCAATCAAATAAACAAAACAGAAGGAACTCATCTCTGACTCAGTTTGCTTCAGACAATTTATTCAAACCACAAATCCTACAACCCATGCAAACCACACGACGCAACAAGGCAAAATAAAAAACAAAGAAGATATCAACAAAAAATATGCCCATTGGAAAGATCTGCTGCTATTTCTTCTTCAAAATTCAAGCACGAGAAAAAAAAAATTTAAGATCCCCAGCAGGCAAGAAATCATAACAAGAAAAGAATGTTTTCGGGGTCTTTTTTATTATTTAATTTTTATGTTGTACTAATTTTTTTTTTTAAATAAAAGAAAGAAAGGAGACAAAAGGAAAGAGATGAGGGCGAACTTGAAGGAGACATTCAATAATTCAAGTAATAGAAAATTGCTTACTTGCATGTTGTTGTATCTATTGAAGGTCTTGCAACAAACAGGACAAGAGAACTGTGTAGGGCCAATAAGGATCTGAGAAGGGGTAGGGATCCAATATTGTCCCTTGTTGATAGTGTTAACTGGGTACTCATCCCCATCTTTGTCTCTCATCTCCGAGAATGATGATGATGATGATAAAACTGAAGCCAACTCTGAAGCGGTAGGGCTTGGTAACCCTATATGCAGTGCAACCGTAGCAGTTTCATCTTCATCCTCATCCTCCGCTGCACCACTACTCAAAACCAACCCCCCTCCCTCTTTCCCTTTGCTCATCCCATTGCAAATATACAGATCCTGATCTTGGTCTTCAACACCGTCATCATGTTCCTCCTCTTCTTTCTCACACCTTGTGGGAGTAGGAGTCAAGCTTAATAGTGGCAACTCTTTTCTAACAGGTGGGGAGGGAGGTGATGAGGAGCAGCTAGTTTGGTAGTGAAAAAATGAGTTAGTATTGGTGGGGTCATTTCTCATGAAGATGGTGGTGCTGTTATACAAGTTTTGGGTGAAGAAATTAGGGTTGTGTTGAGGGGGTGGGTTTGGAGATGGGTAATTTTGAAGAGGGTTGAACTTGTACCAACCTGAGAAGAAACTGGAATGAGGGTGGTCTGCCATGATTCTATAAAAAAAAAAAAGAGTGTTTGAAGGAATGGAAATTAACAACTGTTTGGGGGCTTAATTGATTTGCTTCTATAGATTTTAGATCGAAACAGATAAGATGAGAGAGAAGCGAAGAGAGTATGATATACTGAAGGGTGTGACCGGTGGAGGATAGATGCATCGCTTATTAAAATTAGAATTAATATTTAACATTGATATAAGTAGTGCAAATGATCCTACCGACCTGCGTTTGGATAAAAAATAACATGTAATAATTATACTCTTTTATATGGTGATTTTTAATCTCTTTTTTAGTACTATAATTATAATGTAACTAATTTTTTTTTTCAGGCAACAGACTTTTAGCAACGTTTTGATAAGCGCCGCAAAAAAGCCACTATAGTTAACGCCATAAAATTTTGTGGCGTTTATATAGAAAAACGTCGCTGTAGAACATGACATTTAGCGGCGCTTTTCCTGCAAATGCCGCTATAGAACATGACTTTTAGCAACACTTTTCCACAAACGCCGCTAAAGAACATGACCTTTAAAAAATATTTTAATTAAATAATATTTATTTCTATGATAAATATTATATTATATTATATTTTTGAAATTTAAAATTTAAACTATATACTTTTAAGGATAAATAAAAAAATTAATTAAATTAAATTTTCTATTAAAATTTTAACTTTAAAACTAAATATAAAAATTAATGAATTTAAATTTAGAATTTAAATATTATGTTCAAATAAATGAGCAATCTACCTCACAACTCATTTGATCTATATTAACTCGGCCAATTATAAAAGAAGCTACAAAACACGTAATAATTAACAATCATTGTTAAAGAAGCTAGTACACAAGGTAGCTACAAAACCCTGTTTCAATAACACTAAATTCAAATTCCGACTAAGATAAACGATCATGGAATGCAACATTAAATAACATTCCACTTGAAGAAGTGCTAAGCCTTGGCTTTTCCAGCTTGAAGAGATTGAATCCTCTGCTACACCTTCAATATCTAAAGGATGCAAAACCAAATGATCAGATAAACCAACAAATTTGTTAAACAACAAAGATGTTAAAAATAAAAAATATATATAGCCATTAAGGCTAAAAAAAAAAAAACAATTATGTGCAGCTTTAGTGGCAAGTTGGACCATACTAACAAACAATCTCAATCATAGCTCTTCCATGTGTCACAAATAGGCATTCTTTCTAATGATTGTCTAAACTATTCAATTGTTTAACAAGGAACAATAGTATTAATTTGCAAAAAGCAGAACAGAAACATGCTGCACTACTGTTGTTTAACGTTATATAGAAATGTCTTATATAGCATAAAAGAGAACAATTAAGGCACCATAAAAAGAAGAAGAACACCAACCGCTTCTCTCTTGCTGTGTTGTTTCTCTTTCAAATCTTGAAGAGATGAATCAAGCTGCTTCCTGAGGACAAAGAAACAAAGTTTTAAAGTTATACATATGATAGTTACAATGTCGCATAAGACATTTCAAAAAGTTTTGGTGTCATTTCTTAAAGTAAGGACTTCTAGTTCCTATTTAGAATGATTTCAAAATGAAACGGGATAAAGGTAGCAAGCTATAAATCTAGAAGACAAAATGAGTTCTCAAAACTTAAAATTCAGATAGAATGAATATGATCAAAGCTAATATAATATACCAGTCTAGTACCATGATAATAAAAAAATAGAGCACAATAAGAAATGAATACAATTAAAACATAAAATGCCAAACATCAAAGAGGCTAAGGCCAATATGCATGCCCTTAGTTCTTTCTTTCCTAAAATTTTATGTTGCTATTATTTGAAATCAAAACAGTTTGCACCTCATATCAGTTTTACCCACTAAAGCAGTTAATGGAAAATAGTCAAAAAGGTCGGTAAAGATATTCCAAACATTAGCATTTCCATATCTGTAACCAAGCATTGTAAAAATTATTATCATAGATTTGCAAGAGAAAGAAGCAACTACAATCAAAGCAAACACAGTGCCAATTTATTTTCTTAACTGGAAATAAGCGTAGTTTAAGAAATATCATGAAGACAAAAAAGATAATGAATAGACATTTAATAGAGCTAGCACATTTAAGGCTATTATTACTACACCCTTTCAAATGAAGGTTATGCAATAAAAACTCACTTTCGCAGGCATTCAACATAAAACCCATAAACTTGAGTGATCTGGCAAGGGAAAAGAATGACTAAAGATTTTGCTTGACATTTACTACAATAATTGGTTAAAAGCTCATATTAGAGCTTGAATTAAGACTCATGTATGAAAACTATAACACCAAAAATTTCAAAATTTGTGTGTATGTGTGTGGATGAGGGAAAAAGTAAAATAAGATGCAGACTTCATACCTGTCAGCTTTCATGATTTCCTCTGAGAATGGTAAAGGACTTCTCAAGCCACCAATAGATGAAATAGTAGAAAAGTGGTTTCATCCAAATGAAATACACAAATGGCTTACTGCTTAAATTTGCTATCGATCTCAGTGTTGTTGATTTCAATTTTAAAAGATTATGCTAGCAATGCAGAATCGACTATGAACAAAGTTAACATGTATCTTTGTGAACAGAAAAAAGTAACGGTAAGCAGAGACTCCGATGATTTAAATATCTAGCATCAACCTAGCGTAGAGTATAACTCCATTGAAGTGGAAATTAATGATAAAAACTGCCAGCAAAACATTTCCCTACATGTACCTCTTACATTACATCGAATTAAAGTGTATCCACCACAAAGAGAACAAAAAAAAAAAAAAAAGAAATATAATAAAATGCAGTCACTCTAGATCCAAAGAAAACCCTATCTAAAGGAAAAAAAAATATCCTTAAAACAAAAGGCATCTATTCAACCGGCAGCTTACTTTTCTTTTAGCTTTACATCACCTTCTTTTGTCAATTCCACGTTGGCATTACATCCCACAAAGTTAGTGTCAGATTAGTTATCTGAAGAAACCATCTTACCCTTATCCTTATTATTATTCTTCTGCATTTTCCTCTGGCTGTCAAGATCCTTTGCCAACTCTTCAATCTCATTTGCTTTAGCTGTTAATCAATAAAACATAGAACAATAATCCAAAAATGAATAAAGTTTAATCCAAGTACGAAAAGGAACAATCATTTTCTCCACCACACATTAGAAATTATATTTTAACAAGGAAACAAATAGAGAATAAAAAAGAATTAGCAATTTTCATTCAATTCAATTGCTGGAAGTGTTTTTTTTCAATCTTAAACTTAAAAGATGCTATATTTTTAACGACAACATTTGAATTCAGTTATTCATTTTTAACTAAATACTATTACTTTACTTTTATTCTGTCAATAGTAAAAAAATGACCAAATTTAGCCTAAAAATCCAGCATTTCAAATTACAAAGTTGATAATAATAATAAAATGGAAAAAATAGTACTTGATTTAGGAGCAATTTTTTAGCCGTTTTACGGATCTTAGCCTGAGCGTTTTCTCTCTGTCGACGTCGAGCAATGACGGTGCGGCGCTTGAGAATAGGTGTGGCACCGTCGAAGACGAAAACATGTTTAGTTTTTAGATATAAAAGCTTGCAAATTCTCCTAAAAAACCCTAACAAATGCGCGTTTCGAATCATTTCTCCCTTCTCATCTCGCATCGCTCTCATGAATAGATACTTGCATCTTTAAAAACAAAACAGACACACACAAAGTAAATAATTTGTTAAAACAATTTAAAATTACAAGTGTTAGGGATTCAGAGTTCATCGATGGCGAGTTTCTTTCTGGCTAGGGTTTCGATGGCGAGTTTCATCGATGATTAAATGGCTGTAATTAATTATTAAGTTAGAATTATCCAATGTAAGCAATCAATCTCTCACATATCAAATTTCTATTAGAGATTGAGACGTTAATCATGATTTTATATTATTCTTTTCCGATCTAATCTCCATTTCATTAGAGATATTTCTTCCTAACTAAAATATAACTATTTTACTAGGTGTTCAATGTGGAATGATTTTAGTTTTTGTATTTCATTTTTATTTGTTATAATTTGGTCCTATCCAAAATAGATAGTTACCTATCCATATAATTCTGTTACCTTTTTTTATCAATGTTTTTTTTTTAAATCTAATATTTAAATATATCAAATGGTTTAGATTAAATATTTTTAAATATAAAAGTATTAATTAATTGTATAAAATTTCACCATTTAACAAATCTCAAGTAAACCTTAAATCCTAAACCATTTAATATATATAAAGTGTATCTATTATCTCTTAAATAATTTAAACTATAATCATAATTTTAATATATTAAAATTAATATTATCTCTTTTACAATTATATAAGAAATTATTTAATATATAAATTAAAAGACACTAATTAATCTAAACCTTAAACCCTATCCCTTAAACCCTACATCATAAAACATAAACCCCTAACCACTAACCCTTAGCCCCTAAACGCCTAACAACTAACAACTAACTCCTAAACCTTAAACCCTAAACCTTAAATCATAAACCATAAAACATAAACCATAAACCTTAAAATAGTAACTCATACACCTTAAACCCTAAACCCTAAACTCTAAACTATAATGATAATTAATTCAATATTTTAAAATTAATAAATCTCTTTTACGATTATATAAGAAATTATTTAATATATAAATTAAAAAACAATCCGTCATATACCCAAAAAACTTTAAAATTATTTTAAATAATAGTATTTTAAATTTTTTCATTTTTAACATATATTTTTCAATGTTTTTACTTTCAAATTTTTTCTACGTGTCATTATTTTTTTCTGAAGAATTTAAATATTCAATTAAAAATAAATTGTATTTTAATTAATATAAATAAATCAGTTAAATAATAAATAGAAGATAAAATGTTTCTTACGGCATTTTTGATAAAGCGCCGCAAAAGCTCAATCTATAGCTGCGTTTTTCAAAAAGCGCTGCTAATGGTTGACCTATAGCAGCGTTTTTCAAAAAGCACAGCTAATGCTCGATTTATAGCGGCGTTTTCAAAAGGCGCCGCTAATGCTCAATGTATAGCGGCGTTTTTCAAAAAGTGCCGCTAATGCTCGATCTATAGCAACATTTTTTTGTTTAAGCACCGCTAAAAACCTGTTTTGCTGTAGTGAATACGAGTTCAAACTCTATTATCTTCTTTCTTCTATCTCAATTTTGTAATGATAAAAGTATATATACATTTATACGAATGGAATAATGATATAAAATATATTTAAAAATAAATTCAAGTAATTTCATTTTTAATTAACATATCATTGTCAAGTTCTTTAACATTGTATAAAATTATACAATATCCATGCATCAAATAAAAATTCAATTGAAATATTTAAAATTTAATTCTCGAATATTAAATGTTGGGCTTTTCTACATTGATACTACATTTTTTTATTATTTATTGAAATAGTAGAAAGAAAACTTAATTCTCAAAATACGTTTTTTGGAGCACTACCTCGACGTGTTGGAACCATGCACATCAACTCAATAGTAGCGATTGTCGAGTTTAGGGTTATTAAGTTTGACCAAATTATTCATTTGGTATATGGCCCAACTAATCAATGATTAATATAATGGAAGTCAACTCTGATAGATGTCGACTTTTACTCTCTAAAAACTCTAGCTTATCCATTTTTTTCTCACTCACATTCTTCTAATACTCTCAAACACTCTAAGCTCAAGTTATATAACCATACAAATGTCAAATTTTTTGTTTACTTAACTCTCGGTGAGAAAATGCCCGACCACATAATCAATACACCTTGAATATGGAAAACCTCAAGGGTAATTTTTTATAATAAGTAATTTTTTAGTAATATTTATTATATTTTTGGAGTTGTAAATTTAATTGTTTATGAGTTTGGAATAGCCAATAGATTGAACTATCATGTCTCGACAAAACTTAAAGTTCTCAGCTCCTAATGATCATATCAAGCAATGCTTGAATGATGTCGGTTTGTTTGAGGCATCTAAAATGGAGAAGTTTAATATCATTCATGAACCGGTTGATGCCTTGATTGAAAGGTGGAGACTAGAAAATTTTACCTTTCATTTGCCTTAAAAGAAGCGACCATCACTTTGGAAGATGCCACATTAATAATTGAGCTTATGATCAATTAGATGGCAGTGATCGAACCTAGTGCCATTGACACAGAATAATATTGTGGGATGTTGCTAGGTGTCGTGTCCTTGAGGGAGAATCTGAAGGAATCAAATGGGGAACTGTTGTAGTGCATATGGTTGAAGCACCTTATCAAGCTGATCCCTCCACTGCATGTCACTGAATTGGAGTTGGATCGATATGCTAGAGCTTGAATGCTCTGGTCGTGTCCATATGATGTTTATTCCGCTATTGACGAATTTTAAAGAAGTAAAGTTGGGGGTCTGCAACTCTAACGTATCTTTATTGAGTGATGACCAAGACTGTTTGGAAAGCAACCGACCAGGTCAACGATTGCATGCTCTTGTAATAACTCGATAGTCGGGTAACCGGAAAGTGTATTTTCGGGTCTCCGTTTTCATAAAACGGACTCGTAAATATTTATTAGAAATATTTACGAGGATAGTTGTGTGGTTAATTAGGTTTTGGTTAGGTAAATTAGCTTGAATTAAGATTAATTAGGTATAAGAACTAAATTGAATAACGGGTGAAAGTTTAATTATAGAATAGACAAAATTGAAAGGACTAAATTAGCAATTAAGCCATGAGTGAAAAGTGTGTGGTAATAGTGAAATACATGTGGTAAAATAAAATAAATATATTTAAATATTAATTATCTATTTACTTATTATTTAAGTAAATGTTATAAAATATTATTATATTATATTATTAAAGTTTAAAAGTAAATAAAAGAATAAATAAACAAAGAAAATGAAATAAAAAGAAACATAGCAAACGAAACAGAGAAGGGAAGGAAAGAAAAAGAAAAGAAGGAAAATTAGGGTTTTTAAGGTTCCAAGTTCAAATGGTAAGTCAATTTAGCCAATTTTCTTGTAATTTTGATGTTTTGGAATCCTAGAACAAAATACTACTTGATTTAAGTTGAAATTTTGAAAGATAGTGAATTTTTAGAAGTTGTTCATTTTGAATAAATTGAAGAATTAAGGATTAAATTGATAGAATTTCAAGTTAGAATAGAAATATGAATTGAATTATAAGTTAAATTATAAGTTTTGAGTAATAGAGACTAAATTGAAAGAATTTTGAAATTAGGGTTTTATGATGAAATTGGGAGTTGAAATTAGTTTAAAGTGAAAATTTAATAAAGATATGGAATTAGTTTTGTATAAATAAAGTTAGTATTGGTTAAGGACTAAATTGGAATTTAGACAAAATTTGTGTATACATTGAAATATTTAATGTTAAATTGTGTTGTATTGATGATTTTAAATTATTTTAAATTACGTAGCTAACGTTGAGCCGGAGACCTCGGCTAGGAAAGGAAAAGACAAATTTAACGAGGAGTAGCTCGATAATTCTGGTTTGTATTTCTATAATCTGAATTTAGTAATTTTTATTTGATATAATTTTAAATTAATGTATATGGTAAGTAATTAAGGTGAGTGTTGTTTATTATTAGCTTGATATTGAATTGAGATTGTATGAATTTGTGATGGAAGAAATTATTGATTGACATTGAAATATGAATATTGTCACAATTGAATATTGAATATTGGTTGTGTTGAAAAGTGAACTGAAAATCCCTATTAACTGCATCGGGCTTAGTCGGATATAGTTGGCATGCCATAGGATTGGAAGTGTTCAGGGATACTTCGACTTCGAGTCGATGAGACACTGGGTGTCAAACTAATACTTCGAATAAATTTGATGAGGTACTGGGTACCACTTTACTTCAGCAAGGCTGATGAGACACTGGGTGTCAACTTATTGCTTCGAATTATCCGATGAGGCACTAGGTGCCATACTAGTGTGTTTTGGTTGGATCCGTGTATCCGCTAAAGTCTAAGCCATGTTAATAGGGGTAAATAAATGAATTGGCAATAAGATTGATATCGAATAGTATTGAATGTGAATTTGAAATTGGACATTGAATTGAATTGTACAAATGAAATGCATGATCCAAGGGTTCATGAAAAGGATATTGTTATTGCTAAATGATATGTGAATCAAAGTGAGAAATGAAGGTTAAATGTATAAAATGAATTATTGATTGGCTAATGTTTATATTGGTTAAAAGTGTATGTTTTATAATGTTATTTCCTTTGAAGTATTCGGATTATAGAAATACTATTGATTTTTATACTCAGCGTACAGTTTGTTTCCGTGCACAGGTTAGGTTAAAGTTCGATCGTTGAATCAGCATCTAAAGCTGATCCCGAACTCAAAGTGGTGAAGTATATTTCTTTTGGTAATGGCATGTACCTAGGTGGCTATATGTATGTCATTTTAATAAATGGTTGTAAGTGATGATATAAGATGATATTAGTTGGTTATATGTATAAGTTTATGATTTATGTTGGAATTATAAAATGGTATATTTTGGTTGAAGTATGAATGGATTTAATATATGTAAATTTTAGGTTGAAATTTGGTATAAAGTTTGAATTGGTTTAAATGAAATTAAATGATTTGAGTTAGTAAGTATTTGTAAAATACCTATGTTAATATGTTGATTAGATCATTAGGTAGATTACTTGGCATGATTTGGATGTATTTGGTTGTGTTTTGGATTGGTTGAATATTGGTTATTGAGTTATTTGAGGTTTAAGTTGTAGGTTGGTTAAATTTGATGTATAAGGCTCATTTTAAGTCCACACGGCCTAGCACATGGGCGTGTAACCAGACCGTGTGAAACACACGGCTTATACATGGGCGTGTGGTTAGGCCGTGTGTCCCCTGCAATTTTAATTTCTCAAAACAGAATGCTCAGGTTTTGCCACAAGGGTAGAGACACGGGCATGTGTCTCAGCCGTGTGAGGAACACGGCCTGGTACACGGGTATGTGCTTTGGCCGTGTGAAAACTGCACTTAGTTTTCGAAAAATAAATTGACCACACGGCCTAGAACATGGGCGTGTGGCTTGGTCGTGTGAGGTAAGTCAGAGAGCATATAAATTAGGACACGGCCTGAAGCACGGGTATGTCTTAGGGTCACACGGACGTGTCCCTAGACCATACGGGCATGTGAACCCTATACTTGGAAAAAAAATTAAAATTTCGTGAAAAATTCTATGAATTTTCGATTAAGTCCCGATATGTTTTAAATACTTATATTAGGCCTCAAGAGCCCATAAAAAGGACAATATGATTAATTTATGATGTGTTTGCAATTAACTTGTTTATTGTTCATAATTGATTTGAATAGTTCGGTAATGCCCGTAACCCTGTTTCGGGGATGGATAAGGGTTAGGGGGTGTTACAGCTCCTATAGAATGGGGATGGATACACATGTTGGGGCTAGCACCCATCATTTTCCAGGCATGATTCCCTCTTAATCAAAGATAAGAATATCACCTTTTTTAATACATCATTACATGTCTTTTGGGTCTATCACTTAATAATTTGGGTAAAGTACACTAGTAGTCACCTAACTATTAGTAAATTTCTTTATTGTCATCCAACTATGAAAAGTTACAAAATGGTCACCCAACTATTCAATTTTATCTTTTTTGTCACCAACTAGCTAACTAATTGTCACACCCGGATTTCTTTAAGGACTTTAATTTAAAAGAACTTTGGGAGCTATTTGTGCAAAATAGTGAGTTGGCGAACTCTACTAGAAATTTTTGTAACACCTTATACCTAATCCGATCACCGAACTCGGGTACTAGATGATACAAAGACCCGACGACCTTAATTATATTCCTGAATCAAATCTTGCTACATTCTCAAGCGTTTAGATTACACATTAAACTAATTATCATACACATCTTCCAAAAGTCATTGTCTTACAACTTATTTTTTAAACCCTTAAAATTTCGTAGCTTTGACTAAACCCTCGAGGCGTAACTTTTAGGAGTTCCCCTCTATATTGATCGTATGTTTGTCGAGCTTTAAAATTTATAAAAAGAATGATCGAACCTGGAAACTAACTCTGATAACGATTTAAGGCAAGTGCACCTATCGAACAGTAGTATAGCTTAGGCAAGACCGGATTGTCGAACCCAAAGGAACCAAAAGCACTAATACTAACTTTCTTCTTATTATTTAGCCTAAGAATTAAGCGAATGGTTGTTTAATCTAAAATTAACTAACCACTAAGCTAAAGACGCAAAGACAAAAAGAATGAATTGGGGAAATACTTTTAGAAAAAACTCAGATGATTAAGACGATACCCTAGGAAGAATCCACCTAGACTTCACTTGTTATCTAACGCTGAACCAGATGATTTATTCATTTGACTTGATTCATAGGATTCCCTAATTTATACTAATCCCTCTATTCAAGGCGACTAACGTCTAACCCTAGGTTTATTAATTGAAATCTCTTTCTAATTAAAACCCCTAGAATTGCATTAACTCGATCTATGGACTCCCATATTAGGTTTGACCCTAATCTGGCAGATTTTCGTCACCCTATCTCTAGGCGCACGAGCAACTCCGCTTAACTATGCTAGATCTACTCTTAGGCAGGGTCTATTCCTCCTCCACCTAAGCACATCCAACTTGAATTAATATCCCAGAAATATCAAAACAAGAATTAAGAACACATAATTAAGAACAAATCAAACATTTATCATATAGTTCAGAAAACAATAACAGGATTCATCTTAGGTTTCATCCCCCTCAGGTATCTGAAGTGTTTAGTTCATAATAATAAAAGAAAACATCTCAAAAGAAAAGATAAAATAAAACATAAGAAAACCCTAAAACCCCCTGAAGGAATTGAAGGAGAGATCCCCCGTCTTGAGTATGATTTCGGCTTCTTGAGATGGATCAACTGGCTTTCTTCGAGTGATTCCCACAAATCTGACCTGAAAAGACCTCGACAAAAGGATTCTGTCGAACTCCTTCGAACCCCCTCTCTAGGTCATACCTAGGGTGTTTATATAGGCTTTGGAATGTGTTTCTTTGCCCCTAAGTATCCAAATCCGAGTAAAATTCCTCTTTCCCACGGCAGGGACACGCCCGTGTGGCACGCCCGTGTGAATCGACTTCAGGCCGTGTTCGAGTCCATTAGTGAGGCACAGCTATGTGGTCTTGGGCCCAGGCCGTGTCGATTTCTTAAGTTGGCTCATTTGGTCCGTTTTAGGCCCATTTCTCGTTCTTTTCATCCTCCAGTGCTTTCCTGCTTATAAAACATGAAAACAAAGGATTAAGAGCACCTATTCACACAATTCAGGGGATAAATCATCCAAAAGTATGCTAAATGTGGGATAAAAATATGTTACTATTACGGTTTATCATATATGCATGTTACGACTACCGTTCCCTTTTTTCCCTTAAATTGAGGAAGTTTGGCTCAGCCCTCCACTCGATTCTCGGGTGAAAATTTTATCCTACAATTAGGCAAACCATTTGTAAGTTCAATAGAACTTAGTGAGATTCTGCATAACGTCCATATAAAAAAATTCAAAACTTTAAGGAACAAAATTTTAAAAAGAAATTTCAACTCCCTAGTCATTCTTGGCCATTAACAGATTTTACCGATAATATCTATGTCTCCCCTTTTTTTTTCTCGCAGCTCATTGTTGACTGATTTATTCTCTATCTGAAGTATACCCGTATTTCTTTAGGGTAAGTGTTACCCCTCAAACCCGTCTTCGTCGCTAGATTAAAATTACATAGTGTTATTACATAAAACAGAACCATTGAATTCAAAACAAAACAAATAATTCAACTTAAGCATAAACTCCAATATTTTAATTCAGTCATAGAAAACGTATATATTTGGGCCTTAAATCGAGCTTTCAGGACCCTAAAAACAATGTAGAGACCGAATCAAAAAAAATCAGAAAGTTCAGGCAAAACATGAAAAGTGGTGAAACAGGGGTTACACAGTCGTGTGGCCAGGCCGTGTGACATCGGCTAAACCGTGTGGATATTCGAAGTAAGGACACACGGTTGTGTCTCATTCCATGTCTGCCCATGTGTGCATTCAAAATAGGGCCACATGGCCGTGTCGCAGACCGTGTGCTAGCTCGTGTGCTGGCCCGTGTGCCTATTTGAAGTTGGGTCACACGGCCGTGTTGCCAAGTCGTGTAACTCTTTGATGCCATATGGTTCAACTTGCATTTAAAATTTAAAAGACACACGGCCGTGTGGGTTGGTCGTGTGACAGCCCGTGTCTTAGGCCGTGTGTAGCACAATTTGCCCCTAAAACAAGCCATTTCAAACACCATTTGTTAACTTTCAAGCCATACCATCTATAACTACTTTGATATGCTTAAAATCACATTCAAAACACCAACAACATGCTAAACATTCATCCATCCTATGTCTACCCAATATGCCATTCAAGGGCACCACATTTCACACACCAACTTAGTTCCATTCACCATCTTAAAGTCCTAATTTGAACCTATGCCAACCATACCAAATAACCATTCCAAAACATGTCATCATCTATCATCATTAACCACAACAAGCTTGGTACCACTCAAAACAAGCCAAACCACTTGAATAACTTTTAACCTATTACACGCCATTTATAACCATTACTAATTTAACCGAAGACTACCAAAAGGATTGAGGCAAAGTGTAATTGTGCTCTGATGCAATTCCAACCGATTGAGCATTTCGATGACCTACAAAACATAGAAAACAACTATGTAAGCAACTAGTGCCTTAGTAAGCTCGTATTTGGAACTTAAACTTACTGAACATAAACGATTAAACATTAAAACATTGCCCATTTAAAATTATGCATACTTTTCCTTCCAATTCACAACACGTCACAAGGTTAGTAGGTGTATTAAAAAGCATATCCAATCAATTACACATGATACTTATCAATATAAAGTTCAATACATAATTCCTCAATCTTTTACTCAATTTGTTCCATTTTCATTTCATATTCATATACCATCATTTCCCATTCCATGTTGCCTTAACACAGTTCTTTCGTATACGCATCCATTTATTAAAACTTAAATTGTCCGTTGAATCAAATGAAATAACATCAAATAATTGGAAAATACTCATCTAACCATTTAATTCTTTAAACACCACAAACATCATTAGTTAACATATTTATAGAGAAATGAAACGTATAATCACACCAAGGCATAATATTCATTTCAAACTATACTAGTTTAAACATTCATATATCAAAATATATCACAAATCCCACATGGTAAGTATTAATCCCTTTCTTATTCTCATTAACTTCCTCGCATTTCATAACATTTACATTTCTTACTATCATAATGCATAATCTTCTTAACATATTATGATAATACAACATTTACCTCTTTTACACATATATACTATTACGAACCGGTTACCGTTTTGCACATCACATTTAGATCCTCATTTGTTTCCATCCGATGAACATTGTAAAAACGATTGAAACCCCGATACATGTTTCATATTGTGCCATAGTCCAACTATGGTCTTACATGTGTATTTCCATGGCCTTGCCATGGTCTTACGTTCATAGTGTCATAACTCGATTATGGTATTATCATCAAAATTTCATAGCTTTGCTATGGTCTTGCATATATATATATATACAAACACACACACACACACACTGACATGGTCTAACCATGGTCTTACGTCTGAACAACTGCCATAGCCTCGCTATGGTCTTACGTAAACATTGTCATGGTCCAACCATGGCTTTTTACGTTGAGTTGGTATAGTGTCTTTCAACCATGGTTTTATTTGTTTCCTTAAAGGTGAAAAATTTTATTCACATATATACACAAATAGAAAATAATTTAATGAAATAGTAATTAATTGAATTAACCAAGTTCCGAACTTAGCTCAACTCATAAATGACTTCTAACACGAACAGACCATTATTCCGCTACTTTGACTTTTCTGCGATTTATGTCTTTTCAAGTTGTTTCTTGATCTAGATAAATATTTTTATTCAATTAATCTCGTTCCAGCATTTAAAATAATCAATTTAGCTTATAACCCTTAATAATGGAAATTTATAAAATTACCCTCAAAGTTTACCTTTTATTTGATTTAGTCCATAAACTTGCAATTTCACCAATTTTAATCATAAATCATGCTAGCCAATTTTTAATTAATCTTATAACAGCCCATATTTATCAACAATTTATAACATTTTCTCTTGAATTTTACAATTTTCATAAATAAGTCCCTAAACCTTAAAATCATAAAAAATTACTTAACAAAATATGTCTATTTAACAACCAAGCTTAATAATCTATCAATTAAATTCACAAACACACTTAAACCATTCATGGAAAGTCCCTAAAATTTTAACATTTTTACGAATTGACCCCTGGGTTAGCTAGATTAAGCTAAAACGACTTTAAAAACATAAAAATCATTAAAAACATGATCAAAATCACTTACCATGCATGGGAATTGGCTTAGCCGAACCTTGAGCAATTGAAGCTTTTATTTCTCTTAAAAATTTTGGAAAGTTCCGGAACACCCCTAACCCGTATCTATCGCCGAACTAGGGTTACGAGGCATTACCTATACATAAACAACTAGAATCAGGCATTCATTCCTTTACATGTTTCCTTTATTAGCTACATCAATACACTAATCCTGTTCAGTTTTCAAATCTTAGCTTTTCTTCATTCATATTAAAGAATAAAGATTTCATAAGTTAACAATAAGCATAACACGATCAATCAATGTGCATACTGAACCAAATAACACATATTAGACAAAATTTTCATGCATGATATTCGAACACTTTGTTTACGCGCATATTTCATTTCATAACGAGCACATATATTACAACCATGCTTTATAGGACTTAGCAAACATTACCGAATCATTGAAATGAACAATTAATAAACTTTTCCCATTTCTAAAAGCATTAGCCGAATCAGGACATACTCAAATTTAAAAGTATTAAACGATGCCGGATTTTCATTCATACCACTAATATCAACTAGTTCATACTAGATCACATATTAAAACATCCATGTAACATACATTTGACCTACCAATAAGTCAATCATCACACCTATCACCCAAGTTAAATTTTAAGACGTTTCATAAATGCTAAACACATCAAATGTACATCATCCATATATACCTAAGTAAGGCACACTCTATTCGAATGTTCATATGATTTATTAACCATCAATCTTAAAAGTTAAAATACCAGGTCATAGCAAAACCACACTTATCAAATGTGATGAAATTTAACGTTAATATATAAGCTAAGCATTTTATTTCATACATTACTATTAATTTATAATCATCAACTAAAGCTCATTCATCAACCTGACCAAAACCATTTGGATCGATTTATATCCACTCTATTCACAATTCATACCAACTTTCAAGACTATTTCATCGTGCATATACTAAATACATCACTCATATATATATAAATTCCATGAAATGAATTGGCAAAGTAAGTTTATAACAAGGCCGAACATACATAAATATTAACAACATGATCAAACATAACCGAATCAAACCCAAGCATAGAAATATAGCCATTTTTGCATGGCATTTGTATACATTCACAAAATAACATTTGAGTATATTCTAGGAAAGTTAGCCTATACATGCCATAGTATCTAAGTTCATTTTTAAAAAGGGTACCAAAATAGTTGATAGTGTGCTTGACTTCGACAAGGATCCCCGAGCTTGAACTTCGACTTTAAAGATCTATAAAACAATGCAACAACTACACCATGTAAGCTTAAATAGCTTAGTAAGTTATAAACAATAAGGTAAAGCATACCACCAAGCATTTCACCAATTTCTTTAAATTATACTCAATCTAACTATTGAATAAGTCATATTATCGAAACACATGTTAGGTTAACATTCATCAATAATTTGCCTATTCAATCTCAAACATACGAACCAAGTGTTCATAGGCTCCATACCCATATCGAAATGTTTTATCTAATCTTTATTTCACCGAGATAATGAACTATTATTCAATAGATACTTACATGACACTTTCATTTACCTTTATTAGGTATTTCGGTCCTTGAGGAAAAGAAAACGATAACTCGCACACACAGTGCAATATTCGTAACGTGCCGCACACTTAGTGCCGTTACTTAAATAAATCCGCACACACAGTGCCATTTACCTGATCTCGCACACACAGTGCTCGGTAATTAACTCCGCACACATAGTGCTATTCAGCCGATCTCGCACACACAGTGCTCGGTGAATAAATCCGCACACATAGTGCCCTTAGCCGATCTTTTCCTCAACCACATAAACATATATAATTGTAATTCATGCTCCCATCTTAACCCATCATATTCGGCAACCATCCATACACATATAAATATATATCAAAGATAAATCTTGTTCATTATTGATTGCCAACACATTCGGCTAGCATACAATATAAAAGCCTAACCACCAAATTGAATACAACCATGGTTCCTCTCTATTTATTTCCACATATACAATCACCCAATATAAATATATATGCCCATACTTTTATCCATCCCAAATAAATTAAACTTAAATATTCGTATATATATATATCATTAGCTCATTCGGCCAACCAATTTTTAACCAACATTTTCTCTCATTCGACTTATATTTATTAATATAGATCAAAATTAAATTTCTCCAATTGCTTATAACTTACCTCGGAAGTCGATGAATTTGAGTGTCCCAGCTATTCGTTTAATTTAGCTTTTCCTTTGTCCACCCCTTTTTCCTTTGAACCTTGATCTAAACAATTTCAATTAAGCTCATTTAAAACATTTCCATCCAATTTGATCCCTAAACACATACTTTAGCAAACTTACAAATTTACCCCTAACTTTTTTACTATCTACAATTTAGCCCCTAATGCAATATTCATGAATTACTCGAAATTAGTCCAACCTTCTTTAGGGCCGAATCTTTCTAAGGTTCTTATACATCTATACAAACTAATTATTTAGCAATAAAATCCTTCAACTACTCATTTTGCGAAATTTAAGCCCTCACACTCCATTTCATATAAATTTTCATACTTTGCACATGTTGATTTCAAGCATATATCTGTATTCTTCCATCAAACACAACAAATCACCCACATTCATCAAGGACCGAATCTAAAGCATGCTTCAATCTAAAAACTCCCACATGGGTTTGTAAATATTCAAGGTAACTAACTCAAAACTATAAGAAAATTACAATGATCATGTTCAAATTCTAACCTTAAGGGACATGAAATGGCCGAAAGTTGAGGGTTCTCCTTTTCATTTTCTTCAAATTTCGGTGATGAAGGAAAGGAAGATGATGATACTTTCTTTCTTTTCTTATTTCTTTATTTTACTCAAATTATAATATTAATAAAATACCACTAACTAAAAACAATTGAATTTAATATATATGTTAATCATCATGCCGTCCACTACCATAAGAAATGGGTTATTTGACATGCAAGTCCATTCATGCAAGAAACAATTCAATTAAATCATCTCACTTAATTAGGGCTACTTTTACTACTTTAACTATTTAATCCTTTCACTTAAAATAATCACCCAAACACACAAATTAGTAAATATTATTTTAACACATGCTTGACCACATAACATAGACATCAAATTAATTAAAAAAAATATTTTTCTAATTCAGATTCGTGGTCTCGAAACCACCGTTCCGATTAGAGTCGTAATTGGGCTGTTACAACTCTTGCCCCTTAAGGAATTTTCGTCCTCGAAAATCTTACGGACGAATAAGTATGGATAACGCTCTTTTATTGATTCCTCGGTTTCCCAAGTTGCTTCCTCAACCTCGTGCTTATGCCACATAACTTTAACTAACGAGATTTTCTTGTTTCTCAACTCTTTCACTTCACAAGCCAAGATGTGAATCGGTTCTTCCTCATAAGTCATATCGGGCTGAATTTCCACCTCAGATGGACTGATCACATGAGAAGGATCAGATCTATAACGTCGGGGCATTGACACATGGAAAACATTATGAATCTTATCTAACTCATACGGCAACCTTAATCTGTATGCAACCGGCCCGATACGCTCAATAACTTCATATGGCCCAATAAACCTCGGACTCAGTTTTCCCTTACGACCAAATCTGAGTATCTTTTTCCATGGCGATACTTTCAAGAACACTCGATCACCCACCTGAAACTCTATATCTTTTCATTTCAGATTCGCGTACGAATTCTGACGATCTGATACGGCTTTCAAATTATCTCGGATTACTTTAACTTTCTGCTCCGTCTCCCTGATTAAATCAACCCCGTGTATCTTGCCTTCACTTAGTTCGGTCCAAAATAGAGGTGTACGAAATTTACGATCGTACAAAGCTTCATACGGTGCCATTTTGATACTTGATTGAAAGCTGCTGTTATATGCGAATTCAATCAAAGGTAAGTATCGTTCCCATGTACCCTTAAACTCAAGAATGCAACATCTCAACATATCCTTGAGTATCTGAATAACACGTTCGGATTGTCCATCCGATTGAGGGTGAAAAGCAGTGCTGAAATGCAATTTAGTACCTAGAGCATCTTGCAGTTTCTTCCAAAATCGCGATGTAAACCTCGGATCTCTATCCGAAACAATAGAAACAGGTACCCCGTGCAATCGTACGATCTGCAATATGTACAACTCAGCTAACTTATCAAGTGAAAAATCTGTAATTACCAGAATAAAATGAGCCGATTTCGTCAATCTATCAACAATAACCTAGATTGAATCTTTCTTACTCGGCGTCAAAGGCAAACCCGATACGAAATCTATAGTGACTCGATCCCACTTCCACTCAGGTATCATAATCGATTGAAGTAGTCCCGATGGAACTTGATGCTCGACTTTTACTTGTTGACATATTAAGCATTTCGACACATAGTCTGAGATGTCTCGTTTCATACCATGCCACCAATAAAATTATTTCAGATCGTTATACATTTTCGTGCTACCCGGATGAATCGATAATCTACTACTATGAGCTTCATCACAAATCATTCGAATCAATTCGGGGTTCTTCGGTACACAGATCCATTTCTTGAACCGTAAACATCCTTCAGCATCTATCTGAAAGTCTGAATCCGTACACGAGCTACAATGACTTTTCTTTGTCTTTAATTCATCATCAACCTCTTGGGCTTCTCGAATCTGCTGCTCAAACAATGGCCGCACTTTCAACTCAACAATGATTGCACCATCCTCAGTCATAGCTATATTCGCATTCATTGCGCGTAGAGTAAATAACAACTTTCGGGTAAGTGCATCAACAACTACATTAGCCTTTCCCGGGTGATAATCAATCACGAGCTCATAATCTTTCAACAATTCCAACCATCGTCGCTGTCTCAAATTTAGATCTTTTTGTGTCATCAAGTACTTCAGACTCTTATGATCCGAATAGAAGTGGCATTTCTCACTGAAAAGGTAGTGACGCCATATCTTCAAAGCAAAGACTATAGCGACCAATTCAAGGTCGTGAGTCGGATAATTCCTCTCATGCGGTTTCAACTGCCTCGAAGCGTAGGCCACAACTTTACCCTCCTACATCAATACACAACCCAGCCCATTTAAGGATGCATCGCTAAAAATAACAAATTCTTTACCCGACTCGGGCTGAACAAGTACCAGAGCTTCCGTTAACAAAGTTTTTAGCTGATCGAAACTCTTCTGACACCCTTCTAACCACTCGAATTTAACGTCTTTTTGCAACAGTTTTGTCATCGGAGCTGCTATCATAGAAAACTGTTTCACGAAACGTCTATAATATCCGGCAAGTCCCAGAAAGCTACGAATCTCAGAAATATTCCGCGGGGGTTTCCAATCAAGTATGGCCGAAACTTTACTCGGGTCAACCCGAATACCTGATGCTGAAATAATGTGCCCCAGGAAACTAACTTCATTCAACCAAAATTCACACTTGCTGAATTTCGCGTACAATTGTTTTTCACACAAAATCTATAGCACTAACCTCAAATGCTCAGCATGCTCGGTTTCGTCTCGGGAGTAGATCAGTATATCATCTATAAACACAACTACAAACCGATCTAGATATGGCCTGAATACTCGATTTATCAGATCCATGAAAACCGCAGGGGCATTAGTGAGCCCAAACGCATCACCAAAAACTCATAATGACCTACCTTGTCCGAAAAGCAGTCTTTGGTATGCCCGATTCCTTAACTCGTAGCTGATAATATCCTAACCTCAGATCAATTTTTGAGAACACCGAGGCTCCTTTAAGCTGGTCGAACAAATCGTCGATAGTGGCAACACGTATTTGTTCTTTACGGTCACCTTATTGAGTTGTCGATAGTCAATACACATTCTCAAGGTTCCGTCCTTCTTTTTCACAAATAAAACGGGCGCACCCCAAGGAGAGAAGCTCGGCCTGGCGAAACCTTTATCCGTCAATTCTTGCAACTGAACCTTCAATTCTTTTAACTCAGTCGGTGCCATTCTGTACGGAGCTATTGAAATCGGGGTGGTTCCTGGCACTAGCTAAATCCCAAACTCTATCTCGCGAACGGGTGGTAATCCCGGTAGTTCCTTCGGAAATACATCTGAATATTTACTAACAACCGGTACCGATTCAATCTTCTTTTAAGTTACCTTGCTGTCGATCACGTACGCAAGATAAACTTCGCAACCCTTTCTCAAATACCGCCGAGCCAGCATCGAATATATCACAGCCGGTAACCCATTCAAATATGCAGACTCAATTTGGATTATCTCGTTATTCTGGCATCTCAAATCAATAGTCTTTCGTCTGTAATTAACTATCGCATTGTGAATCATCAACCAATCCATACCGAGAATGATGTCGAACTCATCGAAAGGTAATAGCATCAGATCCGCTGGAAAACACTTGTCTCGTACTATTAACGGGCAGTTCCTGCACACTTTATCCACTAATACACATCGACCCAGTGGACTTGAAACCCGAATCATAAACTCAGTAGACTCAACAGGTAGAGTCTTACTGGATACTAATGTTTCACACACATACGAATGAGTTGAGCCGGGATCAATCAAAGCAGTTACATTAGTATCAAAAAGAGTAAAAATACAGGTAATAACGTTTGGAAATGAAGCCTCCTCTCTAGTACGGATGGCATAAGCTCTAGCCGGTACACGGGTATCTGATCGGATAATCGCATCTGTAATTCCCCTCTGTGCACCACTCCTACCTCCCCCACTACGAGATGGTCGGCCTCTAGCTATAGTGCCGCTCGGTCTCGCACTCTGAGTAGTAACCTTTTTAATAGTTTCCGGACAATCTCGAATGAAGTGATTTTGCGAACCACACTGATAACAAGTGCGATTAAAAGATTTACCCCATCACTCTCCAAAATGTCGTCTGCCGCACTGCTGACACTCAGGTTTGTTCGATCGAGCGTTGCCGACACTAGCCACGGATGTAGCTCGAGAACTCTCTGGTGGCCGTTCTCGAATAGAAATCCCAGTATTGGGTTTGGATCTACTACCATCATTCTTGAACTTCTTCATTGCCATCTGCAAAAATCTACCCTCAGATCTCTACCGGAAATCTTTAGATTCAACTTCAGCTTTTCGTTTTTCTTTCCCTAATTCTTCAGCTTTACAAGCTCTTTCCACTAATACAACGAACTCGTTAATCTCAAGAATGCCAACCAGAAGCTTTATGTCTTCATTTAAACCATCTTCAAACCTTCGGCACATAACAGCCTCCGATGAAACACATTCAGGAGCGTAGCGACTGAGTCGTACAAACTTACGCTCATATTCAGATACAGTCATACGACCCTGTTTAAGCTTAAGAAATTCTTTGCGCTTAGAATCTATAAAGCGCTGGCTTACATACTTTTTACGAAATTTCGTCTGAAAGAAGTCCCAAGTAACCCTCTCTGTTGGAATAACTGACACGAGAGAACTCCACCAGTAGTAGGCAGAATCTCGTAGTAATGATATGGCACACTTCAGACACTCATCGTGTGTGCAGGACAATTCGTCGAAGACACGAACAGTATTATCGAGCCAAAATTCTGCTCTTTCTGCATCATCGTCATCCTCTGCTCTAAATTCCTGAGCTCCGTGCTTTCTAATGCGATCAACAAGAGGTTTAACTATTCTGTCTGGATTTGCAATTGGAGGTACCATCGGTACTACAGGGGGTACACTCGGATTTTAGGGTGGTTGAACAGCTGGATTGTTTCGTAGGTAATGACTGAACCAATCGTTCATCATACTATAAAAGGCATGTCTAGCCCCCTCGTCAAGATTACTCGTAGTCGGTCGATATTCCCCTGGCGCAGTCCCTTGCGCGGGAGCAGGTGCCACACTCTCGACATCGTCAGCTAAAGCTCATTCAGGATCCAGTTACTATATAAGAAAAATAAGCACATTTCACCGTCAGAAGCCATCACACTATCACATAAAAAAATATGGCATGTATAGCTAAACTGACACGCGCTACGTTAGTCTGAGAACCGACTAAACCGTAACTCTGATACCAATTAAATGTAACACCCCTAACCCGTATCCATCGCCGAACTAGGGTTACGAGGCATTACCTATACATATACAACCAGAATCAGACATTCATTCCTTTACATGTTTCCTTTATTAGCTACATCAATACACTTATTCTGTTTAGTTTTCAAATCTTAGCTTTTCTTCATTCATATTAAAGAATAAAGATTTCATAAGTTAACAATAAGCATAACACGATCAATCAATGCACATACTGAACCAAATAACACATATTAGACAAAATTTTCATGCATGATATTCTAACACTTTGTTTACACGCATATTTCATTCCATAACGAGCACATATATTACAACCATGCTTTATAGGACTTAACAAACATTACCGAATCATTGAAATGAACAATTAATCAACTTTTCCCATTTCTAAAAGCATTAGCCGAATCAGGACATACTCAAATTTAAAAGTATTAAACGATGCCGAATTTTCATTCATACCACTAATATCAACTAGTTCATACCAGATCATATATTAAAACATCCATGTAACATAAATTTGACCTACCAATAAGTCAATCATCACACCTATCACCCAAGTTAAATTTTAAGACGTTTCATAAATGCTAAACACATCAAATGTACATCATCCATATATACCTAAGTAAGGCACACTCTATTCGAATGTTCATATAATTTATTAACCATCAATCTTAAAAGTTAAAATACCAGGTCATAGCAAAACCACACTTATCAAATATGATGACATTTAACGTTAATATATAAGCTAAGCATTTTATTTCATACATTACTATTAATTTATAATCATCAACTAAAGCTCATTCATCAACCTGACCAAAACCATTTGAATCGATTTATATCCACTTTATTCACAATTCATACCAACTTTCAAGACTATTTCATCGTGCATATACTAAATACATCACTCATATATATATAAATACCATGAAATGAATTGGCAAAGTAAGTTTATAACAAGGCCGAACATACATAAATATTAACAAAATGATCAAACATAATCGAATCAAACCCAAGCATAGAAATATAGCCATTTTCGCATGGCATTTGTATATACATTCACAAAATAACATTTGAGTCTATTCTAGGAAAGTTAGCCTATACATGCCATAGTATTTAAGTTCATTTTCAAAAAGGGTACCAAAACAGTTGATAGTGTGCTTGACTTCGACAAGGATCCCCGAGCTTGAACTTCGACTTTAAAGATCTATAAAACAATGCAACAACTACACCATGTGAGCTTAAATAGCTTAGTAAGTTATAAACAATAAGGTAAAGCATACCACCAAGCATTTCACCAATTTCTTTAAATTATACTCAATCTAACTATTGAATAAGTCATATTATCGAAACACATGTTTGGTTAACATTCATCAATAATTTTCCTATTCAATCTCAAACATACGAACCAAGTGTTCATAGGCTCCAAACCCATATCGAAATGTTTTACCTAATCTTTATTTCACCGAGATAATGAACTATTATTCAATAGATACTTACCTGACACTTTCATTTACCATTATTAGGTATTTCGGTCCTTGAGGAAAAGAAAACGATAACTCGCACACATAGTGCAATATTCATAACGTGCCGCACACTTAGTGCCGTTACTTAAATAAATCCGCACACACAGTGCCATTTACCTGATCTCGCACACACAGTGCTCGGTAATTAAATTCGCACACACAGTGCCATTCAGCCGATTTTGCACACACAGTGCTCGGTGAATAAATCCGCACACACAGTGCCCTTAGCCGATCTTTTCCTCAACCACATAAACATATATATTCACTATCAATATTATCTATGCCCCATTAAAACATCTATTAATCGTAATTCATGCTCCCATCTTAACCCATCATATTCGACAACCATCCATACACATATAAATATATATCGAAGATAACTCTTGTTCATTATTGATTGCCAACACAGTCGGCTAACATACAATATAAAAGCCTAACCACCAAATTGAATACAACCATGGTTCCTCTCTATTTATTTCCACATATACAATCACCCAATATAAATATATATGCCCATACTTTTATCCATCCCAGATAAATTAAACTTAAATATTCGTATATATATATCATTAGCTCATTTGGCCAACCAATTTTTAACCAACATTTTCTCTCATTCGACTTATATTTATTAATATAGATCAACTCCAATTGCTTATAACTTACCTCGGAAGTTGATGAATTTGAGTGTCCCGGCTATTCGTTTAATTTAGCTTTTCCTTTGTCCACCCCTTTTTCCTTTGAACCTTGACCTAAACAATTTCAATTAAGCTCATTTAAAACATTTCCATCCAATTTGATCCCTAAACACATACTTTAGCAAACTTACAAATTTACCCCTAACTTTTTTACTATCTACAATTTAGTCCCTAATGCAATATTCATGAATTACTCGAAATTAGTCCAACCTTCTTTAGGGCCGAATCTTTCTAAGGTTCTTATACATCTATACAAACTAATTATTTAGCAATAAAATCCTTCAACTACTCATTTTGTGAAATTTAAGCCCTCACACTCCATTTCATATAAATTTTCATACTTTGCACATGTTGATTTGAAGCATATATCTGTATTCTTCCATCAAACACAACAAATCACCCACATTCATCAAGGGCCGAATCTAAAGCATGCTTCAAACTAAAAATTCCCACATGTGTTTGTAAATATTCAAGGTAACTAACTCAAAACTATAAGAAAATTACAAAGATCATGTTCAAATTCTAACCTTAAAGGACATGAAATGGCTGAAAGTTGAGGGTTCTCCTTTTTCTTTTCTTCAAATTTCGGTGATGAAGGAAAGGAAGATGATGATACTTTCTTTCTTTTCTTATTTCTTTATTTTACTCAAATTATAATATTAATAAAATACCACTAACTAAAAACAATTGAATTTAATATATATGTTAATCATCATGCCGTCCACTACCATAAGAAATGGGTTATTTGACATGCAAGTCCATTCATGCAAGAAACAATTCAATTAAATCATCTCACTTAATTAGGGCTACTTTTACTACTTTAACTATTTAATCCTTTCACTTAAAATAATCACCCAAACACACAAATTAGTAAATATTATTTTAACACATGATTGATCACATAACATAGACATCAAATTAATAATAAAAAATATTTTTCTAATTCGGATTTGTGGTCCCGAAACCACCGTTTCGATTAGAGTCGTAATTGGGCTGTTACAAGTTCGGCGGAAGAAGATAAGTGAATAGGTGATAACATTTTTTTTCTTTTGTTTTTTTATATTTTACTTAACATTTTAACATTAAAAATATTATAATTTAACTTAAAAGTCATACCAAACCTTCCACTTACATTAACTATGGCATATTTTCCATTTAAAACCCCTCAAATAATCCATGAACACATTTATTCCATATAAACTCATGGTGATTAACTTTTGTAACTTTTACGATTTAGTCCTTTTTACTTAATTAGCTATTTAAATGTCAAAATTTCTTAATCAAATTTTAATATGACCCTAATAACACTCCATAAATATTTATTATAGTTACGGGCTCAGTTTATAAAAACGAAGTCTTGATACCTCATTTTCTAAAATCATTTGACTTTAGGGATATACCACTTGAACCTAATTATTCGTTCAAATAACATCAATTATCAACTCAAAATTTATTATAATACTTTACTTGACTCATAAATATTAAATAATAATATTTACGAACTCTCTCGTCGGATTTGTAGCCCCAAAACCGTTATTTTTGACAACACTTAAAAACGAGTTGTTACAGTAAGGGTCTTCTAAGAATACAAACCCGATTACACCTCAACCCAACTTTCCTTTCTCTCGCAACATTGAATGTGAAGCCTAATGTCTGCCATTGGTTATCTTACATTTACTACATTGGGTTTCAAATTATTATCCTCCCTTGTTCCTAGTGGACTGCCCGTCCCAAGTTAGTCTTGGTGGACTCCTTCTTCTATCAACCCGAGTGACTTAGCCTCCATGTAGGCCTCAACGAACTAAACCACCCCTAACTATCCCTTATCCGTAGACCCTTAGGTTCTGCTCAATCATCTAGTATAACCTTCATCATAGGGTTATTCGCCAAAAATCTGCAACCTCATACCCTCGAGTTCTTCATAACTTGACATGGTAAATCCTCTTAAAAATATTTACTTTGTTCTATCAGCCTTTAAGTTCATCCCATTTGGTGATCTTTACCTATCACCATCGTTGAGCTATGATCTTACTCAGTATAGTCTCTTATTGAATGTCTTGGTGGACTATAACGGTTTCTTTAGCCAAGCTAGGGTCCTACACCTTATAATTCTCATGTTCACTACAGCAACGAATTCTTTATGATGCCATAGCCGAGCTATAGTCCCACACTCTTTCGCCCCATGTTAAATGTCCTAACAGACTACCCTGTGTTTATTGTCCCGACGAATTACCCCTTACTGGTCGCCATAGCCAAGCTATGGTCTTACATGTTAGACCTCTTTTAAGGTGTCGCCCTATAAGACCTTACCATCGTCGCAGTGTTGCCTAATAGGGTCTGCTGACCGCCGTCACGGTGTTGCTCTATAGAACCTAATAATCGTCATCACGGTGTTTTCCCAAAGGACCTATTTCACATTCCCAAAGGTCTAGAGCTTCACACATCACGGTTTGCACTCAATAACATCATATGGTGGTATAAAATAGAAAGTCTATTTTCCCTTCCTCCATTTCACCATTCCTAACCTTGATGCTAGAACACCGTAGTGTCCCCTCCGCAAGGCCCGGAGTTTCTCACATCACGGTTTGCACACAATAGCACCGTATAGCGGTATCTAACAGAATCACATTTTTCCTATCCTAACTTCATCTATCCCGTCAATAATTTTCTCTCCACAACGCACATATATTACTTAAACATTTCACATGATTTATCATTATACATACATCACGCTAGTTAACCAAACACTTATTGTCTACCATTAAACAATCAGTACATAACTGGCAAGTCCACATAGAACTGTACACATATACAACTTTAGGCAATCATTGTACATAGACAACGTGATAGAAACAACTCATAAGACATCATCTATCATCTAGAATGTAACACCCCTTACCCATATTCAACGCCGGAACAGAGCTCGAGGCATTATCGGACTTACATCATATCATACATGCATTTTCGAGTCATAAACTTGCATCCAAATTAAAACTTTTTCACAACATTCATATTGTCCCTAATACGACCCTACGAGGCCAAAACATGCTCCGGGAGTGGTTTGGGACTAAACCAAGAACTCATGAAAATTTATAAAACTTAGAAAATTTTCATCATGAAATAGGACCACACGCCCGTGTGGGTTAAGGGACACGCCCGTATGGCATACCACACGCCCGTGCTTCAGGCCGTGTCTATCTTAGAGCATATCGACAAAGCTCTGAATTACTCTCTCAGGCTTACCATCAATATAAAGATGAACTACAGTGCCAAAATGCATCTGCATACTCAGAATTTCCCTTAGCTTTTTCCATAATAGCGATATAATCCATGGATCTCTATCCGAAATAATGAGTACTGGCACTCTATGAGAGTTAACAAACTCAGAAACACATAACATGGTTGGTCTGTCAAATAAGAAACCTATACATACTGAAATGATTATACCGATCTTTCAGTCGATCAATCACAATCCAAATAACATCTTTTTCAGAAATACAAATAATCTCGATACAAAATCTATAGTAACTCTATCTCATATCACACCAGTATTATCACTGACTGCAATAGTCCTGAATGCTCTTAATTTCGACTTTTACCTATTGGCAAATTGACATCTGAACACAAAATAAAAAATATCCGGTTACATATCTGATCATCAGCACATCTACTTCATATAACTGTACATTTTGTTACTCATTGATTGAACAAACGAGCTACTGTTATGCCTCATACAACATTTTCTACATAAGCTCTGGATAATTCATGGTACGAATTCTATCTCGGAGTAATAATAACAGAAATCAAAATCAAAAGTCATCTCACACCGTACTCGTTTAGTTTACCACTCACTATCACATTCCTGAGATTCTCAATCTTGCAAAGAAAATATCGCTTTAGCTTCTAATTTAATTAGGTCCAGACCATCATCAATTAAGATTAATCATGTATCCAATACTCACAAAATTAATCAAAGGTTTTCCATTCAAGCATTTGCAACTATATCTGTTTTCCCAAAGGTTAATCGATAACTACTCACAATCTTACAATCAGAAATAATCTAATAGACATATGTTTCTGTATCATATCTTCTAAAACATGAATTCTTCATTCAAACTATTCATCTATTCACCCATGAATGTACAAGATCTTATCTTCTTACTCGAGGATAAACTTAAGTACATATAACTCAAATTACCTTTCGATTGACCAGCTCGCTTAGATTAAAAACAACTGAATCGATCTCAATTATCAAATAATATCATGCCAAAATACTTCCTTTTTCATGTTGTTAAAATAACTCAAACATATAATCTTTCAAAATTTACTCATATGCTAGTCAAAAGATCTTTACAATCATATTAGCTCAAGGAAATAAAATATCTTGATTGAACTCATTGTCTTAAATCAAACTTACCCGAGAAAAGAAAACCATCGTGCAATTTAGGTTTGAGCTTCCACTATCTATACATTTGCCGATGTCAATTCCTTTCAAAAAAATTAGAAAAATCCAGACACCAGAATCACCATGTTCCTAGGATCGAACCTGTAATATCCCGAAATATGGCTTATGCATTATTGCTAAATTGAATGTGAAAGCATGCCTTTGTATGTTGTGAATGTGTATTATAAGTGTGTTTTATGAATTTTGTGAACCTTAGAAAATAGGAAAATAGCTTAGAAATTCTTAGATTTTAATTTTAAAAGAGGGAGTTAAGCTGATAGGGCCTTAAGAAAATAAATAGGGGAGTTTTGACATGGAAATAAGCTTGGTAAAGTGGCTACAAGGTGCCACTTAAAGCCCAGGTAAGTGACGCCACAATAGGTGCAAGTGGGCCAAGGTTCGAGTTGCAAAGGAAGCAAATAAAGGTGTTTTATTTTGCGTCAGGTAGCAAGAGAGTTGGACGGCAACAAGGCACTAAGGATGAGCATAAGATCAGGCTAATTTCCTTTTAAAAGTTCGGCTAAGGTGGTAGATAAGTAAAGGATTATTTTAATTATTTATGAATGGATAAAGGAGAGGAAAAATAGGAGAAAAGCAAGGTGTAGCTAATGTTTCAATGCTAGCCGAATTTAGGAGGGGGAGTAGTAAGGCAATCGGTTTGCTAAGGGAGTTTATGTGCCGAAATTCCTCTCTTCTCATCTTTATTCACTTGTGCCGAAAATCCTTAGGAGTTCTATTTGCTTTCTCTGCTTCTTCTTTTCTCTCCAAGTGACTAAAAGCCGAATACCCCTTTCTCAAAACCCATCATTGCCGATTCTCTGAGTCTCAATACTCTCTCCTTTCTTTTCTTTGCTAAAGCCAAATCCCATATGTTGGTAGCCATAGCCGAATGCTTCCCTATCCTTTAGGAGCCGAATATCTTTGTGGGTTTTGGTAAGGGTGCTGTCGACTACAACACTAAAGGTAAGCATTCGATTATTGTTCTACTAGTTCTTTCCTTAAAAAGCCGAAATCAAAACTCTAATACTATTATTGATCTTGGCCAAATCTTGGAAGGAAGTTTCGGGATTTTCAGTGTAGTCGACTATAAGGAGGATTATTCGGGATTTCAACATCCAAGGTAGGTTATGTGGTATTCGGCCATAGGCCAAATTTATGTGATTTAATGTTAGAATTAAATCTAACCTATGTCTATAGGTATTTCGACATCTCCTTGGTTAAGTGACTATCTCTGGGATTTGGAATCACAAGGTTAGTGAAGGTACATATTCGGCTATATTGGTTACTATGTTAGCTGAATCTAACTATGGATATGTAGGGGCAGTCGACAGTGGTACACAAGGATTTCGAGATTTCAAATCGTAGGGTAAGTACATATGTACAATCGGCCAAGGCCATAATTGGTGTTTTAGATCTATTTCTTATTTATTCAAAAGCCGAAAACTAACTAGTTAAGGGTTTTGGTGGCTAGTCGATTGCAAGGGTGAACATCACAAAGTTTTCGGGATTTGTTGGTAACCCAATCGGCAACAAGGTAAGGATTCGGGATTTGATTATTTGGCCGAATGGCCTTTAGCTAAAATACCATATATTGGCCGAATGTAGGGACTAAGGATCTAAGGCTTTAGATCGGGCTTTTCGGGATATCGGTGAACATTGCTAAGTGAATCAGGTGTGTACCCCACACTAACTCTTAATAGATGTATGGCTATATTTTGATATATGTGTTTATAAAAATGTGAATGTGGCTAAGGTACCATGTGATGGTACAAAGTACTCAGGTACGTTTTCCTACTCCTACTATGAGTATGATAAATATCTGTTATGGCACATAAGTGCAGTTATAAGAATGTGAATGAAGTATAAGGCATAATATTGGCATGTTTTGTATGGCATGGGCATTTGGGTGATTATGAAAGGGGAAGTGAATGTGGTGACTATTGTCACGATATATGAATGTGGTGACTTCGGTCACATTATCGGAATGTGGTGTCTCATGACACAAAATATTATCTGGTGGCTATGCCACGAATTTTATAAGGGCGATGAGCACGTCGACTGCAGCGACTGCCTTCGATGGTGTGTAGCGGATGGAGGGTTGACTTAGTAGTCCCCACGGTGTGCAGGTTGGTACGGGTGATGTGTAGCTGATGGTAACTAGGCTTGGGTTCGGGAATGCATCATTTACTGTGAATTATGATATATATATATATATATGTATGATTTGATATGCCTGAATCTGTTTGGACTTAGTGTTTGTGTACGCATTGAGTCTGTTGGACTCACCCCGTTGTGGGAACATTTTTCAGGTGACGAACAGTAATGGACCGGGCCGGCAGGAGCTTAGTGGTGGCCATGCTCAGCAAGGAATTTTATTATTTGGACATTTTCTTTTATTTAAGCACTTTAAATTATTCTGGGTATATTTTGATGTAATAAGGCCATAGTATGAACTATTTTTATGCATGCATGTCATTTATTTCAGTACGATACAATTTTATCAAATTTAAAGCCAAGTAATTTTTCTTAAAATAAATCTTCAAATATTCTGACATCTAAAAACAAATGTTTTCAGTTCAAAGGTAAAAACCTTAAAACAAAAATCGGCATGTCTTTTAATATTAAAAGCAAAGTTTTAATAAAACCCCCGCTTCAAAAGAATAAATTGGTTTTCAACTTGAGCTCAACCCAATTCGAGTTTTCTCCCAAAATCACTTAAAGTTTCCAAAGAACAAACGAATTTGAACCGGTTTTTCTTAATGAACATACCAAATCTGGTCGAGGCTCGTGGGCCGGGTTTGGGGTGTTTCAGCTTGGTATCAGAGCCCAGTTTTAAACTCTCGGCCTTGGGTTTAAGGCCCAAAACGTTTTCAAAGTTAAGCCCAAAAGAATTTTGGTGAAAATTTTATAAGCAGGTTTTTCTGGCATGGCACCTAAGTCTCCGACCCGAAGTCCACCAGGTAAGTACCCCTATCCATTGTGTGAACTATTGTATGAATTGTAGAAGGGTAGAAATGGAACGTAGATTAGTACATTATAAGTTCTCGAACTATAGGACTAGTTTACCCCAACAATTCCATAAGACTTAAATGCCTAATTAAACAAACCTGTGGCTAAGTCGCAGAGTTAGGGTGTGGCAACCATTGTGCGCATGTCTAGGATTGGATCCGGAAGAGCCTGGTACTTAAGTAGTCCGAGTGACTCACCTCCTCTTCGTTGGAATCCTACCTGGTGCGTAGCTTCGGTTCACCCTAACCAAGAGGACTTATTCACGGGCTAAACCCAATAACTAAAACCCGTAAGGGACTAGCCGTATTTTCATAAAAACCCTAGTTCTAAAACTCTTAAAATTACCCTTTTGATTTGTAAACACGACTCTATAAAATTTTTCTGAAATATTCTTGATTTACAAAATTACTAAAATGCCCTTGGTTTCCAAAATTACCATATTACCTCCGATTTCAATAACCTTCTCTGATTTTGCAAAAATATCCAAAAACTTTATCATTACGAAATACTAAGGCACCTTGATTTGGAAATTTACCAAATTACCCTTGCTTTACAAAATTACCAAAATGACCCTCGATTTCCAAAATTTCTGCAACAACACCGGTTTGGAAAACAAATTCGCAAAAAGAACCTTAAGTTTCATGAATTTTGAAATACTTTTGAGAATTTTCAAATTGACCTCGGTTTATTACCAAAATACCCCTGTAGGACAAAAGACGAAAATATCCCTAGGTTAGAAATGGACAAAAATGTACGAAGAGTGAATGTGTATGGGAGATATTACGGAATGGATGTGTTTTCTGTGAATTAGGATAGAAAACTTGAAACTTTGATTGATCGAAAGAACTACTACTAAACTCCTTACATAAAATTTCTTCGCGAATAATCAGTGGAATAAAGGCTAATTCATAAAACTTTCTTAATCAGATTAAAGCACGATCGTAGATATGAGCTCTAGGGGACGTGGTCGTAATGTTCGAGGACGCGGTAGAGGCAGAATGACCGTGTCAGAACCCGTTAGATCGGGTCAAGGATCTGAGAATGAGGTACCGCCACCACCACCAGCTGTTGGTGTTGAGCAGCAAGATCAGACGGGGGATGATGCTGTATCGCAGGCTGTACTGCGAGTTCTTGAAATGGTGGCTGGAGCGGGTGGAAATATGGGAGCTCGGAAATCTGTACCCGAGCGGCTCCGAGCCAATGGGGCTGAAGTGTTCCGTGGAGTATCTGGTGTGGCACCCAGTACAGCTGAGTATTGGTTGGAGGCAACGGAACGAATTATGGATGAGTTGGGTCTGACCCCTGAGGAGAAAGTGAAAGGAATGGTGGCGCTGCTACGTGATGAAGCGTATCAATGGTGGCTCACAGTTCGGGATGGTGCCACAGCTGAGGATTTGACTTGGGAATATGTTAAGGCAGCGTATCAGAAAAAGTATGTCGGCACGCGTTACACTGATGCGCAGAGGAAGGCATTTCTGGGGCTGGTTCAAGGGAACAAGTCCGTAGCAGAGTACGAAGCTAAATTCCTGAGGCTGAGCCGGTATGCTCGAGGAGTAGTGGCTACGGAGCATGAGCGGTGTGTCCGGTTCGAGGACGGACTAAGGGATGACTTGAGGTTGTTGATAGCTCCACATCAGGAGCAAGAGTTTGCCGCATTAGTAGAAAAGGCTAAGGTAGCTGAAGGGATTAAGGACTCTGTAAGGCAGCACTCTGATCGGAATAAGCAGAAAAGAGGATTTGGGCCGTCAGGGTCATCTGGGAATATGCAAAAGAGGCCTAGAGTTGATAGGCCGCTAGGTCAGCAAGCTGGTACTGGAGGGCAATATCGTACTTGTGATCAGTGTGGGAAGAAACACTTAGGAGAATGTTGGAAGAAGACAGGAGGATGCTTTAAGTGTGGGTCAAAGGACCATATGATTAAGGATTGTCCTATGAGGCCAGAGGGAAATCGACCAGTAGCTCAGAATGTTAATCAGCCTGGTAGAGGTGGACAGCAGCCTCAGCGGGGCCGTGGTCCGAATGGCCGAGATAATGGTGCTGGAAGAGGACATGGAACACCTGGCAGAGGTGTTGGTAATACAGAGGCAAGGCAGCCGGGCTTGGTATATGCAGTTCACCGTAGGGAAGATGGAGACGCGCCAGACGTCATAACCGGTACGTTCCTTATTTGTGGCAAGCCTTATTTTGCTTTGATTGATGTGGGCTCGACCCATTCGTATGTTGCATGTAGAGTAGTGGAAACTCTAGGCATAGCCTCTGAACTATCTGATAGGGAGATGACTGTAGTAAGCCCACTAGGTCAAACTGTAGTGGGGAACAAGATCTTTCGGAGTGTACCTCTAGAACTTCCGGGAGTGGTATTTTCTGCCAATTTGAGGGAGTTACCTTTCGGAGAATTCGATATCATTCTTGGGATGGACTGGCTAGTAGAGCATCGAGCCGTATTGGATTGTGCAGCTAAGCGAATGGAGTTAAGGACCCTAGAGGATGAGGAAGTAGTTATGATAGGAGAAAGAAGAAACTACCTGTCTAACGTAGTTTTTGCTCTAAAGGCTGATAAGATGGTTCGGAAAGGATGCAAGGCGTTCTTGGTCTTTGTTAGTGCATTGGATGCGAAAGAAGAAGGTGTTAGTGGGGTTAGAACTGTAAGGGATTTTGTGGATGTCTTTCCGGAGGAATTACCTGGAATACCCCCAGATAGGGAAGTGGAGTTTGGAATTGATCTGCTGCCTGGAACAGCTCCTGTGTCAATCGCTCCGTACAGAATGGCGCCCAAGGAGTTGGTTAAGCTTAAGGCTCAAATCCAAGAACTGCTTGATCGTGGGTTTATCAGACCCAGTGTGTCTCCATGGGGAGCACAGGTCTTGTTTGTGAAGAAGAAGGACAGAAATATGCGTATGTGCATAGATTATCGTCAGTTGAACAAGCTGACTATCAAGAACAAGTACCCTTTGCAGAGGATTGACGACTTGTTCGATCAGCTTAAGGGGGCAGCGGTTTTCTCGAAGATAGATCTAAGGTCTGGATATCATCAGCTTAAGGTGAAGGAAGGGGATATCCATAAGACAGCTTTTCGGACAGGGCATTTTGAGTTCGTTGTAATGCCGTTTGGATTGACGAACGCCCCAGCTGCGTTCATGGATATGATGAACCGGGTCTTTCAACCATACTTGGATCGGTTCGTCGTTGTGTTTATCGACGACATTTTGGTATATTCTAAGTCTGAGGAGGAACATGATGAGCATCTCCGGATTGTGTTGCAAGTGTTGAGGGAGAAGAAGCTCTATGCCAAATTCAGCAAGTGTGAATTTTGGCTTAAGGAAGTTGTGTTCTTAGGACATGTGGTGTCTATAGAAGGAATAAGGGTGGATCCTAGGAAGATTGAGGCGGTGTTAGATTGGAAACCACCTAAGTCTGTGGCTGAGGTTCGTAGTTTCTTTGGGATTGGCAGGCTACTACAGAAGGTTCGTAGTAGGGTTCTCATCTATAGCCGCACCTTTAACGAAGTTATTAAGGAAGGAAGTACCTTTCGTTTGGACGGATAAGCAACAGGAGAGCTTTGAGAAGCTTAAGAGGGTCTTGACGGAAGCTCCGATTTTGATTCAGCCGGAGGCAGAAAAGGATTTTGTGGTGTATTGTGACGCTTCTCATACAGGATTAGGATGCGTACTGATGCAAGACGGGAAAGTAGTCGCTTATGCATCTCGGCAATTAAGGCCGCATGAGGTTAACTACCCAACTCATGATTTGGAATTGGCGACAGTGGTCTTCGCTCTTAAGGTGTGGAGGCACTATTTGTATGGAGAAAAGTCAGTGATCTACACAGACCACAAGAGTCTTAAGTATCTGTTGACTCAGAAGGAGTTGAACCTAAGACAGCGAAGGTGGGTGGAGTTACTGAAGGACTACGATTGTTCGATAGAGTATCATCCGGGCAAGGCGAATGTAGTGGCTGATGCCCTAAGTCGGAAGGTTGTGTCGGATCTGAGGGCGATGTTTGCACATCTAAGTTTGTATGATGATGGAAGTCTGCTGGCAGAGCTGCAAGTTAAGCCGACGTGGTTGAATGAGGTGAAAGAGGGACAGTTGGTTGATGATGAGTTAGGTGCTAAGCTACAGCAAGTATAGAATGGAGAGTTGGAGGATTATGGTATTAATGATGAGGGAGTATTGTGCTTCAAGGGTAAGGTCTGTATGCCTAAGGATCAGGAGTTAAGACAGAGAATTCTTCAGGAATCGCATAGTAGCCCTTATGCTATGCATCCTGGAGGCAGTAAGTTGTATAGGGATCTAAGGGAACAGTTTTGGTGGCCTGGTCTTAAGAAGGAAGTTACAAAATTGGTTGGCAAGTGTTTAACGTGTCAGCAAGTTAAGGCTGAACACCAAGTTCCGTCAGGATTACTTCAACCGATAATGATTCCGCAGTGGAAGTGGGAGCGAATTACCATGGACTTCGTTAGTGGGTTTCCCCTTACGCCTACTAAGAAGGACTTGGTATGGGTGATAGTGGATCGGTTGACAAAGTCCGTGCATTTCATTCCAGTGAGAATTGATTATACTCTGCAAAAGTTGGCAAAATTGTATGTGGCAGAAATTGTAAGGTTGCATGGAGTTCCGCTGTCAATCATTTCGGATAGGGACCCAAGGTTTACTTCTCGGTTTTGGAAAACCCTACATCAAGCTTTAGGCACCAAATTGGATTTCACTACGGCATGTCATCCACAGTCCGACGGGCAATCTGAGCGAGTAATCCAAGTGTTAGAGGATATGTTGAGGGGCTGTGTGATAGACTTCAGAGGAAGTTGGGAGGAACATTTGCCTTTAGCAGAATTTGCCTACAACAACAGTTATCAAGCCAGTATTCGGATGGCACAATATGAAGCGTTGTATGGACGGAAGTGACGCACTCTTACGTGTTGGACAGAATTAGGGGAACATCGAGTTTTGGGTCCAGAGTTAGTGGCGGAGTCTGAAGAGAAGGTTGAGATAATTCGAGCACGGTTAAAGGAAGCATCTGACAGGTAAAAGTCATACGCAGATCTCAAACGGAAAGAAATAGAATTTGATGTGGGAGATCGAGTGTTTCTTAAAGTATCGCCTTGGAAGAAGGTGATGAGATTTGGTCGAAAAGGGAAGTTGAGTCCAAGGTTTATAGGACCTTATCGAGTATTGAAGCGAGTTGGACCAGTGGCATACCAGATAGAGTTGCCACCAGAATTGCAGCAGATGCACGACGTATTCCATGTCTCCATGCTACGTCGTTATCGATCGGATCCATCTCATGTAGTTCCGGTTGAAGAGGTGGAGCTAAGGCCAGATTTGTCCTACGAGGAGGAGCCGATTCAGATCTTAGAACGGGATGTGAAAGTGTTGCGGAGGAAGTCAGTTCCTCTAGTCAAAGTGCTATGGCGAAATCATGGATCGGAAGAAGCTTCGTGGGAGCCAGAAGAAGCGATGCGACAGCAATACCCTCACTTATTTCAGCCAGGTAATTTCGAGGATGAAATTATTTTAAGGGCGGTAGAACTGTAATATCCCGAAATATGGCTTATGCATTATTGCTAAATTGAATGTGAAAGCATGCCTTCGTATGTTGTGAATGTGTATTATAAGTGTGTTTTCTGAATTTTGTGAACCTTAGAAAATAGGAAAATAGCTTAGGAATTCTTAGATTTTAATTTTAAAAGAGGGTGTTAAGCTGATAGGGCCTTAAGAAAATAAATAGGGGAGTTTTGACATGGAAATGAGCTTGGTAAAGTGGCTACAAGGCGCCACTTAAAGCCCAGGTAAGTGACGCCACAACAGGTGCAAGTGGGCCAAGGTTCGAGTTGCAAAGGAAGCAAATAAAGGTGTTTTATTTTGCGTCAGGTAGCAAGAGAGTTGGACGGCAACAAGGCACTAAGGATGAGCATAAGATCAGGCTAATTTCCTTTTAAAAGTTCGACTAAGGTGGTAGATAAGTAAAGGATTATTTTAACTATTTATGAATGGATAAAGGAGAGGAAAAATAGGAGAAAAGCAAGGTGTAGCTAATGTTTCAATGCTAGCCGAATTTAGGAGGGGGAGTAGTAAGGCAATCGGTTTGCTAAGGGAGTTTATGTGCCGAAATTCCTCTCTTCTCATCTTTATTCACTTGTGCCGAAAATCCTTAGGAGTTCTATTTGCTTTCTCTGCTTCTTCTTTTCTCTCCAAGTGACTAAAAGCCAAATATCCCTTTCTCAAAACCCATCATTGCCGATTCTCTGAGTCTCAATACTCTCTCCTTTCTTTTCCTTGCTAAAGCCAAATCCCATATGTTGGTAATCGTAGCCGAATGCTTCCCTATCCTTTAGGAGCCGAATATCTTTGTGGGTTTTGGTAAGGGTGCTGTCGACTACAACACTAAAGGTAAGCATTCGATTATTGTTCTACTAGTTCTTTCCTTAAAAAGCCGAAATCAAAACTCTAATACTATTATTGATCTTGGCCGAATCTTGGAAGGAAGTTTCGGGATTTTCAGTGTAGTCGACTATAAGGAGGATTATTCGGGATTTCAACATCCAAGGTAGGTTATGTGGTATTCGGCCATAGGCCAAATTTATGTGATTTAATGTTAGAATTAAATCTAACCTATGTCTATAGGTATTTCTACATCTCCTTGGTTAAGTGACTATCTCCGGGATTTGGAATCATAAGGTTAGTGAAGGTACATATTTGGCTATATTGGTTACTATGTTAGCCGAATCTAACTATGGATATGTAGGGGCAGTCGACAGTGGTACACAAGGATTTCGGGATTTCAAATCGTAGGGTAAGTACATATGTACAATCGGCCAAGGCCATAATTGGTGTTTTAGATCTATTTCTTATTTATTCAAAAGCCGAAAACTAACTAGTTAAAGGTTTTGGTGGCTAGCCGATTGCAAGGGTGAACATCACAAAGTTTTCGGGATTTGTTGGTAACCCAATCGGCAACAAGGTAAGGATTCGGGATTTGATTATTTGGCCGAATGGCCTTTAGCTAAAATACCATATATTGGCCGAATGTAGGGACTAAGGATCTAAGGCTTTAGATCGGGCTTTTCGGGATATCGGTGAACATTGCTAAGTGAATCAGGTGTGTACCCCACACTAACTCTTAATAGATGCATGGCTATATTTTGATATATGTATTTATAAAAATGTGAATGTGGCTAAGGTACCATGTGATGGTACAAAGTACTCAGGTACGTTTTCCTACTCCTACTATGAGTATGATAAATATCTGTTATGGCACATAAGTGCAGTTATAAGAATGTGAATGAAGTATAAGGCATAATATTGGCATGTTTTGTATGGCATGGGCATTTGGGTGATTATGAAAGGGGAAGTGAATGTGGTGACTATTGTCACGATATATGAATGTGGTGACTTCGGTCACATTATCGGAATGTGGTGTCTCATGACACAAAATATTATCTGGTGGCTATGCCACGAATTTTATAAGGGCGATGAGCACATCGACTGCAGCGACTGCCTTCGATGGTGTGTAGCGGATGGAGGGTTGACTTAGTAGTCCCCAAAGTGTGCAGGTTGGTACGGGTGATGTGTAGCGGATGGTAACTAGGCTTGGGTTCGGGAATGCATCATTTACTGTGAATTATGATATATATATATATGTATGATTTGATATGCCTGAATCTGTTTGGACTTAGTGTTTGTGTACACATTGAGTCTGTTGGACTCACCCCGTTGTGGGAATATTTTTCAAGTGACGAACAGTAATGGACCGGGCCGGCAGGAGCTTAGTGGTGGCCATGCTCAGCAAGGAATTTTATTATTTGGACATTTTCTTTTATTTAAGCACTTTAAATTATTCTGGGTGTATTTTGATGTAATAAGGCCATAGTATGAACTATTTTTATGCATGCATGTCATTTATTTCAGTACGATACAATTTTTATCAAATTTAAAGCCAAGTAATTTTTCTTAAAATAAATCTTCAAATATTCTGACATCTAAAAACAAATGTTTTCAATTCAAAGGTAAAAACCTTAAAACAAAAATCGGCATGTCTTTTAATATTTAAAGCAAAGTTTTAATAAAACCCCGACTTCAAAAGAATAAATTGGTTTTCAACTTGAGCTCAACCCAATTCGAGTTTTCTCCCAAAATCACTTAAAGTTTCCAAAGAACGAACGAATTTGAACCGGTTTTTCTTAAGGAACATACCAAATCTGGTCGAGGCTCGTGGGCCGGGTTTGGGGTGTTTCAGAACCATAATTATAATCATAGTAGACTTAGTTATCACAAGCCAAAGAACACACTTTAAAGACGAGCCATGATTGACAATTTACAAAATAAGAATGATAAGAAAACCGAGATAAAGAAATCCAAGATGCGATACCATATTGGAGGTCCGAGAATACAACTCATATGAAAATAATAAAGATCTTGATGATTTCTCAGTGAAAACCAGAAGAAAACATTGCTTACACGCTCTGGAATCAATTGTAACGGAGATAATAAATTTTCCAAATATATAAAACAAAATCATAACCAGTAGAAACAGAAGAATAGCCTCATATAAATTTTTACCATCAACTTCATTTCGATATATGAGAATAAAATCCCGAAAAGATAAGGTAATGCCGATCATAAACCAGTCAAACCAACAGTGCTTTCGTCTAGCATTAGAATTAACTAACATTCTCACACATTAAGAGTTTCATCAGAAAATGAACAATCACATAAACCGCGGAGAATAAGTGAATATATAGAATACTCAGAAGAGATCATCATAATCTGTTCAACTATAACTGTTACACACAGACATCTTTACAACTCAAATATCATTTCTCTAACTAATCTTATCATCATTAACCCCGTATTATTCCATTCACTAACAAAAATCAATTTTGGAGAAATTCCGGTAAAGACAAACTTTAGACATCATACCTGAATGAATCGATTAGCCGAGATTAAATTTCTCCTTAACTGCGACATCGCATAATTCGAATGATCTTTAGAGCAACCTGGCATCTTTTCCAGAACTGTATTCACTTGCCAAACCATTCTCAACTCTGACCACATTACTAGCCATTCCGCTACTGCACTCTTTAGTCTCACACTTGTGAGCTCATTCGACATAGATCTTGTGAGATTTCGTTACAAAATACCACATTGGTAAGGGGGTGAGGTCATGAAGCCTCTAACTTGACTCTCATAAATACACACATATAACTTAGTATTCATCATCAACATCATATCATCACAATTACATAATTCACTTCAAGCAAATTAACATACATAATTATGTTACACGAACTTTTCGATCATTTTTATTCAAACAAGTGCACTTAAACATACATTCCATAAAATTTGAGTAAGCCTGCTTATCGCATTCACTTAATGAAACATGTTAGGCACATAAAATCATATGAACGCCAAGCAAACATGGATGAGCTTATCACAATATAAACTGTCATTTCATTTCACCTTTCCATATTTCAAGAATAATTCCCATTAAACTATTGTAATTTTGATGGATACTCGGGTAGTATACTCAAGGTATGCATGTCATCAATCGGTCAATTCATATTCAAAAGTGTCCTTTTTTGGAACATTTTTGTAAAGCACACTCTCGAGCCACATATGACGTAGCAGGATTGCCATTCCAAGCTAAATCCTTTCGGTAACGTATGCTCTAAAGGGCTTACTCTGGATTGCCCGTCCAGGTTAAATCCACTTCATAACATATGCTCGAGAGGGCTTAATTCAAGATTATTGTTCCGGGATAAATCTCTTTTGCAACATTTAAACATTTTATTCTTTTAATAAAATCACCCTAATCCATCAAAATACAACGTTTAACCAGAACAATGGCATTTTATCCATTTTTCTCAACTTATAGTTATTCTATTTTGTACATCATCACATACATATCATGAACTCTTATTCATACCTTTTTAAGTCTCGACTCATCACAAACACAATTTCAAACATCTTAATATCACTTTTAGCGTTTTCAAAAATAGCTCGGTTGGAAAGCACCTCTGCCTTAACAAAACAATTTCATCAGAGTCGGGAGACATCACACTATCACAGGTAGTAATATGGCATGTATAGCTAGACTCATATACGCTACGTTAGTCCGAGAATCGACTAAACCATAGCTCTGATAGCACTAAATGTAACACCCTTACCCGTATGCAACGTCGGAATAGGGCTCGAGGTATTACTGGACTTACATCATATCATACATGCATTTCATCAAAACTTTTTCACAACTTTCATATAGTCCCTAAAACGAGCCTACGAGGCCCAAAACATGCTTCGAGAGTGGTTCGGGACTAAATAAAAAACTCATGAAAATTTACAAAACTTAGAAAAATTTCATCATGAAACAGGACCACACGCCCGTGTGGGTTAAGGGACACGCCCGTGTGGCATACCACACGCCCGTGCTTCAGGCCGTGTCCATCTTAGGGTGCTTACTGACTTTCACACACGAACAGGCCACACGCCCGTGTGCTAGGCCGTGTGGTCGACTTAATATTTATAATTTTTCATGAACAAGGTGCAGGCTTCACACGGCCAGGGCACACGCCTGTGTCCACGACCGTGTCCTCCACACAGCTGAGACACGCTCGTGTCTCTGCCCATATGGTGGCTACTGGACATTCTGTTTTGCAAAATGTTAAGGTGCAGGGGACACACGACTGGATCACACGCCCATGGGGTTAGCCGTGTGTCACACACAGCCTAGACACATGCCCATGTGTCTACCCATGTGGACAATAATAAGGCTATTTACTAAGCCATTTGCCACCCTTATTCACACATACACTTATCCCAATTCAAGGGTACAAAACAATACATACTTAGGCAACCAAAACATCCACATTCATGGTTAAAACATGTCAACTTTATACCTCTATCTAACATGTTCACCACATTTATTAAGTCCTCAATCAATCATAGAAATCTCTCATTCATTAGGCTTTATTGATTACTATCTAGTTACCAAATTATACTCAAGTTCCTCATCTCATCAATAGGTCACAATTCCAACATTACACAATCATGCCATAAATCACATCTCCAAATATTTCACATTCACCAAGCATACCATGATCATATCACCATAGACATTGACACATATATGAATATACTTAGGCTTACAACTATATTAGCCCAAAAATTAAGCTAATCTACATGGCCAAGTATTAAACAGGTCTTTAACAATCACAAACCAATATATTGGTTACAATCGTAAAGACACATATAACCAAATGACCGAGTCTCTATACATGCCATAGACTCAAAATACTTGAATTCATCAATACCCGTAGTGATAGTTTGATAGTGTGATAGGATCTTCGGCGATCTCCAACCCGAGCTAGCTAAATAATCCTATAAGACATTAGAAAGAAAGGGGGGTAAGCTATGTATATAGCTTAGTAAGTTCATATATAAATAATAAGCAACCTCAACCATACATATATCATACAATTAACATAATGTAAAACCATACGAATGTCATTTAAGTCTCATAAGTATAACTTAAAACCATACGAATGTCATTTAAGTCTCATAAGTATAACTTACTCATTCACATCTTACCTAGTGTTTATCATATTTAACAATGTGAACATAAATTATTATAATCCACTATAATCTCATTGCTATAATATTATTCGGTCACAATGTTTGCTTTATCCACCTATAAGCATAATTTAACACATTTCGGCATTAACTCAACAACCAAAATCTTTTTGTTGTAATATATTACAACAGTTAACAAATCATTTCAAACCATATAATAAACATGCATATTAAATATGAGTATTTGCATTTCGAGCATATACTTTAACATCTTTCAATTTTTCAAAGCTCATATCATCCCATAATCATTTTAATAGGCAATTATGCCAATCTTTCTTCTTTCACATATCTGGTGAATCACAATTCGTGCGAATAAGACCTGTTATATCGTAACTCAATTTGGTTCGAAGGCTAATCACATAATCGTCAATCAAATTTACCACGTATTTCATACATAACAATTATAGACCAATAATCACAAGATCATCACAAAGTCATCTCCATAGTGAACATAAACTCACAATATCGTGAAATCATTGATTATAAACCTTACGTACATACCTATACCGTTTTAACATAATCTCATATTCATCTTTTTCTTTGACATAATCGTTGAATTTTCCCGTTGAACCACTTGGAATACTAAAGGATACTCGGGAATCTCGCGCACATAGTACCATACCAATGCCATATCCCAGGTATGGTCTTACGTGGGATCTCATATCAATGCCAATAGCCCATCTATGGTCTTACACGAAATCTCATATCGATGCCATATCCGGGATATGCTCTTACATGAATGTCTCATATTGATGTCATATCCTAGATATGGTCTTACACATAATCTCAGTAACCCTAATGTCATGACATTTGTATCCTACCTATTCCACAGGTTCAACCAGGATTTCTTGGTTGTCGAACTTTTTCGATTTCATTCAAGAGTAAATCACAATTCATATAATAATAAATCAATTAAAGCATAAATACCAATGCATTATTTACATACGAACTTACCTCGGCATCAAAATGGCAAAAGGACTTAACCGTCAATTACTCATTTTTCCTCCGTTCTAGGTTCGAGCCTCATTTTTCTTAATCTATAATATTACATTTCACTCATTTGTTATTCACCTTATTCAATTCAGTCCAAAAATCATATTATGACAAATTTATATTTTTGCCCCCAAACTTTGACATATTTACATTTTCCCCTAGGCTCGTAAAATGAAATCTATTCAATTTCTTTAATAAACAAGCCTAGCTGAACCATTTTCATAACTATAGCAGCCCACAATTTCCAAAAACACATTTTTACTACTTATTTTATAACTTTTACTAATTAGTCCTTTTTGACATTTTCACCAAAAATCACTTAGCAAATGTCGCTTAACAATCAACTAACATTCATTTTCTACCATCAAACATCAAAATACACAAATATTTATAATGGGTAAAATTTTAAACTTTGATATCTCTCCAAATTAGTGGTAGAAATAGATAGATCTTTTTACGAGAATTTCAAAAACGTAAAAATCATTAAAATCGAGGCTAGAACGGACTTACAATCAAGCTTTGAAGCTTGAAAAACCCTAGCCATGGTTTCCCCTTGTGAAACTCGGCCATGGGGTTGAAGATGGACAAAAATTGGCTTTTAATTTTGTTTTTAATTCATTTTAATAACCAAATAACCAAATGAAAAACTTTAGAAATATTCCAAACCATGTACATTTTTGTCCACCAACTTAACCAATGGTCTGATTACTATCTAAGGACCTCCAATTTAAAATCTCATAGCAATTGGACACTCTAATGTAACACCCCAAACCCGGCCTAGACGTTATGGCCGAATCTAGCGAAGTCACATGATAGCGTGTTGAAAACTAAGTTTCTACGATAAAACCATTCCCATTTACTTACTTTTCTTATCTCTTCTTAATTCCAAAATCCTTACTCGTTTAGTCAGTTGTTTTAAACATAATTCGTTGCTGAAGCTTTTAAAACCGTTTTGAGTAAATCGTGTTTTAAAGAAAACTTTGCCTTTTTGAAAACCGTGTTTTTCTATGCCTAGCAATTATAAATCCATAGAAATAAATAAAACCAAGTTTAAGAAAAAGTCCCCAAACTACATCCAAATAAACCACAAATCATAAATTATAAATCATAAAAGTCCAAAAATTATGGTCACCATCGAGTCCTTCGCCGCACCGATCCGTCTAGGTCTGAGGATTACCTGTACACATTAAACAGAGAGGGGTAAGTTTACATAAACTTAGTGTGTAATCCCACGAAAAACAAACAACAGTAAACACAGTCCACAGTTAAAAACAGTATTGGGCCTAAGCCTCTTTCAGTATCAGTATCAGTATGCACAAAGGCCTTAGCCCATCACAGTATCAGTAACAGATATACAGTATTCAGTAACCAAGTCCTACCCAACTAGCCTCTACATACCATCTCCGTCCAACCATACACTCCATGTGTGGATTAAATCAACCCACCTATCCCTACACTCCAAGTAGTACCGAATGCGGCACAAAATAATAATTTGCAGCTGAGCTGCTAGTATATTAGGCTTAAGAGCCTTTCAGTACACTTCCTCCAAATAAAATCAACCCAACCCAACCCCATGAAATGCAACTTACAATACATGACATGCTATCTTATGATACTAGTACATATAATCAGTAAACGTATACATGCATACTATCATCACACTCAATATATATCCATCAATTAGTCAATTCACACAATTAGGGGTCCAAGTAATGCTTATTGACCCTACAGTAGGTTCAGAGTCGATTTGGGTGACCCGTGCCACCTTAGCAATCAATTTAGTGAAAATGGGCTCACACGCCCATGTGGCCTACCCCGTGTGGGCCCACACAGCCCAAATTTTCCTTAGCCGTGTGGATCACTGATAAACCATAAAAGTAACATATTTTAATCCCACATTTAGCCGAGGATGAAAAGAACGAGAAACGGGCTTAAAACGGGAGAGGAAATCGACACGGCCTGGACTTCAAGCCACATGGCCGTGCCTTGTCGAATAACTAGAACACGACCTTACTTCGAGTCACATTGCCATGCCACAATCAACAAACCCGAAACACGGCCCAACCACGATTTACACGGGCATGTGACATGGCTGTGGCCCTGCCTTAGGGAAGAGGAATTCTACTCGGGAAAGGATGCTTGGAGGCAAAAAAACACATTCCAAAGTCTATTTAAACACCCTAGTAGGAATTCAACTTGGATTAGGATACTTGGAGGCTAAGTAAGGCATCTCAAAAGCCTATATAAACACCATAAGGGGCAACTTAAGCAGAGGGTTCGAAGGGTTCGACAGAACCCTTCTGCCGGCACTTTTGTGGGAGAACACTCGAAGATAGCCAGTTGATCCATCTCAAGAAGCTGAAATTCTACTCAAGACGGCAGATCTTTCCTTCAATTCCTTCAGGGGGTTTTAGGGATTTTTATATGTTTTGTGTTATCTTTTCTCTTGAGATGTTTACTTTTATAATTATGAACTAAACCCTTCAAATATTTGAAGGGGATGAAACCTATGATGGATCTTGTTATTGTTTTATGAACTATATGATAAATACTTAGTTTGTTCTTAATTATGTGAGCTTAGTCCATATCGAATGTGCTTAGGTGGTGGAGCAAAAGTCCCTGCTTAAGAGAAGATCTAACATAATTAAGCGGAGTTGATCGCAAGCCTAGAGATAGGGTGACGAGATTTTGCCGGATTAGGGTGAAACCTAATATGGGAGTCCATAGATCGATTTACTGCTATTCTAGGGGGTTATTATAAGAGAACGAGAGTTCCACTAATCAACCTAGGGTTAGACATTATTCGCCTCGAGAGAGGGTTTAATATATGTTAGGGAAGTCTTACGGATCAAACTAAGTGAATAAATCGCATGGTTTAGTGTTAGATAATAAGTGAAGTCTAGGTGGATTCTTCCTAAGGGTATCGTCCAAATCAACTGAGTTTTCCAACAGTCTTTTTCCTAAGTTTCATTCTTTTTGTCTTTGCATCTTAGTTTAGTGTTTCATTAGTTTTAGATTAATAATGCAATCACTCCATATTTTAGGCTAAATAATAGAAAGAAAGTGAGTAGTAGTACTTTTAGGTTCCTTTGGGTTCGATAAATTAATTTTGCCTAAGCTGTACTATTGTTCGATAGGTGCACTTGCCTCAATCATTGTCATAGTTAGTCTACAGGTTCGATCATTCTTCATTATAAATTTTAAAACTTTGACAAAACAACGACTAATCACACTGCCTGACCTAGAATCCCACACACCCATGTGGACTACCCGTCTAGTCCACGCGGACCAAATCAGTCCAGCTCGTGTGTCACACACCGCATGCCTGGCCATTACACGATCGTGTCATGCGCGCAAGGTTGGCCTCGTCTAACATATGCTCGTGTTAAGGCACACGACCTACCACATGGGCGACCACACACCCATGTGGCGTCGACAGTGAGATTTTCAGCTTTTGTTGAAACCTCATTTTCTGTGCAATCGAGTACACACCTGGTATCATTCGATGCTAAAACGTTCCCTGAACACTTTGGAACCAAAAGTTGATCAGTAACTCCTCAATTAATCATTTAATCAGATTCCTAAATGAAATCACAAGGTGAAAACCAACTCCTAAACCAACGGGAAACATTACCTTTGCTCAAATAATGGAAATTCCACGCACCTACAGTGACGATTCTAGATCCTCAGCCCCTCGAATACCTCCTAAACACCAAAAGAGACCTTTATCAAAATGATTCGTCAACCAAATGAAAACCAAATCTACAAAAACTTACCTATCCGACGCGAATGGAGAGTAAAAGAAAGGTAGAGTTTCGGCAACCGAAAGGAGGAAAACGAAAAAGAAAAAAAGGGTGAAGGGGAAATGGTCAGTTTTTCTGCAAAGAGAATTTTGAGAAACTGATAACTCAAATCCTACTACCTACTCTATCTCAACCACCCACTACACAGATTTTCAGTACAACTCAAACTCCCAGCCATCAACCGAGCAAAAATATTCCCCCTTGCCCACGCAGAGATTTTAACACCACACCTCCAGAATACTAATACTCCACTCAACCACCAGACTAGTAGGCCTATTCTAACATGTACTTACAAATAATTAAACTAAATCCTATTGAACGATGTTTAGGCTTTATTCAGAAAAATACCAGAATTTAGCCAAAGACTTGGCTTGAACTTAGGACCTCACACACACACCCAGAACACTTAACCACTGAAGCAGATACATAATTGTGTCAAAAATTTACAAAAGTCGAAAAACAAATTTTTGGGGCTTTACAACTCTACCCCTCTAAAAGAAAATTTTGTCCTTGAAATTTACCTGATCAGAATAGGTGAGGATACTGCTGATGCATCGAATCCTCAGGTTCCCTCGTGGCCTCCTCAGTGCTATGATTTCGCCATAGAACCTTTACCAGTGGAATGGATTTCTTTCGCAGAACATTAACGTCATGATCCAGAACCTGAACCGGCTCTTCCTCAAAGGTCAAGTCTGGCCTAACCTCAATCTCCTCAACAGGGACAATATGCGAGGGGTCAGAGTGGTAGCACCTTAACATCGAGACGTGGAACACACCGTGAATACGGCCTAACTCTGGAGGTAGCTTCAACTGATAAGCAATCGGTCCCACTTGTTTTAGAATCCAGTACAGCCCAATAAACCTAGGGCTCAGGTTGCCCTTACGACCGAACCTCAAAATATTTTTCATGGCGAGACCTTGAGAAATACGAAGTCCCCCACAGAATACTCAATCTCGCGTCTCTTCAGATTCGCATGAGATTTCTGTTTGTCTGATGCCGCTTTCAGTCGATCCCAAATCAACCTGAACTTATCCTCAGTTTCATAAAACAACTCAGGACCCAGAACACGTCGTTCACCCAAATCAGTCTAACACAAGGGAGTGCGACACTTACGACCATACAGAGCCTCGTAAGGTGCCATCTGAATGCCAGATTTGAAACTGTTGTTATAAGCAAACTCCGCTAGCGGCAGATTCTCCTCCTAACTATAACACCCCTTACCTGTATCCGTTGCCAGAATAGAGTACGAGGCATTACCCGAGGAGTACGGAATACTTACAGATAATTTAAACATTTTATCATTCAAATACCGAAATTGATTATAAAAGTTCCTTTAACAGACCCCGAGGTCCAAATTATGCATTAGGATCTCGTCGGGACTAAATCAGAATAGTATGAAAATTTTCACAAAATCCCTAAGTTTATCTCATTTACAAGGGCCCTACGCCCGTGTGACTGGGGACACGCCCGTGTGGCATGGCTGTGTGGCTCACATGGTCTTGTCTCTGGGGCGTGTAACTCTCTGACTTGCATCTATGAAGGAACTCGGGTCGCACGGCCTTAGTACACGCCCGTGTTGCTAGGCCATGTGGTAAAGTTAATTTTCACAAATTAGGCTATTTTCCAAGCCATATTTCTCACTCATTTGATCCTTATGCTTCACCCACATTTAATACATACAAAAACCAATTTAAGATATTCAATCGAGCCTTATACTTAATACCATTTGTTAGTCGTACACTTCATATAAATAACAAGAAATGTATATGGGCTCAATTCTCATTAAATTTCTCTTGTATTTATACTTTTTCACATTATGTATTCATATAATATATAACAATCATACCTCTGTATTTCATATACATTTTTATAACAATTTGTCTTGGTTTCAAACTACTTCATATTTGAGTTTTACTTATCAAATCATTTGAAACATTATCTTTACACATATTGTGCACTTGAGGTGCACAATTCTATAATTATGAATGAACACATTTATCAAACATATTCCATGTTTTTATATATTATAGTCTCATATTTCCATGTATCAATTACCATTATTTCCTCGTATTTTAACAAATACGTGTAACAATTCATAAACATACAATTCACTAACTCTTCCTACCAATCACAATTTAAATTGAAAAATCACTTATTGAGCCTAATTTCAATGTTCATTAAAATCTATTATATAAATTTGGATGTACGTATCCACCAATAAGTTCCATGTACAAGTATCATCATCTCATATTTCCACATACATTTACTTTCCATATTATGAACTCAAATAACATATACAAGACATACCAATGTATTTCAAGTACGTTTTCATAATATTTTATTTCGAATTCAGTTTATTTCATATTAGAACTCTTCTCATTAACTCATTTGGAATACCAATTCATACGGATAATACACTCAAGGGTGTACAAATATATAATCACAAATGAACTCATTCATCAACCAAGTTCTATGTTAATGTCTCATCAACTCATATTTCCTTATATCACATAATTCTATGTAACACTTACCAAACTTTGTCAAATTAGTGAACGTCTTACGGAATTGGTCTGCACCGATATGCACTGAATTTCACTGATAATCATTGATGCCATAACATAGCTATGGTCTTTTCACTAGAATGCCATAGCTCAGCGATGGTCTTACATATTCACTATCATTATGCCATGGTGAAATCATGGACATATCCGTCAATTCATCACTTTTCACTAGAATCCCATAGCCCAGCTATGGTCTTACATCTTAAACACTTATCACACCGATGCCATATCCCAGATATGGTTTTACACGGAAATCACTTATCACTTGTAACCGAAGCTACCACTATTCACTGATCAGGTAGCCAGAGCTACCACTTTTCACTTGATCAGGTAGCCGAAGCTACCACTTATCACTTTCACTTGTCCTTCATCAGATAAGTTTAGCCAAAGCTATCACTTATCACTTTCACTTGTCCTTGATTAGATAAGTGTAGCCGAAGCTATCACTTATCACTTGTTGCCATGGTTCAACCATGGTTTTTTTCGTCAATTCATCTTGTCACTGAACTGAAGTGCTCAATTTGATCATTTATTCAATTTTCATGCTTTTACATTATTCACGATTTTATCATCAATAAATATGAAATAACACATCATGAAGTTCAGGAAATTAACAAATGATCACTAAAATTAAGCCATATAAACTCAAAAGTTCAAATTTTGTATTATAACGATAATCATAATTTCATAATAAATATTCCAAATAAAACATTATATCATTTCTAATTCAACATTTATCAATTATAATCGGGCATGTGATCACTTTATACACAAGTCGTTCATATATTCTTCCTCCTCCTCCTCCTCTCCATTCACATCCTTAGTATAAATAACACACTTGTAAGTAACATTATCTATAATTTTTCACTATTTATTTATGTGAATATTCAAGCTGTCCATCCATATTATAGTCACTAAATTATTTTTATCTTGAACTACAGAACCTCAAATTAAGATCCGCTAATTTTCTCTGAAACTAGACTCACATATCTTCTTACCATAAAATTTTCATAATTTTTTATTTAGCCAATAAGTACAATTTATTCTTTAAAGTCACCCATGTTCTGCTGTCTGACATTTCTGACCCTTCTTCACTAAAAATTAATTATCTCCTCATACGGAATTCGGATGAGGTTCCCGTTTTTTTATTGAAAATAGAATCATTCAGGATTTTAAAAATATAGATTTCAGCCCCTAATTATTTTTCTCAAATTTTTGATGATTTTCCAAAGTCAAAACAGGGGATTCCAAAATTATTCTGACCTTGTCTCACAAAACCTATTATATCTCATGATTTACAATTCCATTGCTTACATCGTTTTTTCTATAAGAAACTAGACTCAATAAGATTTAATTCCATATTTTATTCATCCTATAACTCGATTTCTACAATTTTTTTTATTTTTCAAAGTTAGACTACTGCTACTGTCCACAACTGTTTTAGTGCAAATTGTTGATTTCCATTTTGCCCCAAATTTCACAATTCATACAATTTAGTCTTTATCCAATTAACCCCTCAATTGGGATATTTTCTCTCAATTAATACTTTATTCTATCATTTTAAACTACTTCAGAACCCTTGAAAATCAGAACTTTAGCATTAGACCTTAATTCCAAACTCTTTCACAATTAGGTCCTAAAACCAATTTCCATCAATTTTACTTGATAAAATCATCATATATCAAAATTAAAGCTTCAATTCCATGTTTATTCATCATATTCTTCCAGCACTCATCCATAAAAACTTTAAAAATTAGCCATAGAATCAAAAACTAATGACATAGTAAGTTGGACCAAATTGTAAAAGTCCAAAAACATAGAGATTTCAAGGAGAAAGCAAGGATTAAACTTACATGAAGCTAGAGTATGAAAAATAGCTTCAACCCTCTTCCATGGCTGTTTTTCAGCGGATGAAAATGAAGAGAAATGAAGAGAATTCTAGATATTCCAATTTGGTCCCATTTTTATTTAGCTAATTTTGGCAATTTTCCAGTTTTACCCTTATTTCACCCATTTCCTGATTTTTCTCAGCTATTGGCGCCCAAAATATCTCCTTTAAGCTTATTTTCACTTTAGGTCCTTCCTCATTTGACAATTGAGCTATTTAATCCTTCTAGCAACTTTTACACCTTTTTCAATTTAGTCTTTTTTATTTAATTAACCACCCAAACGTCAAAATTTTCTAACAAAATTTTAATACTACCTTATTGACATTCCGTAAATATCTATAAAAATATTTATGACTCGGTTTATAACAACAAGATCTCGATACCTCTTTTTCTCAATTTCTTGACCAAATATATCTTTATAAAACACAATTTACTATTTTAAAAATCTTTTAAAAGCTACATTTGGCTCGTAAATATTAAATAATATAATCTACTAGTTCATTTGTCGAATTTGGTGGTCTCAAACCACTATTTCTGACATCACTTAAATTTGGGCTATTACACTAACTGCCTCGAAAATCGATAGCACAACTCCTCAACATACCCTCCAGTATTTGAATCACCCTATCCGATTGACCATCGGTCTGAAGATGGAACGCAGTACTGAAGTCCAAACTTGAACCCAAAGCCTCATGTAGCTTTTTCCAAAATCGAGACGTGAAGCGAGGATCCCTATCAGAAATGATTGAGACTGATACCTCATGCAGTCTCACTATCTCAGAAATGTAGAGCTTCGCTAACTTCTAAAGAGAATAGTCGGTCTTAACCGGAATGAAGTGCACAGACTTGGTCAATCAATCCACGATGACCCAGACAGAAACCTTCTTAGTGGGTGTCAAGGGTAACCTACTAACGAAGTCCATCGTTACTCACTTCCACTTTTATAGCAGGATCTTAACTGGCTGCAGCAAACCCGAAGGCAACTGATGCTCAGCCTGCTGGCATGTCAAAAATTGTGCCACAAGATTAGTAACTTCCCGTTTCAACCCCGGCCACCAGTACAGTTCTCAAAGATCTCAGTACATCTTATTACCGCTGGGATGCATAGCATAAGGGCTACTATACGCCTCCCTCAGAATCAATTGCTTCAAATCAGAATCATTCGGCACACATACCCACCTCGGAAACACAACACACCCTCAGAGTTCAACTCAAAGTTTGTAGCAGTACCACATTCACTTTGTCGAAACCTCAAACCCAGAGATTCATCTTCTAGCTGTTTACCCTTAATCTTCTCGATCTAAGTTAGTTTGACTTGAAGTTCAGCCAATAAACTCCCATCATCGAACAAGATAAGTCGAGAAAACATCGCTCTCAGATCAGTCATATCCCTACGGATCAGTGCATCGGCCACTACATTGGCCTTACCAGGATGGTACTCAATGGTACAGTCGTAATCCTTAAACAGCTCAACCCATCTGTGCTGCCAAAGATTCAGCTCCTTCTGAGTAAGGAGGTACTTGAGGCTTTTGTGATCAATGTAGATAATACACTTCTCACCATACAAGTAGTGCCTCTAAATTTTCAATGCAAAGATTACGGTGGCCAACTCCAAATCATGCGTCAGATAGTTTGCATCATGTGTCTTTAGCTAACGAGACGCATATGCTACACCTTACCATTCTGCATCAACACACACCCCAAGCTGTCATGTGAAGCGTCACTATAAACGGTGAACTCCTTTCCAGGTTTAGGCTGTATCAAAACAGGAGCCTCAGTCAGTACAGTCTTCAGCTTCTCAAAGCTCTCTTGCTGCGCATCAATCCAGACAAATGGTACACCCTTACGTAGCAGCTTAGTTAAGGGTGCTGCAATCAGTGAGAAACCTTCCACAAACCGTTGGTAATAACCTACCAAACCCAAAAAGCTACGTATTTCAGAAACATTCTTAGGCTGTTTCCAATCCACTACCATCTCAATCTTTCGAGAATCGACTCGAATCTCCTCAGCAGAAACCACATGACCTAGAAATGTTACTTCACGTAACCAGAACTCGCACTTGCCGAACTTAGTTTAGAGCTACTTTTCCCTCAAAATATGAAGAACAATCCTAAGGTGCTCGTCATGCTCATCCTCAATCCTCGAATAAACTAATATGTTGTCGATGAACACCACCACAAACCGGTCCAAATAGGGCTGAAATACTCGATTCATCATATCCATAAAAGCTGTCGGTGTATTAGTCAGTCCAAATGACATCACTAGAAACTCATAGTGACCATAACGAGTCCTAAATGCCGTCTTATGCACATCAACCTCTTTAACCCTCAACTGATGGTACCTAGACCAGAGATCAAACTTAGAAAATACCGAAGCTCATTGAAACTGGTCAAACAGGTCATCGATCCTCGATAACAGATAATTGTTCTTGACGGTCAGCTTATTCAGTTGCCGGTAGTCAATACACATTATCATGGATCCATCATTTTTCTTAACAAACAGTACCGGTGCTCCCCAGGGAGACACACTAGGGCGGATAAACACACGATCCAACAACTCCTGAATTTGAGCCTTAAGCCTCGTAAGCTCTTTCAGTGCCATTCAATAGGGAGCGATAGACACCAGAGCTGTACCAGGGAAAAACTCAATCCCAGACTCCACTTCCCGATTCGGAGGTAAACCTGGTAGCTCCTTAGGGAAGGCATCTGGAAAAACCCTTACAGTGCAGATATCTTTTACAGTAGAGTCCCCAGAAGCAGAAACACTTACATAGGTTAAATACGCCTCACATCTCTTGCGAACCAGCTTCTCAACCACCAGTGCAGAAATCACATTAGATAAGTAATTCCGATGCTTCATAATCATGACTACCTCATTACCCTCCTCAATTCTCAATACAACCCTCTTAGTCGCGCAATCCAAGCTGACACGATGCTTGACCAACTAGTCCATTCCCAATATTAGGTCGAACTCCCCAAACGGAAGCTCTATTAAGTCAACCAAGAAGATCACACCTTGAACCTCCAAGGTACATCTCTGAATAGCTTATTAACCCCTATAGACTATTTCAACGGACTCAGTACAGTAACTTCACTCGTAGTGCTCTCAACCGACATCCTCAAGTTTTCAGATATGTTGCTAGCATGTATGAGTGAGTAGACCCTATGTATATCAATGCAAGATATGGTACATCAAGAATTAGAAACGTACCCATAATGACGTCTGGAGTATCTCTGACCTCTCGGCGACGTGCAGCATAAACTAAAGCAGGCTGCCTCACTTCAGCCTGTCTAATACCTTTATCCGGTGCTCTCTGTCCATGACCCATACCACTACCACCCCTAGCCTGACCACGACCTCTCGATGGCTGCTGAACTACCCTCTATGACTGTGCAGTACCAGTACCCGAAGCTTGCATATGATCGGCCCTCAGCGGACACTTCCTAATGTGGTGCTGCAATGACCCACACCTCAAGCAAGCCCCAGTCCTCTTCTAACATTCGCCCTGATGGCGTCTACCATAATTGACACTTGGCTGCAGGATAGTAGCAGTAACAGGGGGTCCAACTCTAACTGGCCCATCAGGTCTGGCCTTTTTCTTAGGTCTCTGAGCAGAACTCGAGGGCTCCAAACCCCTCTTGTTCCTACCTCTCTCTCTGTCACGATTTTAGCGTTCAGTGCGCTTAACCTCCTCAACGATCTTCGCATTCTCAACTAGTGAAGAAAAATCAAGCCCCCTCTGCGAAGCTATCAAAACTCTCAAATTATCCCTAAGGCCATCCTCAAAGCGGACACATCGCTTGTACTCAGTCACAACCATATCTCGTGCATAGCGGCTCAGTCGTAGGAATTGGGCCTCATACTCGACCACAAATTGATCTCCCTAAGTAAGGTTCAGGAACTCCCACCTACGGGCATCCACGTAGCTCGCCCTTACATTTTTCCCCTGAAAAGCAATCTTAAAGAAATCCTAGGTCAAACGTTCGGGCTGAGTTCCCTCCTTAACAGTCAGCCACCACTGGTAAGCCTCATCCGGCATTAATGAGACTGCACCCTTTAATTTCTACTCAGGGGCGCAATCTAGATCATTCATGGTCCTCTCCATGGCCTCGATCCAGTATTCGGCCACATTAGGGGTGACCCCAGTGGCACCCCTGAAGAGCTCAGCTCCATTGGACCGGAGTCGTTCTGTAATCGACCCTCGGCCCTCAGATCCAGTATTGGGTCCAACGACCCTCTCCAATATCCTTAGCATAGCCTGGGACAATGCGTCGTCCCCCACCATGCGATCTTGAGACTCAGTCTCAGTAGCATGCGACACTGGCGTCTCACTCGTGTCCAGATTTGGCATACTGCCCAGTGAAGATGACTCAGCTCGAGCCCCTCTACGACCTCTACCTCGGCCTCTAGTACCTCGTCCGCGAATACCTTGTGCGTTCATGTCTAACCATAATTATCTGTATTACAATTTTTTATGAATCAGTTAAGGTTTCAGTATTTATTAGCAAATTATGTAAACAGTTTCAGTAATTCAGAGTGATTTTCGTAAATCGCAGTCTCTATCGGCTTTGCTACAGTCTCCATTTTACTACAGTTTCAGTATACACTATCTAAAGTGTTTTCACAGTATACTACTTACAGTAGTTTCAGTTTAAACTTATCACAGTTTCAGGATACTTACAGGATTGGCGCCGGAGACTCGGTGTACCACATACTAAATCAAATCATTTGAAGATCAGTTCTTTAAAAACCAAGTTTTAAGACCCAAAATTCACAGCTGAGTTTTGCAACTCGACTCTGATACCACTAAATGTAACACCCCAAACTCAGCCTAGACGTTATGGCCGAATCTGGCAAAGTCACATGATAGCGTGTTAAAAACTAAGTTTCTACGATAAAACCATTCCCATTTACTTACTTTTCTTATCTCTTCTTAATTCCAAAATCCTTACTCGTTTAGTCGGTTGTTTTAAACATAATTCATTGCGGAAGCTTTTAAAACTATTTTGATTAAATCATGTGTTTAGAGAAAACTTTGCTTTTTTGAAAACCGAGTTTTCCTACGTCTAGCAGTTATAAATCGATAAAAATAAATAAAACCAAATTTAAGCAAAAGTCCCCAAATTACATCCAAATAAATCATAAATCATAAATTGTAAATTGTAAAAGTCAAAAAAATGTGGTCACCATCAAGTTCTCCGCCGCATAGATCCGTCTAGGTATGGGGATTACATGTACACATTAAACAGAGGGGTAAGTTTATGTAAACTCAGTGTGTAATCCCACAGAAAACAAACAACAATAAACACAGTGCACAGTCAAAAATAGTCTTGGGCCTAAGCCCATTTCGGTATCAGTATCTGATAAACCGAAATATAAACATATTTTAATCCCACATTTAGCATACTTTTGGATGATTTATCCTCTAAATTATGGAAATAGGTGCTCCTAATCCTTTGTTTCCATGTTTTATATTCAAGAAAGCACCGGAGGATGAAAAGAATGAGAAACGGGCTTAAAACGGGCCAAATGGGCCGAAGTAGGAAATCAGCACGGCCTGGGCCCAAGCCACACTGTCGTGCCCCTTTAGCAGGCTCGACCACGGTCTGGCCACGATTCACACGGGTGTGCTACACGGGCGTGTCCCTGCCGTGGTAAAGAGGAATTTTACTCATATTTGGATACCTAGAGGCGAAGAAACACATTCTGAAGCCTATATAAACACCCTAAGTATAACCTAGAAGAGAAGGCTTGACAGGGGACTTTCCAGGCTTTTGTCAGGGCGGTCAGCTAGGCCAAGGAGCCGAGCCAGAGAGGCCAGAATTGTGGGATTTACTCGAAGAAAGCCAGTTGATTCATCTCAAAAAGCCGAAATCATACTCAATACGGAGGATCTCTCCTTCAATTCCTTCAGGGGGTTTTAGGGTTTTCTTATGTTTTGTTTTATCTTTTCTTCTGATATGTTTTCTTTTATTATTATGAACTAAACCCTTCAGATACCTGAGGGGGATAAAACCTAAGACGAATCTTTTTATTGTTTTCTGAGCAATATGATAAATATTTGATTTGTTCTTAATTCTTGTTTTGATATTTCTGGGATATTGATGCAAGTTTGATGTGCTTAGATGGTGAAGCACAAGTCCCTGTCTAAAAGAAGATCTAGTATAGTTAAGCGGAGTTGATCGCAACCCTAGACATAGGATGACGAAAATCTACCAGATTAGGGTCAAACCTAATATGGGAGTCCATAGATCGAGTTAATGCAATTATAGGGGTTTTAATCAGAAAGAGATTTCAATTAATCAACCTAGGGTTAGGCGTTAGTAGCCTCGACGGAGGTATTAATATAAATTAAGGAATCCTACGGATCAAGTCAAGTGAATAAATCGTCTGGCTCAGGGTTAGATAACAAGTGAAGTCTAGGTGGATTCTTCCTCGGGTATTGTCTTAATCAACTTAGTTTTCCCAAAAGTATTTCCCCAAATTCATTTTCTTTGTCTTAGAATTTTTAGCTTAGTAGTTAGTTAAATTTTAGATTAAATAATAAATTCCCTTTGATTCTTAGGCTAGATAATAAAAAGAAAGTTAGTATTAGTACTTTTGGTTCCTTTGGGTTCGACAATCCGGTCTTGCCTTAGCTATACTACTACACGATAGGTGCACTTGCCTCAAATCATTGTCGTAGTTAGTTTTCAGGTTCGATCATTCTCTTTATAAATTTTAAGACTCTGACAGACACGATCAATATCAGTATGCATAAGGGCCTTAGCCCATCACAGTATCAATAATAGATATACAGTATTCAGTAAGCAAGTCCTACCCAACCAGCCTCTACATGCCATCTCCATCCAACCCTACACTCCATGTGGGGATTAAATCAACCCATCCATCCCTACAATCCAAGTAGCACCGAATGCGGCACAAAACAGTAGTTTGCAGCTGATCTGCCAGTATATTAGGCTTAAGAGCCTTTCAGTACACTTCTTCCAAATAAAATCAACCCAACCCCATGCAATGCAACATACAATACATGACATGCTATTTAATGATACCAGTACATATAATCAGTGAATGTATACATGCCGTGTTAGGGCACACGGCCTACCACACGGGCGACCACATGCTCGTGTGGCGTCGACAGTGAGGTTTTTAGCTGATGGAGCTCGAAACTAACTATTATTTCGACAAAGGCAAGCGCACCTATCAAACAGTAGTATAGTTGTGGTGACTGCGGAATATCGTATCCTCAAGGACCAAGAGTACTAGTTTTAACTATCTTTTTATTATCTAGCCTAATAATTAGGAGATTTTTTTTTTAATCTAAAATTTAACTAATTTAACTAACTATGAACGGGACAAAGAGTAAATTGGGAAAATACTTTTGGACAACTTATATGAGATAGGCAATACCTAAGGAAGAATCCACCTAGACTTCACTTGCTACTTTTGATTTATGCGATTTATTCACTTGACTTAAATCCTTAGAAATCCCTAAATTATATTAATACCTCTTTCGAGGCTACTAACAACTGACTCTAGGTTGATTAATTAAAATCTCTTTCTAATTAAAACCTCTATTGTCGCATTAACTCGATCTATGGGCTCTATTTTTAGGTTTGACCCTAATCCGACAGACTTTCGTTGCCCTATATCTAGGGTTGCAATCAACTCCGCTTAATTGTGTTGATCTACTCTTAAACAGGGACTTTTGCTCCACTGAATAAGCACATTCGACTTGAATCAATAACCTGAATTATCAAAACAAGAATAAGAACTCTGATAAACATCAATTTATACATATTTTAATCCCACATTTAACATACTTTTGGATGAATTATCCCTTGAATTGTGGAATTTGATGCTCCTAATCCTTTAATTTCATGTTTTATACTTAGGAGAGCATCGGAGAGTGAAAAGAACGAGAGACGGGCCAAAAACGAAAAAAATGGGCCAAAGTAAGAAATCAACACGGCCTGGAGTTCACCACACAGCCGTGCCACATTAGCAGACTCGAACACAGCCTAGGCTCGAATCACACAGGCGTGTCACACTGGCGTGTCCCTGCCGCAGCAAAGATGAGTTTCATTCGGGTTAGGATACTTTTAGGCCAAGTAAGGCATTTCAAAGCCTATATAAACACCCTAGGGGGCAACCTAAGGGGAGAGGTCGACAGAAGCCTTCTGTCATGGCTTTTGACAGGAGGCAGCCAGATAGGGCTGAATATAGGGAATTACTCGAAGAAAGCCAGTTGATCCATCTCAGAAGCCGGAATCACACTCAAGACTGAGGATTTCTTCTTCAATTCCTTCAGGGGGTTTTAGGGTTTTTCTTTATGTTTTATTATTTTTCTTATGAGATGTATTCTTTTATAAACATGAACTAAACCCCTCAAATACCTGAGGGGGATGAAACCTAAGACGGATCTTGTTATTATTTTCTGAACTATATGATAAATATTTGATTTGTTCTTGATTATTTGTTCTTAATTCTTGCTTTAATATTCCAGGATATTGATTCAAGTATTGATGTGCTAATTCAGAGGAGCAAAAGTCCCTGTTTAAGAGTAGATCTAGCATAATTAAGCGGAATTGATCGTACTCCTAGAAATAGGACGATGAAAATCTGCCAGATTAGGGTCAAACCTAATATAGGAGTCCATAGATCGAGTTAATGCAACACTAGGGGTTTTTATTAGAAAGAGGTTTCAATTAATCAACCTAGGTTTAGACGTTAGTACCCTCGAAAGAGGTATTAATATAAATTACGGAATCCTACGGATCAAGTCAAGTGAATAAATCGTCTGGTTCAGAGTTTTAACAGGTGAAGTCTAGGTGGATTCTTCCTCGGGTATTGTCTTAATCAATTGATTTTCCCAAAAGTAATTTCCCTATTCGTTCTCTGTGTCTTGGCATCCTTACCTTAGTAATTAGTTAAATAAACATTAATCACCTTTATTTTGGGCTAGATAATAAAAAGAAAGTCATTACTAGTACTTTTGGTTCATTTGGGTTTGACATTCCGGTCTTGCCACTAAGCTATATGATCGTGTATAAAAGTCTTAATATTTATATAATGAACGATTGAGCCTAGAAACTAACTAACACCACGATTGAGGCAAGTGGACCTATCAAACAGTAGTATAGCTTAGTGGCAAGATCGGAATGTCGAACCCAAAGGAACCAAAAGTACTAATACTGACTTTCTTTTTATTATCTAGCCTAAAATAAACGTGATTAATGTTTATTTAACTAATTACTAAGCTAAGGATGCCAAGACACAGAGAATGAATGAGGAAAATACTTTTGGGAAAATCAATTGATCAAGACAATACCAGAGGAAGAATCCACCTAGATTTCACTTGTTATTTAACTCTGAACCAGATGATTTATTCACTTGACTTAATCCGTAGGATTCCTTAATTTATATTAATACATCTTTTGAGGCTACTAACATCTAACCCTAGGTTGATTAATTGAAATCTCTTTCTAATTAAAACCCCTAGTGTTGCATTAAATTGATTTATGGACTCCCATATTAGGATTGACCCTAATCCGATTGATTTTCGTCGTCCTATTTCTAGGAGTGCAATCAACTCTGCTTAATTATGCTAGATCTACTCTTAAACAGGGACTTTTGCTCCTCTGAATAAGCATATCAATACTTGAATCAATATCCTGAAATATTAAAGCAAGAATTAAGAACACATAATCAAGAATAAATCAAATATTTATCATATAGTTCAGAAAATAATAACAAGATCCGTCTTAGGTTTCATCCCCTCTCAGGTATTTGAGGGGTTTAGTTCATGTTTATAAAAGAATATATCTCAGAAGAAAAATAACAAAACATAAAGAAAAACCCTAATACCCCCTGAAGGAATTGAAGGAGAAATTCTCAGTCTTGAGTGTGATTCCGGCTTCTGAGATGGATCAACTGGCTTTCTTCGAGTAATTCTCTATATTCAGCCCTATCTGGCTGCCTCCTGTCAAAAGCCATGACAGGAGCGACGATTGGCTAGAGTTAGGTTCCTCTAAATTATAAGTCTAAACCCTAAGTGGAGCTGGTTGTTGTAGGCGTCCTCTTCCACTATAACTGGCTTATTCAGTTTGGAAGGATCACCTAAAAGCCGAAGATTGAACCTGTAACACCCCTAACCCGTATCCGTCGTCGGATTAAGGTTACGAGGCATTACCCGTCTAACCACAAGTCAACACACTCATATAAATATTATTACATTAATTAATGCATAATTAATCCATGCTATCACGATCAAACATATACTTTCATTTTAATATTAAAACGTTAACAAACATATCACAAATAATATTATTTATATCATATAAAAACAAATTTCATCTAAATAGTAAAAATACTATTCATTTGGTCATTTTGAATTCAATAGCCGAATATGTACATTTACCATTGTTCAAATTATACCAATCAAATGCACTAACATTTTAAGACAAATATACCTATATGCCAAAGCTTCGCTAATTACCATTATCATCCGTCTACATTAACGGTCAATTCCTTATAAATGACATGATCAAATTACCCAAAACCAAGCTCATATATGACCTAAAACATAAAAGATTAAATCCCTCATATAAACTTGCTCATATCAAATTTGAATGTACTTAACTTAGGAATATAACTATAATGTTATTTATACCAATCATATAACTATATTTATTCATTGACATGCGCACCATAACTAGATGTTCACAACAATAATTTAACCATTCAAACCTCATGACCGAATACATATGAACATCCAATGAAAAATATAAACCCCAAACTAAGTCAATGCCATAGCTGAATATTTGCTAGTGAATATACTACGATTTGATCATTAATATTTCACATTCAATAATCACATACATAAAGTATGACCTGGTCATCTCATAACATGTCTTGTAAGTGCATAAATAAATAAGCAAAAGTATATCCATCAACCAAAATGCACTATATACCTTACTCAAGACCAAATTCATGTACTCAAAAACATAATATGAAATAAACTTCCAAGATAAGCTTACAACATATCCGAACATACACAAATAATAACACCATAATCAAGCATGACTAAACCATACTCAAGCATAGTAGTATAGCCATTTTCGCATGGCATTTATACATATATATACCATTCAAAAACAAATCAAAAGTGACATAGCCTATACATGCCATAATTTCGAAAGAAATACAACTTATAAGATACCAAAGTTAGGTGATAGTGTGATAGACTTTAACAAAGATCCCCGAGCATGAACTAGCCTTCGAAATCTATGAAATAGTCAAATGAACACACACAGTAAGCTAACTGATAAACCGTAAAAGTAGCATATTTTAATCCCACATTTAGCATATTTTTGGATGATTTATCCTCTAATTTATGTAAAAAGGTGCTCTTAATCCTTTCTTTTCATGATTTATACTCAAGAAAGCACCCGAGGACTAAAAGAACGTAAAACGGGCTTAAAACGGGCCAATTTGGGCCAAAAAGGAAATCGACACGGCCTGAACTTCAACCAACACGGCCGTGCCTCATGGATTAACTAGAACACGGCCTTACCACAACTCACACGGTCGTGCCTCCATTAATAGACTCGAACACGGCCTGAAGTCGATCCACACGGGAGTGTGACATGGCTGTGTCCCTGTCGTGGCAATGAGCAATTTCACTCGGAAAAGGATACTTAGGGAGAAAAAAACGTATTCCAAGAGCCTATATAAAGACCATAAGTCTGACCTTCATTGGGGGGCGTCAAGCTAGGCCAAAAAGCCAAGGCAGAAGGCCAGATTCGTGGGAAAACACTCGAAGATATCCAGTTCATCCATCTCAAGGAGCCGGAATTCTACTCAAGACGGTGGATCTCCTTCAATTCCTTCAGGGGTTTTAGGGATTTTCTATGTTTTGTGTTATCTTTTCTCTTGAGATGTTTTATTTTACAATTATGAACTAAACCCTTCGGATACCTGAAGGGGATGAAACTTAGATGAATCTTGTTATCTTTTTCTGAACTATATGATAACTACTTGATTTGTTCTTAATTATGTGTGCTTAATTCTTGTGTTGATATTTCGCAGATATTAATTCAAGTTTGATGTGCTTAGGTAGTGGAGCAAAAGTCCCTGCTTAAGAGTAGATCTAGCATAATTAAGCGGAGTTGATCGCGCGCCTAGAGATAGGGTGACGAGATTTTGCCGGATTAGGGTGAAACCTAACATGGGGGTCCATAGATTGATTTACTGCTATTCTAGGGGGTTATTAATGTAGAAAGATATTTTTGTTAATTAACCTAGGGTTAGACGTTATTCGCCTCGAGCGAGGGTTTAATATACGTTAGGGAGTCTCACGGATCAAGTCAAGTGAATAAATCGTCTGGTTCAGTGTTAGATAACAAGTGAAGTCTAGGTGGATTCCTCCTAGGGTATCGTCTAAATCAATTGAGTCTTTCCAAAGTTATTCCCCAATTTAATATTTTTGTCTCTGCGTTTTGTCTTAATAGTTAATTATGTAGTTTAAACAACCAAATCACTTAATATTTAGGCTAAATAATAGAAAGAAAGTTAGTATTAGTACTTTTAGTTCCTTTGGGTTCGACAATCTGGTCTTGCCTAAGTTATATTACTGTTCGATAGGTGCACTTGCCTTAAGTCGTTGTCAGAGTTAGTTTCCAGGTTTGATCATTCTCTTTTATAAATTTTAAAACTCGACAATCGCACGATCAATTTTTTGGCGCCGTTGCCGAGGAACTAAGATATTAAGAAAACTCTATTTTTATTACTTTAGCCATTATTTTTATTTTCGCAATTTATTTTATTTTTATTTTAAACTTTGCTAAATTTTTTTTCTTTCTTTATTTTCCTAGTAGGTACCTCTAGTTTATGACTAGAAGGAACCCGAGAGGACCTTTGGTATACGATAGTGATATTGAAACTACCGCTTGAAGGAATCGCAGAGAAACCAGACGAGCCCTAGATTACCAAGGAAGGGAACAATGAGACGAATCCAATCCTACTGAAGGGATGGACGAGAATAATCCACCACCGCGAGACGTGCAAGAGAATAACGCTCCGCGTACTATGTATGATTATGCTAAACCTAATTTAACAGGAGCGGAATCAAGTATTGTTAGGCCTGCTATAGCTGCTAATAATTTTGAATTAAAGCCTAGCACTATACAAATGATTCAATAATTTGTTCAATTTGATGGTTTGCAGGACGAAGATCCTAATACTCATATAGCTAACTTTCTAGAGTTCTGTGATACCTTCAAAATAAATGGCGTTTCTGACGATGCCATTCGACTTCGGTTATTCCCCTTCTCACTAAGGAATAAAGCCAAACAGTGGTTAAACTCGTTACCACGAGGGTCAATAACCACATGGGATCAAATGACCGAAAAATTCTTATTGAAATATTTTCAGTCGGCCAAAATGGCCAAGTTAAGGAATGACATATCTTCTTTTGTACAGATGGATTTAGAGACATTATACGACGCAAGGGAGAGATACAAGGATCTTTTGAGAAGATGTCCACACCACAGATTACCGCTATGGCTTCAAGTCCAAACTTTTTACAACGGTGTGAATCCCTCAACAAGACAACTCATTGACTCAGCCGCCGGTGGAACCCTAAACAACAAAACTCCTAAAGCAGCCTACTAGTTTATAGAAGAGATGTTGCTGAAAAACTATCAGTGACAGGTTACAAGGACAAGGCCGACTAAAATAGCCAGAGTTTTCAACCTTGACGCAGTAACCATGCTATCAAATCAGGTAGATATGATAAATAAAAAGCTTGATAGTTTGTGTTCTTCACAGGTACATCCGGTGATGCAATGTGATACAAGTGGGACTGTGGCGAATCCTGAGTACCCACCCTACCAACCCGAGAGCGAACAGATGAATTATGTAGGTAACAATTTCAGATCTAATAATAACCCTTATAGTAATAATTATAATCCAAGTTGGAGGAACCACCCAAATTTTTCGTGGGGAGGACAAGGAAATCAAGGAAATCAAAGACAACAACCTCCCACGAACTTCCAAAATACACCCTATCCACAGGAAAAGAAGCCGAACCTTGAAGAGATGCTGACAAAATTCATGGCAGCCACCGAGAATCGTGTCCAAAAAATGGAGATAATACTCAATGACCAACAAGCGTCGATCAAAGGGATCGAAAATCAAGTTGGGGGACTTACTAAGTCGATCGGGAAACTTACTCAGTCAGTTGGACAAATGGCGAAGCTGATGTCCGAACGATCACAAGGACGTCTACCAAGCAACACTGAGATTAATCCAAAGGAGCAAATCCAAGTCATAACAGCTCAAGAAAGTGTGGGGTTAGATGAACCCACTTCAGTCCAAGAAAAAGAGGTAGAAGAAGGAAAAGCGAGGTAACACAAGAAAAGCCAAAACCGGTAATCAAGGAATACAAACCTCGCATACCTTACCCCAAAGCATTACAAAAAGACGATACAGAGGAACAGTTCGGTAAGTTTCTTAAACTCTTGAAGAAATTACACATTAACTTACCATTTCTTGAAGCTCTTTCGCAGATATCGGATTCACGAAAATTTTTAAAAAAACTCTTGACAAACAAGCGCAAGTTAAATGAAGAGCCACATGTGGAATTGAACGCAGTATGCTCAGCAATGCTACAGAATAGACTACCGCGAAAGCTAAAAGATCCAGGGAGTTTTACGATTCCATGTCTGATTGGGAATTTAACTGTTGATAATGCATTAGCTGATCTAGGGGCAAGTATAAATGTCATGCCTTATAAAATGTTTAAACAACTAGGTCTAGGGAAACCCAAACAAACTAGGATGAGCATTTAATTAGCTGATAAAACTGTTAGAATTCCTAGTGTAACATCCTAAAAATGGGGCTATTTGGAAATAAATTATTTTTCTTATGTATGAACTGCTGTGATATTATTTATGGAATAATAATGATTAATTTAAGGCCTTGTGTTGGCTCGGTTTGGTAGAAAATTTCAGTTTTTAACTTTTAAGGTAGGGAGCCTTAGCAGAAGGGGGTTATAAGAATAAATGGGGATAATTTGGACATAAGATGAGCCTAGAATAAGTGGCAAAGTAAGCCCACTTAAGAGCTGCTTGTGACGCCACCAAGGAGCAAGGGAGAACCTTGGTTCGAGTCACAGAAATCCTCCCTTTTGTTCTTTATTTGGACGGCACATGGGGGAGAGATTTTCTCTCCTTAAATTCTTTTCATTATCTATTTAGATAATAGGATAATGTGAGCTTTTTAATTGGATTTTATTTGTTTAATTCTAGGGATAATTAGATAATAATAGTTTTATTTTGATAATAGTAGATAAAAGGGATAATTAATGGATTATGGAGATTAATTCAAGTTATTTTGAATTAAATCAAATGAGTGGCTAAGAGGATTTTTAGGTGGTAGCCGAAATTTGAACTCCTTGAGCAAGGAGAAGTGGACGGCAAGAGGCTACTAGGGGGGCCGAATCCTATTTAAGGCACATACCTAACACCTTATTTTCCTTTTCTTCATCCATGCACATAGTCGAATTCCCTAGAAAGCAACCTTGCTATTTTTGTTTCTTTTTCAAACGTGTTCAAAATTTCAAAACCTCAATCTTTTGTTTCCCTTTTTGCCGTAATCCCATTATCCCTTCTTTACCTCTCGGTTGGCCGAAGATTGAGCATAGTATCTTTCTGCATCTCCTTTGTTAATCGATTTGGATCAAGGTAAGTAATGGCTGAATATCTATCTCCCCTTTTCCTTCTTTTTTCTGTCGATTTCTTTTACAAGGGGAGGTGCCGATTTCGGCAATGGTTATAAGGCTTCTAATCGAGTAGTGAACGATTCTTCTAGGTGCTCAGGGAACGAAAGTAGTCGACTCAGGCCCTGATCTCTAGCATTCGATTTCGGTAAGTGGTGGTAAGATCAATTTCTTTATTATAACAATTCGATTAAAAGCCGAAGGCTATTAGTTTTACTTACTAATCAATGGTGATTGACGAGCAGATTCGGGAATCAAGTATTGCGATTAGTATCTAAAAGTGTGAAGGTAAGGATTCGGGTTTACAAGGAACCCTCTCAAATTAACTGGTTGGCCGATTGGGCCATAGTACTAACCCGGGTATTTGGCCGAATTTAGGGATCAGTAGATCTAGGGAGGCCGACTCTTCTTTCCGAGATTTAGACTCCTTGTTGGTGACAGGTGTGTACATACACACTATAACTTATTAAATGTGCTGAATATTGTAAATGCTTACTTGATTTATGTAGCATTGGATGATATACCATATCGGTATAGATGGCAATTCAGGTAAGTACCTGTTAATGTGAATTATTATTAATGCTTTTGGGAAGCATGATGTACTGATTTATACATATGATGGCATGTAACATATAATTATGTGATTGATGTGGGATTGACTGAGTGGAGGGGGCAGTGATATTGTGCCGACGGGCACCAGTGTTTTGGTAACACACAGTGACTAAGGTCACCAGAGGTTTGGTACTTCCAGAGGTTTGGCACCTCATAGCGACTTATCCCTGTGGTTAACACCACCGTGGGTTGGCCCCACTTGAGATATGGGATCGTCTGCCAGTGATTTGGTATCACATGATGGGTTGGCCCCATCACCTGATTTGTGTCTACGGACACCAGTGTTTTGGTAACACATTGTGACTATATGTCACCAGTGGTTTGGCACCACCAGTGGTTTGGTACCACAACGGGGTAGACAGTGGCGTATGGCTGGCTAGGTTGGGACACATGACATTTTGCATATTAATTGTTATATGTTGTGTATGAAAAATGTTTTTTTTAAAAACGGGGGAAGGGTTACATACTGAGTCTTGGTGACTCACCTTCTCCTTTATATTTTTCAGGTGACACATAGATCGTGGATATGGAGCCGGGTTGACTCGAGGTGGCCATGTAGTGGACTTGAATTAATTGAACTTCAAATTTAGTTATTTTATTTTGGTATTGGTTATTTTATTTTGGATGTAATAAGGCCTCCTTATACTTTATTTTTGTTATTTTTCCCATATGTTGGATATTTTGTTTAAAACTATATTATAAAAATTAAATTAAAACCGCATGTTTTCCTAAATTAACACGAAAATGTTTTATCGTGTCATCGGGCACACTTGTAATTTCAATATAACTCGGCTTAAATAAATTTTTTTTTTTCAAATAAGCACTAAGTAAAGCTTTTACAAAACGATCAAACAAAAAGATTTTCAACAACTTAAATCGATTTTCTCAAAAATGTTTTCCACTGTAACAAGCTAGATTCGGCCATAAAGTTTGGGCCGGGTTTGGGTCGTTACACCTAGGGTTATTATCGAAGATGTTCTTGTAAAAATTGATAAATTTGTTTTCCCAGTAGATTTTGTTGTCTTCGACATAGAAGAGGATAATTCAATTCCCTTAATTTTAGGAAGACCCTTTTTAGCAACTGCCAGAACTAAAATTGATGTCGACGCAGGTGAACTCATACTTTGTGTAGGTAATGAGACAGTCACTCTTCAAGCTCTCGACTCAGCCAAGACATCGAATGACCAAGAAATAGCTCATGAGGAGCGAAGGATTCATACCGATGACTTAGACGAGTGGAAAACGCACTTCAAAGAGAAATTAGGGATGCAGGAAACAGAATCAAAACCACTCTACAAGACAGACATGTTCAAAATCAGATATCAGGTCTTGTTAAATAAAATAGAGCCACGACTATTCCCTCCGGACCCTGACACAAACAAAGAAATCCTTTTTAAGGTAATCAATGTTCTTCCACACGGAACAGTCGAGGTAAGCAATCCTAATTTTGGTACTTTTAAAATAAATGCTACTCGACTTGAACCATACAACGAAAATATGAGGGAAAATATTCAAACTTTTAAACCACCCTGATTTCGCGAATTCAAGGAAGTCTAGCTTAAGACTATAGACGAGTGCTTCTCGGGAGGCAACCAGAGCACTAACACTAAATTTATTTTTCTTATTTTTATTTTTTCCTTTACCAGAATTTTAACTAACCAAAGGTGCAGATTTCTAGGCCACACGGCCGTGGCCATGGCCGTGTGGATCTTCCGAATCTCCGTACTGACAATAGCAGAAAAGTACGAGTCAGATTTTTGAGTCACGGACCCAACTACCCCACTATGGGCTCCGACAAAACGACACGCCCGTGCTACCCAACCACGCCCACATACTGACTTGTCGAACACGGGTTGGACACGCCCGTGCCTTAAAACCGTGCCAACATACTGACTTGACGAACACAGGCTAAACACGAACGTGGGGTAACCAACATGCCTTGGGACACGGCCTTGCGAGGCGGTCGTGTAAATCGACACGCCCTCAGTCCACGAGCGTGTGAGAGTGACAGGGGCCAAAAATCTGTTTAAAAACCTTTCCCCCCTCTTCTTTTCACTCACCCTTTTTCTTTCTTTCTTTCTTTCTTTTCTCCCTTCTCCCTCTCAGACTTCTCCCTCTTTATAATAAATCTCTAGACTCTTGAGCTACACCAAAATCATATCCATGAAGTGTAAGAGGCCAACCACAGTCTCCTCAAAAGAGACCAATTCACATGAGTTCATGCCGGCAGCTTCAACTACTCGACATGTCAAGGGTCTTTGAGACCAATTAATTTTTACTTTACATTTATATTCTCCTTTATTTTCCTTCTCTTTGACTTTCTTGTGCTTAACTTAGTTTATTTTGTTTTAGTTTCTTGGTTTTAGGTTCTAAAGGCTGCTTGGGAATCACACCCCATCTCCAGAACCATCCTTCAATAAGGACTTCTTAGTCCATTAATCTTTTCTTTTAATTTTTGTTTTCTTCTTAGTCTCCTTCTCTTTATTTTTCTTGTCTTTAATTATATTATTAGTATATTTTTAATGTTTCTTTAGATTTCTTGGCTAAATCTTCACAGGTCCCCCAATTTCTTCATCTAGGACAAAGAGTGTCGATAGCCGCCCACAGAGCCAATACCACCACCGTCGCCTCCAGCTTATCTTTTACCACGACCTCTGCCAACTCTCAGGAAGTGCTACTTCTCCCCTTCTCTTTTAATTTAGCATTACACGATTATTTATCAATCTTTGTACATTGAGGGCAATGTACATCTTAAGTGTGGGGGGTAAAAGTACCTAACTTTTTTCATTATTCTCAAATCCCTGCATTTAGTCTTGTCATATTACTAATTAGGGTGAAATTTTTGATGATTTATGATTTTTATTGATATGTTTTAGAGTAAATTATAGTTAATTGTACATTGATGATTGATACTTTAAGATACTAGAGAATCGAACATGATAAGCCTATTTTTCAAGAAATAAAAATTCGCTAGGTTGTTAAACTGAATCTGAATATTATCTTGAAGTTTGAAATTTACAAGGTTGATATCAAAAATACCCATAATTTTTGTGAGATTTTGAGCCTTATAGAGCATACATTCTTTTTCATGCTCACTTTATTGATTATGAGTATGTCAACACTGATTTGTCATTCTAGAACTTGCCTCGTTTATACATGTCGAGACCACACCTTTGATTCGATATACAGAGATGATTAAGGCACTTAGAACTTAACCACTTACTCCATAAAAAGCCTACCTTCATAATTAACCCCTAGTGAACCTCGTTGATCCTAATAACCCTTTTTATTTACTTACCCATTAATATTAACCTAAAACCCTTCATATTTGTTATCACCATTCTTTTTCGACTTCCCTTATATCGAGATTTGTTTTGATAAGTTGGCTGATTATTTCTATTTTTATTTCAGTATATGAATTTATCGTGTATTATGTACCTAAAAAAATCAAAGTATATTTAGTATTAGTAGGATGAAAAGTGAGTTGTACGTTTGAATTCCAATTATCGAAGAAGAAGCTCGTATTATTATTAGTTTCAAAGTTTCAATCAATGTAATTATTTGTTATTTTTCAGTTCATTATTTTTAGTCAGGTAATCTATCAATTCTATCTCGATTCTAACCCTTTAATTCAGCCTTTATCCACCCCTTTAACCCTAGCCCCGTTACAACCCTGATGAAAGACCTTTTGATTTGTTTATCATCTCATATTATAGTGGTGGAGATTTGATTTTCAGGCAAGCCTATGGGATTAACTTTTCAGGTTTGACTTTTGAGTGCTTTTTCCTGAACCTTAAACACCTCGAGTGATTTGAGTGAATCTTTTGTGAGGATGTCAATCCTTGTCGATTTTGAATCAGAGGTAATTATTTAGATAAAGGGAGACACCTATGTTTTCATGCTACAAATGTATGACTTATATTGTTTGAATCTTTAGGACTCTTTGAGTTAAATTATCCATGTATAAATTATCTATGAATTATGATGAGACATTATTGATAGGGATTGTGAATTATGGAAAGTTCGTTTTAATTGTAAGTAGAGAATTTTGCTTGAGGACAAGTAAAAGCTTAAGTGTGGGGGTATTTGATAAACCATAAAAGTAACATATTTTAATCCCACATTTAGCATATTTTTGGATGATTTATCTTCTGATTTATGTAAAAAGGTGCTCTTAATCCTTTCTTTTCATGTTTTATACTCAGGAAAGCACCCGAGGACTAAAAGAACGTAAAACGGGCTTAAAACAGGCCAATTTGGGCCAAAGAGGAAATCGACACGGCATGGACTTCAAGAAACACTGTCGTGCCTCATGGATAAACTAGAACAGGGCCTTACCATAACTCACACGATCGTGCCCCCATCAACAGACCCGAACATGGCCTGAAGTCAATCCACACGAGCGTGTGACATGGCCGTGTCCCTGTCGTGGCAATGAGCAATTTCACTCGAAAAAGGATGCTTAGGGAGAAAGAAACGTATTCCAAGAGCCTATATAAAGACCTTAAGTCTGACCTTCATAGGGGGCGTCGAGCTAGGCCAAAAAGCCAAGGCAGAAGGCCAGATTCATGGGAAAACACTCGAAGATAGCCAGTTGATCCATCTCAAGAAGCCGGAATTCTACTCAAGACGATGGATCTCTCCTTCAATTCCTTCAGGGGGTTTTAGGGATTTTCTATGTTTTGTGTTATCTTTTCTCTTGAGATGTTTTATTTTACAATTATGAACTAAACCCTTCGGATACCTGAAGGGGATGAAACTTAGATGAATCTTGTTATCGTTTTCTGAACTATATGATAAATACTTGATTTGTTCTTAATTATGTGAGCTTAATTCTTGTGTTGATATTTTGCGGATATTAATTCAAGTTTGATGTGCTTAGGTGGTGGAGCAAAAGTCCCTGCTTAAGAGTAGATTTAGCATAATTAAGCGGAGTTGATCACGCGCCTAGAGATAGGGTGACGAGATTTTGCCAGATTAGGGTGAAACCTAATATAGGAGTCCATAGATCGAGTTACTGCTATTCTAGGGGGTTATTAATGTAGAAAGAGATTTTCGTTAATTAACCTAGGGTTAGACGTTATTCGCCTCAAGAGAGGGTTTAATATACGTCAGGGAGTCTCACGGATCAAGTCAAGTGAATAAATCGTCTGGTTCAGTGTTAGATAACAAGTGAAGTCTAGGTGGATTCCTCCTAGGGTATCGTCTAAATGAACTGAGTCTTTCCAAAGTTATTCCCCAATTTAATCTTTTTGCCTCTGCGTTTTGTCTTAGTAGTTAATTAGTTTAGTTTTAAACAACCAAATCACTTAATATTTAGGCTAAATAATAGAAAGAAAGTTAGTATTAGTACTTTTAGTTCCTTTGGGTTCGACAATCCGATCTTGCCTAAGCTATACTACTGTTCGATAGGTGCACTTGCCTTAAGTCGTTGTCTGAGTTAGTTTCCAGGTTTGATCGTTCTCTTTTATAAATTTTAAAACTCAACAATCGCACGATCACATAGCTTAGTAAGTTATAAGCAATTGTAAAGTATACAATTTAACATTATACAATTTAAATCAATTTAATATGATTATCTACGAAACTCATAAACATAAGTATGGATTATATCACCTTTCATTAACTACCATATTTAGTAGTCTCAACATCGAATACTCATGCATCATTATTCCATCTCAAACAAACTCAAAAATTAATAATCTCATCTCATTTCTTTAGTTTCATATACAAGAATAACTTACCTCATTAGTACTAAATTATCCAACTATCATGAATCACTTACCTGTTTATTTCATCTCGTTTATCACAATTCACTAGTTGATATCCTTGGAGGATCCGTAAACCCACACACTTAGTGCAAACCATGTAATGTATCACACACTTAGTGCCGTTACTTTGATAGAGTGCACACATAGTGCCAATTTCTTGTAATGTATTGCACACTTATTGCCATTACATTATATTACGCACACTTAGTGCCAAATGACTGATTTCACACACTTAGTGCTTGGTGTATAAGTTCGCACACATAGTGCTCTTTGACCCGATCTCCTCCTCATTCATATAATCACATATGATCACATTTTATTCATATAAACACACATATATGTACATGTTTAACCAACCCATTCATCCTATAAAACACCATCACATTCGGCCATATTCAATAAACATGCATACTTACCTATTCAAATACAACCATCACCCATTTCAATTCCACATTTAACTATCTCTTAATTTATATATAATCATTCAATTCAAATAAATCAAAGCTTGTATATATATATATATATATCAACCTTATATTCGGCTAGTACATAATTTATTCAATGTCATATTCGGCATCAAGTATTTAAACATGCTTACTTCTATTTAACATATGCACCTTAATATAGATTAAAATTCAATTCAACCTAATTGCTTAAAAACTTACCTCGAGTATCGACGGACTTTGTTTTCCGACTATTCGATTATCTTTTCCTTTCCCCGATCCAATCCCGATCCTTTTTGTTCTTGATCTAATCAATCTCAAATTAAACTCATTCAACATATTTTCATTCATTTTAGTCCAAAAACACATAATCTAGCAAATTTATGCTTTTACCCCTGACATTTATAATTTTTACAATTTAGTCCCTATTGCATAAAACACAAAATATGCAAAATTTGAACACACTCCTTTAGGGCCAAATGTTACTCATGTCCATACAAATCCATACATTCCCTTTATTTCACATTTTGACCCTTAAATTTACAAATTTCACAATTTAGTCCTAATTACTCAAAATCATCAAAATTTACAATATAAAATATGTTAATCTAAAACATATCTTTAATATATATTCATCAAACATCACAAGACACAAATTTTCATCAATGGTCGAACTCCAAACATGCATCAAAATCAGAAATTCTAGCATGGGTCAAATAGCATTCGAAGCAACAATCTCAAAAACGTAAAAATTATCAAAAACTGAGCTAATCTCATACCTTAATCAAGCTAGAACAATGCCGAAACCCCTTGAAATTTTTCTCTTCTTTTCTCTTTTTAGTTTCGGTCAAATGAAAAATAAAAGATGTAAAAGGTTTTTTGAAACTCATTTTGGAAAATTGATTTAATTTTCTAAAAGCTATAGATGAAGACACTTTCGGTTTACCGTGCTATGAAATTCCAAGCATAAATGAGCTATCAAAGTGGAAGCTATCATAAAGGCTCTTGTAGCTAGTCTACTGGTCCTGCTTGAGATATGGATCTAAATATAGCGTAATGATGCCTACAATATGATCCATGTATCAACCCAACATAAAAGAAAGGGATACTTATTGCTTGCTTATTCTAACTAATAGCCAAAAACATTTTAATTTGACAATTTCTAAGAGTTATGAATTGTATAGAGAAATAAACAAAAACTTTCTAGTATATGAGCCTATAATTTAATACATCAGATAATCTCTACACTGTGTTACCTTTTTACTTGGGGTTATAAAAACTTAATTGGAAGTTTATTTGTTAAGCAACCTGAAATCTTAAAACAGGGGAAGAAATATACACGTAGAAGAAAGAAAGGGAAAGAAGAATGAGAGATTGAGAGATTATGAACCTGAAAGAAGAGATATAAAGATTCTGGGAATTCAAGGGATGTGAACAAAGAAAAGAAATATGGGAAAAAGTGTTTGTAAGAGAAAGAAATGAGGAAGGAGAAATAGAAAATAGGTAAAAAAAGAAAACGTACCGGAGACGAAGATGAAGGGCGAACGTGCTGTTGATTTGGGAAAAAATGTTGGAAGAAATCTGGAGCAAGGGAGAAGAAAGCAGGCTATTTTGGGTGGAAGAAATCTGGAGCAAGGGAGAAGAAAGCAGACTATTTTGGGTGGAAGAAATCTGGAGCAACGGTGAATAAGCAGGCTATTTTGGGGATAAATTTTATGCCTGTGGTGTTGAATAGCAATTCAAAGCCCCCATGCAGGAATACCTATTACAGCATATGAGGGAATACGAGGGTAATAGCAAAACTATGGAATCATGTAAACGGTGAACCAAACGGTACAATAGCAAAAAATTACTGTAGCACTCAGAATTGGGCAGGAATGGAATGGCTATTCATGCCAACCAAACATGGTGAACACGACCTGTAGCACGAGCGTGTCTAAGGATCACACGAGCGTGTTCCTTAGACCACACGGGCGTGTGAGACTTGCACCTTGAAAACATTTTTGAAATGTCGCGAAAAATTAGTCCCGACTCGATTCCAATGCTCGTATTGGGCCTCGAGGTCCATCTAAGAAACGTTATAAATAATCTCGGTTAATGAGTAACGATTGACATGATTTATCTGAATATGTTCTAAAAAGTTTTGGTAACGCTCCGTAACCCTATTCTGGCACAGATACAAGTTAGGGGTGTTACAAAACCAATAGGAAAATGATTTTTAAAACTTTGGTATAATTGTTTTATAACTACCACTATTTTGCACCCTTTTACAAAATAGTCCTTATTCAAAATAAAAGGTTTTTTGAAACTCATTTTGGAAAATTGATTTAGGGTCTGTTTGTTTGTGGTATTTTGTTTTCTGGAAAATATTTTCCATCTTTTACTATGTTTGTTTGACCAAAGGAATTGATTTTCCAGAAAATCAATTAGAGAAACACGGGAAAATTTCCCCTTCTTTGTGTAAAATGTCTTACAGATTTTTTTCTGTAAGACATTTTCCAGAAAACACACCCCCAGCCGCTCAGTTCCTTCTCATTTTATTTCCTTCTTATTTCCTCTCCGTCCATCAACGTCAGCCTCTCCTCCTCATCGGTGTGCTTCTTCTTTTTGGGTTATCAACAGGTTCTTTTTTCCTTTTCTCTATCTATTGTTTTTGTTCATCGAAGGTAGATTTCTACTCATATTTGTTAGTGTTTTTGGTCTTTGCCTTGTTGTGCTTTGCTGTGAGAGAGGGTGAGTGTTTGCTGGTCAATCTGTAGAATGTGATTTTTATATGGGGGAAATACAGTGAACGTGTTCTTCTTTGTCTTTCGAGTCTTAAACTAAAACAACACTCTCACGCTTTGAAGAGAACATGATTAGTGTGTTTTTCCTCCGTGAAATTTCCCATTTTTTTATACGGCAAGAGATAAAATAGAGAAAAGAAGCCAATTTTTTGTAGAGGAAGATAGTGAGATATCTTAGGAATTTGAGCTGTTTTACATTTTTGAGAGCCATGCTTGTCTCTTGAGAGTTGAAAAGTTTTTCTCTTTCTTGAGTTCTGAGTCTCCCTTCTCCTTTTCTTCTCTTCTTCTTGTGATGTGAAAATTTTATTTCTTTGGTCCATTTCTTCGTGCTAGCTTGTAATTATTTTTCCAACTTTTTGGTTCTTTATCACGCAAAACAATGCTATGATGATACATAAAACTTGAAGTTTTAGCTCATCATGTTCCAGTGCAGGAAAAAAATGGTATTTGTTGAAATTGCCTGTACTTACAAGAAAGTTACCTTAGTTATGGTGTATGCATGTTTCCTTGGGGGATTTTTTCTTGCTCAGATATGAAAGGGGTAGTATCAAAGAAAGAAGAAAAGGAAGAAGACATGGAGAAACAAGTTGAGCCAATCTTGTTCTTTTGCTGATAGGTCTTAAGTTGCAACAGAGCTACCACCACTCAGTGACTGTGAAAGTGAATGAACAAATAAGGACCAAAATGGAGGTGATTAGGTTCCTTATTAAATTGCCTTGCTTATTAATTCTTCACTTGCTATCAATGCATACTTTCCGTGAACAACTTCAATACTGGATTCCTTCAGTTAGTATTGCAACTTTCTCTTGCACTAGCTAGCCTCCCAACCTAGGCTTAATTATTTGTTAAGCACCTTATTGCAATCAAGAGGTCTTGTTGATCCTAAACTTCTTGCAAGAGAGACCGTTTGTATGTTATCATTTTTTCTCTTCTTTTTAAATATTTTCCTATATTGCTTATGTGATAAATTCAATGCTTTTGCTTGATTTTAACATTTGTTCAGTGTTTCCCTGTGTTATTTTAGTTCTTGTGTCATTCTACTGAAATTTATTTTTTGCTTATTTTCATGCAGTTAGTGTAAGTGAAATAGAAGCACTTTGTGAGCTTTTCAAGAATATAAGCAAAGCTGTTATAGATGATGGGCTGATCAACAAGGTCTTAGTTTTTTCATAGTTCCCATTTTGTTATATAATTGATATCTTTTGTTATGTTTGTCAAGTTTTTTGGCTTGATGATTACTCCTAGTCTTGAGTTGGACGATACCATACCTACTTTTCATAACTCAGTATGGACGATACCATACCTACATTTCTTAACTCAGTACGGTTGATACCATACCTACATTTCACAACTCAGTATGTGTAACATCCCGAAATTGGGCCTAGTAGGATTGGGCCCATTGGGCCTTGAGCATAGGAGTGTTTAAAATTTTTGAGAACAAGAGAACGACATTATTTCAAGTTAGACTTATTAGGAAGGTGATTTTAGAAAGTTAAGGGGGTTCTATGAAGTTCCGGGTTCAAGTTGGGCCTTAGTAAAGTTTTGTGTTTAAGCCTATTAAGGAAATATAGTAAGTGGCATCAAGGCTTATGGAAATAAAAGAGTAAATTGCTAGCATAAATGAGCATATGGCAAGGAGGTTATGGCATCAAGTGAAGTACCTTGAGGGAAGAGGTTCAAATCCCATTGTGTGCAAATTTTGACTATTATTTTTGTACTATTTCCCTAAATTTCGGCCAAGCTTGTAAATATGGCAAAATTGGATTTTTAAATTATGGTAAGGTGGACTTATTAAATTGTGGAAAAGTATGGTAAGGAGGAAAATAAGGAAAAAAGAAAAAAAGGAATAAAAGAAATAAAGAATTTGGAGAGTGGAGTAGGTGGATGAAAAAGAAATAAAAGAATTTGAGGAGTGGAGTAGGTGGATAAAAAAGGAATAAAAGAATTTGTGGAGTGGAGTAGGTGGATAAAAAAAAAGAGAGATAAAAAGAAAGAAAGAAAGAAAGAAGAGATAAAAAAAAAGGGTTATGAAAATAAAGAAAAGAGAAGTATCATCTTTTCTTCTCTTCATCACCACCTAAAATTGGTAGCAAACAAGGGTTGGAGAGCTCAAAAATTTCAGCAAACAAATCCTTTAGCAAGTAAGTGATTTTGATGACTTTAGTTGATAATTTTTGTATTTTTGGAGCCCCAAAGCTTAAGCTAGCTAATGAGGGGACTAATTTGTAATATGGTTGAGAGTCTAGGGACTTGCCATGAGAGAGTTTATGCTGGTTGCAAGGTCTCGAAGTACTTTATCAAAGGTTCAATCGAAAACCTATCCCTCGTTATAAGTGACTCGGATTTTTGGTGCCGCGGAGAGCATCGCGTTACGAATTCCGAATAAGGTGTGTAATCTCATACTCTTCCGAATATATGTTTGAAATGGTGAGAAAATCTCACATCTCTCTGAAAGTTTACATGAAATATTCTGTGATTCGGTAGAAATATCGAAGAAAATTGATAACCGGTATCCGTGATCAGTCGGACGTGCGTTTGATGGTAGTGATAATCATGTTTTGTAATAAAACAGTTTCAGTTAGAAGCAGTAACGTGTTTTTGAAAAATCACTAAAAATAGGAGAAAAGGAATTAGAAAGTGAATAAGATATCAAATTAAATCTTACTGTGTCTATTTTAATATGGAAGAAACGGAGAAGGAAAAGGAATTTTACATTCTGAGATATCTTGATTTTAGTGATACTGGTTCTGATTAACTTCGGGGTTCACTGATCTGTTTTGGAAAAATCATATAAAATTGTACAAAATGAATTATTGGTTATAATTTATATGTATGGATTCCTTAGTGAGTCTATTTTCAAGAGAAACAAGTTGGAACAGTATATGAAAACTTTAAAGTGAGATATTTGAAATTAAGTTAAGAGAGGTCAGAATCATTAGACAGTGAAACAAGGGAAACTTTAAGGAATAAACTGTACTAAATGGCTAGGTCAAAAATTCTGGAAAAAATTTCAGTAAGAAGATACATGAGTCTAGTTTCAAGGAAATTTTACGGATCTAGATTTCGAGTTTTCTAACTCGAATTATAACTAATTTAGTCAGTATGACGCAAATGGACAGTTTAAATTTGTATGTCCCAAATTACTAGTTAAGTTTTAGTTGCGAAATTACCCCGTTTGGGCTTAAAATGGATTTTTGACCAATAGTTCCGTAGAGACCCAAATAGAGTTCTGTATCACTCGAGGCGATAGTGAATCTTCGAAAACACCGTTAAATATGAAATTACTGAATTACCCTTGTAGGGTAAATTACCGAATTACCCTTAGAGAGTAAATTATCGAATTACCCTTAGTGGGTACGATTACTGAATTACGAAATGTCCCTATGGGCCAAACTACGAAAATATCCTTTATGGGCCAAAATGTTATAATTGCTATATGGGCCAAATGTTATATTTGCTACATAAGCCATATTTGGTATAAGTGGTGACCGATTGTGTATTTTGGTTTTTAAGGGTAAATCGACAGGCATAAGGAAGTTCTGGGATCGTGTTAAATTCAAGTAGCTAAGGATTTCGCTAAATAGTAAGGTGTGTGATTAACCCACTGTTTTCCGGGTTTATGTTATATTGTATGTGTGGTGTAAATGCTAATGTGTGCAGTGACAATTATGAATGGATACCCTTAAGGGGTATATCGAAAATCAGGTCAGTGTTAAATATTAAGAATGTGAATATGCCAATGAGAATATGTTTGTATGCCGAATAGCATGTGCATGCATCATTTTATTATGTTATGACATTATCATATGTTGCATGTGCATGGGATGGGATCTGAATGTGAAAGAAGAAAGGGTGTACATTATGTACGTGGTCTAATGTTAGCCTTGTGCTACATTAGCGCTTGATGTTAGCTATGTGCTTCATCAAGGGAGGTGTTGGCTAGGTGCCACATCTCGGCGGTTGATAGCTGTGTGCATCACCGTAGATTGATTGATATGTGGGATCACTTATGTGATCGGTGGCCTAGCCACGACCTTGAGTAGCAAGTCTGCCAGGTAAGATATGTGGATCACTATGTGATCGGTGGATTAGCCACGGCCTTGGGCAGGGGGTCTGCCAAGGTAGGTGTAAAGGATGGACCCTAGGCTGGGTTGGGTGCATTTTGCATAAATCTGTCTGCTATGTGAATTAATGTGGAAATGGGCCAAGCCCAGTATGTGGAAACATGTGGTTGATTACACCATTATAAGAATGTGATGTGGTTGTGGGCCAAGCCCAATAAGTGAAAGCATGTGATTAAATTATCTTAATATCTGTTATATGGGTTATTATATGGTTTGACATGTGGATGGAATTCAGTGGTCTAATTACACACTGAGTCTGTATGACTCACCCAATTTTTACCAACATCGCAGGTGACGCATAGTGCTTGGACCGGGTTGGAGTGGATACGAGGTGGCCCATGCAGATGATAAATTTATTTGTTTTACACATTTTATTTATGAAAGGTTATTTATTGTAATAATGGCCTTTTAAAGTATTTACGGATTATTATTATGTTTTAAGTTGGATTGTCAATTATATTATCATCTGGAAATGTTTATTTTTAGCAACTTAAATTTTAAAAATATGTATTAAAGTTTCAACCTGGATATTTTGTAATAACTTAGTTTTATTTGGAATTTTAAAATACCAAGATTTTACAAAGAAGCAAAATTTTTTTTTATGTTTTTACTTTAAGTCAAAATATTTTTCAAACGTTTTCCGCAGTGACATACCAGATCCGGTCAAGGCTCGTGGGCCGGGTTTGGGGTGTTACAGTATGGATAATACCATACCTACGTTTCACAACTCAGTATGGTTAATACCATACCTACGTTTCACACTTTTCCATGGATTAACCATGGTCTTATCCGTCAATTCATCACATGTCACGATACAAACGTACTCAATTCTGCGTTTTTCCTAATTTGAATTGCCGCCTTTATTCTTTCATTTTATCATAATTTTCATAATTCCACAGCAAATTCAGATTTAACAACACATTATATCATTCAATCATTCACAAATAAACATATAAATTCAACCATATGAACTTACCCGGCTGATTCGTAGTAGATATTGAAATTTAGGGGCTATTCTGCAACTTTTTCTTTTCCCCGTTCTTCTTTGAATTCTTGATCTATAATGTAAAATATTTTTACTCATTAGCATTTATTTCATTTCTATTTCACTTCATAATTTATGCTCTTCAATTTTTAAAATTACACTTTTACCCCAAAAGTTACAGTTTTTACAATTTAGTCCTTGCTCAATTCAGCCATCAATTGAACTAATTTTTCTCAATTAACACTTTATTCTATCATTACAAACTATTTCACAACCTTTTATATTCTGAATTTCAACACCAACCTCTAATTCACAACTTTTTCACAATTAGATCCTAAATATCATTTCCTATCAAAATCACTTAATAAAACCACCTTAATATGAAATTAGAATTTAAATTTCATAATAATTCATCATAAACTTCCATTTCTCAGCAAGGGTAACTTTTAATTTTACCCACCAAATCAAAAACTAATGAATTCTATAAGTGGATCTAGTTGTAAAAGTCATAAAAACATAAAAATTATCAAGAAAAAGCAAGAATTAAACTCACAGGATGTAAAAGTATGAAAATAAGCTTTCTCCAGAACTCCTATGGCGTTTTGGCTGAGATAGTGTGAAGATATATCTAGATTCTTTTCAATCTTATCTTTACTAAACATGTTAAAATTACAAAAATTCCAATTTTGCCCTTATTTCCCTTATCTTCTGCTGATTCCCTTGCCTTTGCCGTCCAACCTTCTCACTTTTAGGTTTAATTGCCCTTTAAATCCTTTTTCTTTTAACACTTGAGCTATTTAATTCTTGTTGCAATTTTGCATTTGTTACAATTTAATTCTTTTTATTTAATTGGCTACCCAAACATTTAAATTTCTCAACCAAACTTTAATACTAACTTAATAACACTCCATAAATATTTCTAAAAATATTTATGGCTCGATTTTCAAATTCGAGGTCTCGATACCTCGTTTTTGACCCATTTAACCTAATAAATTCTTTTAATTCACCAAATTCACCAATTCACAAATTCTTCTGAATTCTCACTTGACTCGTAAATATTAAATTACTATCTTATTCAATCTTACCTGTCGGATTTAGTGATCTCATATCACCATTTCCGACACCACTGAAAATTAGGCCGTTACACTATAAATATCTGTCCATAAAAGATTAGACTAAACAATCAAAGCTGTAAATCAATCTATCAGTGTGCCAGGCCAAAAAAAAGTAAGAGTATTGGAGAAATAAGTTGGACCACTAAGTAAAAGGACAACTTTATTCTTAATGCTTATTAAGACAAAAGTCTTACTCCAGTCCAGACATAAGCATTTGATAATAATCTTCATTTCAATTTCTTTTTCCAGCATTGATTAGGAAAGGCGTGATACAGAATGTGCAATGGTCTGAAGATAGAGATAGCACGAAAAGCTAATAGCAATCTCAGTAAAGAATCAAGAATTTTCGCATCTTAACTTAAATCAAGCAAATGCAACAAAGCAAAACACGAGTAAATAAACACCATACCATATATTCTCGAGAGAGAAGGTGAAAAGTGAAAACAGATCAGGAAATAGATTATGAAGGTTAAAATAAGATACACACACTTAGATGAAAAGAAAAGAAAAATTGCAAAACAAGCAACACGAAACAAACTTTCAGACTACTAGAGACCAACAGAACCTTAATTACATATTTTTAGATTAAAATTAGGTTTAATTACTAGTAATTAGTGAGAGATTAGATCCAGAATGGCCACTCCACTCTTTTGAAGAATTTAGAGTTCTCTTCTAGGAAGATGTTAGATCAAGCTTTGAAGATGATCAAATTTGAAGATTAGCTTGGAGAATTGAGAATTTATTTTCCTTTTTATTTCCTTTTCCTTTTATCTAGATTTGATTGGATTGATTGGATTAATGTTGCTGCTTAGATATAGGATCACTTATGGAAGAGTGTTGAACTAATTTACTAGATTTAAGATTCATGATGAATCTTATTATGAATTCTTGATTGATTCTTGAGTTTTATCTTCACAATATTTTGGCTATTGGACTTAATGTGGATTAATTGATTAACACCCCCAAATTAATCTGATTTCATGCTTGTGATCTGGAGAAGTTGGTTCTTCTTGGAACACCCAAGCACCATAAGTCCATGAGAAACACCAAATCAAAACCTCCTAGGAACAAACACTATAGAGTCTCACAAAGCAAGTATAGCAGCTATCAAAGTGGAAGCTATCATAAAGGTTCTTGTAGCTAGTCTACTGGTCCTGCTTGAGATATGGATCTAAATACAGCGTAATGATGCCTACAATATGATCCATGTATCAACCCAACATAAAAGAAAGGAATACTTGTTGCTTGCTTATTCTAACTAATAGCCAAAAACACTTTAATTTGACAATGTCTAAGAGTTATGAATTGTATAGAGAAATAAACAAAAACTTTCTAGTATATGAGCCTATAATTTAATACATCAGATAATCTCTACACTGTGTTACCTTTTTACGTGGGGTTATAAAAACTTAACTGGAAGTTTATTTGTTAAGCAACCTGAAATCTTAAAACAGGGGAAGAAATATATACGTAGAAGAAAGAAAGGGAAAGAAGAAGGAGAGATTGAGAGATTATGAACCTGAAAGAAGAGATATAAAGATTCTGGGAATTGAAGGGATGTGAACAAAGAAGAGAAAATATAGGAAAAAGTGTTTGTAAGAGAAAGAAATGAGGAAGGAGAAATAGAAAACAGGTAAAAAAAGAAAACGTACCGGAGACGAAGATGAAGGGCGAACGTGCTGTTGATTTGGGAAAAAATGTTGGAAGAAATCTGCAGCAAGGGAGAAGAAAGTAGGCTATTTTGGGTGGAAGAAATCTGGAGCAAGGGAAAAGAAAGCAGACTATTTTGGGTGGAAGAAATCTGGAGCAACGGTGAAGAAGCAGGCTATTTTGGGGATAAATTTTATGCCTGTGGTGTTGAATAGCAATTCAACGCCCCCATGCAGGAATACCTATTACAGCATATGAGGGAATACGAGGGTAATAGCAAAAATATGGAATCAAGTAAACTGTAACATCCTGAATTTTTGGGCCTATGCGTTTAATGGGTGGATATGTTTAATGTGTTAGTTTAAGTGTTAGGGATCCAAATTGGGCTCAGGCTTAGGCAGAGGCCTTGATTAAAATTATCTGTTTGGGCATTATAGGGTTTAAAAGGTAGTATCTATGCTTAAAATACCAAAGTGGGCTTGTGCCCCAATCTTAGTAGGTGACGCCACACAAGGGAGTAAGGGGCCCAAATTTAAGTTTCATGGAGCCCAATTCTTTTAATTTAAGTTAGCTAAATTTTGGGCATTAGGATTAGGTGGAATGGATGGCAACAAGGCTAAAATTTAGGGGTTTTAATGTTTAAAATATGTGGATAATAAGCAGATAAAGGCTATTATTTAGGAATTTATTTTATGTGGATAATAAGCAGATAAAGGCTAAAATTTAAGGATTTTAATGATTAAAATATGTGGATAATATGCTGATAAAGGAGGGAGGAGTTAAAGATAATTAAGTCTCTTTTAGATGAGCTAGTAGATTAAGATAAAGGAGAAAAGATAGGATTTATCTGCAAGGTTAGGTAAGTGCCGAAATTTCTATAAATAGGGGGAATATTTCTTCAATTTCAGCATTTGGGTTTTTCTCTCATTCTTTTCTCTTCTTCTCTGAGTAAAAGCCGAAAACTCCTAAAGTTCCATCTTCTTCTTCATTCTTTGCAAAAAGCCGAAATCTCTAAGCCTATTCCCTCATATTCACTTTGATTCAAAAGCCGAAACTACATCTCTATTATTCTATTCTTAGCCCTCCCTTCAAATCCTTTGTTCTTCCAAAAGTCGAAATCCATAGGATCTCACCTCCTGAAGTTGCCGAATCCTCTTTAATGGAGTCTACTTGTGCCGGAATCTGAAGGAAACAATAGGTAAATGTTGATTTCGGGATTTCAATGTTCTTTCGGCTTTCCAAAGTCCTTAGCCGAATGGCTATTAGAAACCAATCTCTTATTTCACTCTTCTTTTCGGCATTCCGGGATTTGAAGAAGGAGGCCAATCGCATAGATCTCTAAGTTATAGAATCGTGTTACTTTCGGGATTTCAAGGTAAGAGGATTTGTTTATTTATATGTATAAAATCGGGTAGAATACTAACCATGGCCGAATATAGGAGAGGCCTATTTTCGTAATTTTTTCGGCTTTTGAGCAAGGCTATAGATTGAGGATAATAGATCTGGATAGCAAGGACATCGACTAAGAATATTGGATTGTCTACTAATATGTGTTATTAAATCTGTTTATATTCTGTTAAATGCCGAAATTCCGGCATAACGGTTGAAAACCCGAAGAGGGTAAAGGTGAATCACCAGGTTAGTGATTTCTGTCATTCTAAAGTGAATGGTTCTGTCAATATGATCTGATATATATATATATATATATATATATATATGTATGCCAATTTCTATGTATGCATGGGTTGGGTTTGATGAAAGAAGGAAGTTATATGTTGTAGCGGTTTTTACCGTGATCTGTTATAGCGGTTCCTTACCGTGATCTGTTGTAGCGACTTTGGCCGTGATCTGTTGTAGTGGCTATGGCCATGATCTGATGATGAGCAGCACGATTGACATCAAGGCGTGTAGCGGTGAGGGTTGATTGTAGAAATCCCCAATGGTGTGAATGGCTGGTACGGGGGCGTGTAGCGGATGGAAACCTAGGATTTGGGTTGGGCTTTGCATATTATTTTTGTTATTTATATTTTGATTAATATGTTTTATGGGGCTAAAGCCCAAATCTAATGGTGCATGAGGGTTGCACACTGAGTCTCGCGACTCACCCTTTTATTCTAACCATCTCAGGTGACACTTAGGGCATCGGACAGGGCTGGAAAGGAGAGCAAGGTGGCCATGCGATAGGGCTTTGAGGATTCAGCAAAAATACTTAGTTTAATATTTGATTTTCATTTAATTAATGGGTTTAAATTTCCTTGTAATAAGGCCATGGGCCACTAGACTACCATTTATGTTTTGGGATTTTATTACTGGGCTTTTATTTAAATTTTATGTTTTCAATTAGGTTAAGACATGTATGAAATTTCAGTTTTCATTTAAAATCCACCAAGATAAATTATAACCTAATATTTTATTCTTTAATGAATTCTTAAGCTTTCGGAATAATGGTGTAAACCTAGTAATTATTTTCCAAATTCCGACATCTTTTGCAAAATCTCTTAAGTGACATACCAGATCCGGTCGTAGTGTTTGGGCCTGGTCTGGGGTGTTACATAAACGGTGAACCAAACGGTTTAATAGCAAAAAATTACTGTAGCACTCAGAATTGGGCAGGAATGGAATGGCTATTCATGCCAACCAAACATGGTGAACACGACCTGTAGCACGAGCGTGTCCCAGGATCACACGAGCGTGTTTCTTAGACCACACGGGCGTGTGAGACTTACACCTTGAAAACATTTTTGAAATGTCGCGAAAAATTAGTCCCGACTCGATTCCAATGCTCGTATTGGGCCTCGAGGTCCATCTAAGGGACGTTATAAGTAATCTCGGTTAATGAGTAACGATTGACATGATTTATCTGAAAATGTTCTAAAAAGTTTTGGTAACGCTCCGTAACCCTATTCTGGCACGGATACAAGTTAGGGGTGTTACAAAACCAATAGGAAAATGATTTTTAAAACTTTGGTATAATTGTTTTATAACTACCACTATTTTGCACCCTTTTACAAAATAGTCCTTATTCAAAATAAAAGGTTTTTTGAAACTCATTTTGGAAAATTGATTTAGGGTCTGTTTGTTTGTGGTATTTTGTTTTCTGGAAAATATTTTCCATCTTTTGCTATGTTTGTTTGACCAAAGGAATTGATTTTCCAGAAAATCAATTACAGAAACACGGGAAAATTTCCCCTTCTTTGTGTAAAATGTCTTACAGATTTTTTTCTGTAAGACATTTTCCGGAAAACACACCCCCAGCCGCTCAGTTCCTTCTCATTTCATTTCCTCCTTATTTCCTCTCCGTCCATCAACGTCAGCCTCTCCTCCTCATCGGTGTGCTTCTTCTTTTTGGGTTATCAACAGGTTCTTTTTTCCTTTTCTCTATCTATTGTTTTTGTTCATCGAAGGTAGATTTCTACTCATGTTTGTTAGCATTTTTGGTCTTTGCCTTGTTGTGCTTTGCTGTGAGAAAGAGTGAGTGTTTGCTGGTCAATCTGCAGAATGTGATTTTTATATAGGGGAAATACAGTGAACGTGCTCTTCTTTGTCTTTCGAGTCTTAAACTAAAACAACACTCTCACGCTTTGAAGAGAACATGATTAGTGTGTTTTTCCTCCGTGAAATTTCCAATTTTTTTATACGGCAAGAGATAAAATAGAGAAAAGAAGCCAATTTTTTGTAGAGGAAGATAGTGAGATATCTTAGGAATTTGAGCTGTTTTACATCTTTTGAGAGCGATGCTTGTCTCTTGAGAGTTGAAAAGTTTTTCTCTTTCTTGAGTTCTGAGTCTCCCTTCTCCTTTTCTTCTCTTCTTCTTGTGATGTGAAAATTTTATTTCTTTGGTCCATTTCTTCGTGCTAGCTTGTAATTATTTTTCCAACTTTTTGGTTCTTTATCACTCAAAACAATGCTATGATGATACATAAAACTTGAACTTTTAGCTCATCATGTTCCAGTGCAGGAAAAAAATGGTATTTGTTGAAATTGCCTGTACTTACAAGAAAGTTATCTTAGTTATGGTGTATGCATGTTTTCTTGGGGGATTTTTTCTTGCTCAGATATGAAGGGGGTAGTATCAAAGAAAGAAGAAAAGGAAGAAGATATGGAGAAACAAGTTGAGCCGATCTTGTTCTTTTGCTGATGGGTCTTAAGTTGCAACAGAGCTACCACAACTCAGTGACTGTGAAAGTGAATGAACAAATAGGGACCAAAATGGAGGTGATTAGGTTCCTTATTAAATTGCCTTGCTTATTTATTCTTCACTTGCTATCAATGCATACTTTCCGTGAACAACTTCAATATTGGATTCCTTCAATTAGTATTGCAACTTTCTCTTGCACTAGCTAGCCTCCCAACCTAGGCTTAATTATTTGTTAAGCAACTTATTGCAATCAAGAGGTCTTGTTGATCCTAAACTTCTTGCAAGAGAGACCGTTTGTATGTTATCATTTTTTTCTCTTCTTTTTAAATATTTTCCTATATTGCTTATGTGATAAATTCAATGCTTTTGCTTGATTTTAACATTTGTTCAGTGTTTCCCTGTGTTATTTTAGTTCTTGTGTCATTCTACTGAAATTTGTTTTGTAATAACCAAATTTTTGCCCGGATCCTCGATCAAACCCGGGGCCCATTAAGAAACCGATACCAAGTAAAACAAATTAAACCCAATGCCAATACCAAGCCCAAATACAAATAGCAGTTCAAAATAACGACCATTAAACCCAATAAATAAGATCAGTCCAATAAATGTCCAATTACAACAGAAGATGGCCCAAAACTGCAGTTTAAGCCCAAAACAAACCAAACCCAAATTAAACAAAAAATTAAAGATAAAATCCAAAAAAATAAACAGTCCCTTTTAAACAGTGGTTACAAGCCCGATTTGTCAGGCCCGGTACCCCAAGACCAATAACCCAGTATCAGACCCAACATTGAAGCCCACCTATCCTAACCCAAACTGACCAAACCCAAAACCTACAACAGCCCAATCATCAAACACAAATTAATCAGAAACCCTAGGGCCTCTATTTCCAGCGCCGCCACCAACCCATCGTCTGCCCAGCGCGCGCGTCGTTTCCACGCACACCACGCGCGCCACTCTTCACGCGTCTTTAGGTCGTTCCGGCTCCCACGCGTACTGATCCCCGTACCCACGCCCTGACACCAGATGCTCCCTAGGCGTCTCGGTCAGCCACTATCCCGACATCTCCAGCACCATCACGCCTGCGCCCACTGTCGGTTACCACTCACCCTCGCGCGCCCCGATCACTTCGCCCATCACCTGCAACAAGCACCGAGCAACAGAAACGAAGCAACGACAGAGGAGGATGGAGCAAAATAATAGAAAATCAAATAGATCAGTGTATTCCTGGCTATAAAGCCATCAAATGTCGATGTAAAAGGGGTTCCGACCTCGGTGTTACAAAATCTCAATAAGAAAAAGAATCAACAGCATTCGAAAATTAGAAAAACGGGGAGGGGCTTCTCTTTGAAAAAAACCATTCGTTACCAGATAACAAGAGGCAAACTGGAAATCAAAATACTAAGAGGTGGGATCCAGCTATTTGTTTTCAAGTATTTTCAGTTCTTTGTTTTTGGTTATTTCAAGTTTTTAAAAGCTATAATAAACAAAGGAGAAGGGCATACCTGAACCGGGACGCGTCGTCGGAACTCATCCCGTCGCTGCGGATCGGGGTCGGAACTCCCGGATTCGCTTTTGAGGCACCGAGGCTAGGGTCTTCGAAATAGGGCTTTGAATAGGAGAAGGGTTCCCCGCCATATGATCTCAGCCACCAAACGTGATGGTGGCGGGATGAAGGGACGAAGGAAGGCCGACCGTCGGTCGAAATGGAGAGAAAAGGGTGAGTTTATTTTCGTTTTTGAAGTGGGAGGGCTGCAGAAATGAAACAAAAGGGGAGATTTAGGCTTTTAAATGACCCGTTCGACCCGACCCGTGTAGCAAGGGATCCGCGCGACTCTGCCCTTAGAGGGAAAATTATGCATTAGGTCCTCCCATGTTACGCATTCGTTTAAATCTCGACTAATTTCAGTTATCGGTATTCTTAATTTTGCCCCGAATATGGTGCGTTTTTTTATTTAGTCCCGCATCGAAACGCTGCGCATGGGACTGGGTTATTTACCCATCCGGCCCTCGCAAGCCCACGCGTGAGCCTATGTAGTCCCTGCCCGCCTCTGTGTCCATTTACAATTTCGGCCCTTGTTGTTTAAATTTCCTTGCAGTTAGTTTCCAATCTGTTTAAAATGTTGTGTAATTATTTATTTTAGTCTTATTTGCTATTTACTATGTTATTATTATTATTATTATTATTATTATTATTGTTATTTTTTTTACACTATTGTTATTGTTATTATGTGGTACATATTTTGCATTATTATTATTATTATATTTTGCTACACTCCTATTATTACTACTATTATTATTATATCTATCACTGCCATTATTAAGTATTATTATTATGTTGTTATATTGTACATACATCATATTATTATTATTATTATATTTATGATTACTACTATTATTATTGTTGCTATTATTATATTTATCATTACTATATTATTATTATCATTGTTATTACTATTATATTTATCGTTGTTGTCATCATTATTATTGTTTTTGTTGCTTTATCATATTATGTATATGTCTGTATATGCTATTATTTATTTAGCTTCCACTCACATGTTTATGCCTATATTGTTTCACATATGCCTCTATTTTCATCATCATCGCTATTGTCTATATTATTGTTCCCTCGTCGGTATCGTTCATGCATGTTACTATTATTCCCACGTTATGTACTATGTGTATTATGTTATTCGTGTTACATTACCGTTATTTGACGAGTGTAACCCCTATTCACGCTTTGAATAATATTTTTCCAAACCTAACCTAATCTTTTATCAATTTCATCCAAAAACAAAAGTCTTTCAAAATAAGGCAATATTCGGGTGTTTAGAAGCTCGAAAGACAACATCCTAACGTGCTGGGTGTTGATTTTTCGATCAACTAAAATAACTAAATATCCTTTTCGCACATTTTGAAGACCAAAGATGGTCTCGGTATCGAAGTATAAATATGTTACGTCCTAACGTGCTGGATGTGATATTTTTATTCCTTTGGAACGAGTCAAATCTTTGGACTCAAACCTACTTGAAATAATCCTTTCCTCGGGAACCTTTCAACTCCAAATACGTTCAAGTTTGCAACATTGGGGCAATATCAATCAATTCGGTACCGATTTTGGGCGTTGCAAGGGTGCTAATCCTTCCTTGCACGTAACCGACTCCCGAACCGTTTTTTCTCAAGTTGCGTAGATCAAAATGCCGTTTTAGTAAACGAAACTGTTTTATTAAAACAAAGGTGACCCGATCACACCTAATAAAAGATCGGTGGCGATTCCCCTATTTTCAAAGTCGATTCCCGTTTTGTCAAAAATGGTTACGACAGCTTGGCGACTCCACTGGGGATGCTCGAGAGTCAGGCCTTAAATCGATTGATGTTTGTCCTTTTTGATTGAAAATTTGGAAAATTTGTCTTTGAAAAATCATGTTTCTCGTTGATGCATTTGTTTGTGCCATAGTGTCGAGTCCCGTGAAATATTTTGGCATTGCATTGCATGACCGTCGGTCACACCTTTAAGTGGGAGTAAGAAACTAAGCTTTCGTGAGGTTTTCACCTCCGCATGGGCTAGTGGATTACTTCCGGGAGACATACGTACCTACGTGTTTCGTGAGGTTTTCACCTCCGCATGGCCGTAGGGAAATGTATCCCCCTGAACTGAACTTGGTCTGTATGAGCCTATAATGGGTGAGGATCGAGGAATCTGCTGGTTCAGGTACCCCTCTATAGAACTAAACCCCATATAGAAGCCCTAGAGCCTACCTAGGCATAGTGTCGAATTAGTTACCCGGATAAGCGTTTATTGATATTCTGCTTGTTTGACTGTGCAATACTAACTTATTTTTGTTTGTTGATTTGCATGACATTTCATATAACAGAGGTGTCAATTTCTGCTCGGTTGCCGAAATAGGAAGTTTGCTATGGAAAACGACTTTCTTGATAAAGTAGAGGACAATGCGGCCGTGCGCACATGGTCAGAAAGGTTGCAAACCGGGGAAGGAGATAGTTTAGTTGAGGGTCATACGTCAGAACTGTGGGACTTTACCCGCGTTAGCGTGACGCAAAACGAGCTTCGAGAGTTGCGGGATATCTGGACCCATTGGAAAGACGAAGTCAAACAGATGTTCTACCGCCGCTATGGTGATATATCTCACTTGTTGGATGTCAAAATAGATAAACACTTGTTTCGGGCTATGGTCCAATTTTGGAATTCCGCATACAGCTGTTTCACTTTTGGGGAGGTGGATTTGGTGCCAACAATAGAGGAATACACCGCTTTACTTCGTATTCCCGAGATGCAAGTCGATAAGGTCTATATTAGGCCTGCTTATGTCCCTCCTTTGGCAAAGAAGTTGATGAAGATTACGAGAATGAGTGAGCAGTGGATCTCAGCCAAGATTCAACAGAAGGGTGAAGGGAGATGCTTTCCTGGGTGGATTTAAGGGATCTGATTTGACACACCCCGACGTGGGGAGGAAGGTTGATATTTTCGCCCTAAGCCTTTACGGTTTAGTCATCTTCCCAAAAGCTCTGAGGCACGTAGATGAAGCGGTGGTGGATCTGTTCGACCGATTGGATAAGCAAGTCACACCTGTCCCAGCGATTCTCGCGGAAACTTTCAGATCGCTAAATGCATGCAGAAGAACGGGAGAGGGAAGGTTTATCGGATGCGCCCAACTATTGATGGTATGGTTTCACGGGCATTTTTGGAAGGTGGACAAAGTCTCTTGTCGACCTTTTCATAGAGACTATTCTCCAATAAAAGAGGAAGCGGCTATGTCAAGGAGAGAGGACGTAACAGAAGAGGGATGGATGGCAATTTTTCAGAACCTTCAAGGAAAAGACATTGAGTGGAGAGCCCCCTGGATGATGCCTGGAGAGATACTTTATAGGTGTGGAGACTTCAATTGGGTACCTCTACCCGGAATTTGGGGAGTCATCGGGTATGCCCCATTGCTAGCGGCGAGACAATACCAGTCTAGACAATTCGTGCCGGCAACACATGGGTTAAACCGAAGTGAGTTCTCTTATACGGGAGAGGGATACAAGAAGAAGATCAAAGAAATGGCAAATGCTTGGAAACAAGCACGCCGAATGAAGAGGCTAGCTGCGGGCGAAACGGCAACTTCTGAATACAAAGCATGGCTAAGCAAGAGAATCAATGATAATATCCCGGGACCAAACTTAGATAATGCTCAGTCTTTGGAGGAACGGTTGCGAGTGATACCAACAGAATTAGAAATTATAAAGCAAGATTTCGTACAGCGAAGTTCCGAGCTTGAAAAGAGAATCGAGCAGTTGGAGGAGGAAAAGATGTTTTTGAAGTTAAATGTAGAGATACAGAAATCAGAGACGGAAAAGGTGCAGAAGGGGAAGAGCAAAGCCGAAGAAGAATTGGATAGCTTAAAGGGGGACTACAAGAAGATGCGCCTCTCGATGAGAACTGCCGGACTAGGAAAGACTTCGAGCCAATGGCGACAAGAGTTGCAAGAAGAAAGAGCTAAAGCCGAGCAATGGGAAAAGAAATTTCGAGAAATGAAGGTTCAAAATGAGATCCTTGAAAAGCAAATATCAGAAGGCCAGAATAGAAGAAACGAATTGAAGACAAGGGTGTCAGAGTTGGAAAAGTCCCTCGACCATTATCGAAACCGTAACTCAGCAAGAGAGTTAAAAGCAAGTCTGAGTAGAATCGAAGAAATGAAAAAGAGGACTGAAGAGTTAGAAATGGAGCTACTGCACTGTCAAAATCATATTGGGCATTTAAAAGAGAACGAGGAACGAAGGAAAGCGGAGCTGTGCCATTCCCAGAGTCAAGTCAGGGATAGAGATTACCTCATAGGGGAGGCTATAATCCGAATACGAGAGATAGCTGAGTATTTACAAACTCTAGCTATACAAGCCGACACATTGAGCATACAATTCGAGACACAGTCGGATCGTGGGCGAGAATTAGCTTCCCTACTGACAAAGATTAAAGCCTTAGGTGTTAGAGCAAGGCCATTTCTGTAATCTATTTTATGTAAAGAGCTTTGTTATCTAAGGAAGTTTTCTATGGGGAATTGAATCAGAGTTGACACCTTTTTGCACTCATACCATGCATTTGCATTGCATTACATACATTAGCATCATATCACTAAACTATTCGCTAAACTTAAAATCACATAATCCGCAGCTACGACATTACGAACCTGGAATCACATCATCCCTATAGGACACGCTTAAGAACTAGAGCTATGGACGCCGAACTCAATGAGAGGATTGAAAGGATGGAAAGAACCCAGAAAGAGCTGCAAGAACAGTTAGCCAAGGCACAGCAAGAAGCGAGGGACCAGATGATGAGGTCTCGCGAGGAATCGCGAGAACATAAGGATCAAATGGATAGAATGTTGAAGATGTTGACGGCCATGTCCAACGGACAAGGACTTGCGCAAAGTCCTGACATTACGGAGCCCCATTCGAGGGATAATCAAGATCCGCTCTATCCCCCAGGATCCACGCCACCTCACGCTCATGCAACGCAAAGGGGATATCCTCAAGGGAACCCAGTAGGCCTGGAGCAACGACCCGTCCCACCTACCCATCTGGGGGAAGGTATATACGTATCAAACGCTGGGGATAATTCTGCTAACCCGTTGGTTCCGGATTTGGATGATCCGATGGAAATAGCTAGGTTAAAGAGGGATGGCCATGATGCCGAAGAAAAATATAAGAGTCTAGAAGAAAGACTCAAGGCCGTGGAAGGTACTGGAACCTTCTCTGCACTAAGTGCCAAAGAGCTTAGTTTGGTGCCTGATCTGGTTCTACCCCCAAAATTTAAGGTACCGGATTTTGAAAAGTATGAGGGAACGAGATGTCCAAAGGCACATCTTATCATGTTTTGCCGAAAGATGGCCGGACACTTGAATGAGGACAAGCTATTAATACACTGTTTCCAGGATAGCTTGATCGGAACAGCCCTCCGATGGTACGATCAGCTTAGCACAGAGAAGATACGGTCATGGAAAGACCTGGCAACTGCATTCTGCGAACAATATAAGCATGTTATTGATGTGGCTCCCGACCGGATGACACTGCAAATGTTGGAAAAAAAGCCAACGGAGACCTTCAGACAATACGCTCAGAGATGGAGGGATCTCTCAGTCCAGGTCGAGCCCCCTTTAACTAAAAGTGAGGTAACGGTCCTTTTCATCAATACTTTGAGGGCCCCGTTTTACGACAAACTGGTGGGAAGTGCCACGAAAGACTTCGCCGACCTCGTAATATCTGGCGAACTCATCGAAAACGGCATTAAATGTGGGAGAATGGAAGGCCCTGAGAGCTCTAAAAGACCAACACCTGCAAAGAAGAAAGACCCCGAAGCCCATATGGTGGGGACCGGGAGCCACTATGCTCCTAATCCATATCCGACTCGACCACGACCTCAGTTTCGCCCACCGCCAAGTTCATACTTTCCTCCACAAAGCCCTTACTATCAAGCCCCTCCTCCCTATCCCGTTTATGCCACCGACACTCAAAGACCATTCACTATAATCCCACCAAATACCATGTCTGCCCAAAATCAGCCAAAAAACGAACAAAGACCAGTAAGACCCAACCCCGATAGACCCCAGTTCACCCCCATTCCCGTGCCATACGGAGAATTGTGCCCGAAGCTACTGGAAAAGCAGTTAATCTCACCACATTACATGGCACCATTGAAGCCCCCATTCCCAAAGTGGTACGACCCCAACGCCAATTGCATGTATCATGGCGGGAATCAGGGGCATTCTACAGATAACTGTTTAGCCTTTAAGAGAAGAGTTCAAGGCCTCATCGACGCCGGATCTTGCGATTTGACGGTACCAACAATATGGCGAGAAACCCGCTACCTAATCACGCTACAGGGAACGTAAATATGGTGACGCCAGAAGATAGGTGGCGAGTCAGAAGTTGTGTTTCTAGAATAAGGACACCTTTGGAGAAGGTCTGGGAAGTAATGGTTAAGAAAGGCATGCTCGACAGGAATGTCAAGGAGGAAAGCGTGAAGAGTCCAAGTTTCTGTGTCTTTCACGGCATGTCAGGACACCATATCCAATCTTGCGAGGAGTTCAGAGAACTGCTTCAAAGCATGATGGACAATAAAAAGGTGGAAATCTTCAATAAGATGGAAGAAACCGGTGGAAGAGATATATGTGCATCTGAGAGCCAATCATCAGGCCCTCCCTACAGTGTCGATCGGCCTCTGATAATCTACTACGAGGCAAAGAAGGAAGAGAAGAAATCAAAAGTGATAATCCGAGTACCTTCCCCTTTCCCTTACACGGATAATAAAGCGGTGCCATGGAAGTATGATGTCAACATCACCACACCTGAGGCTACAACTGGAAGCATCAGTGAGGTGGGGCATTTTACCCGCAGTGGGAGATGCTATTCCCCTGAGGTGGTTGAAATGAAGAAGAAAACCATTGGAACGAGCCAGAAAGGGAAGGCACCGATACCCGAGGCTGAGGGTGAGGGTGAAATACAATCTGAACGAGGAGTAAAGGAACCAGTGACCGAGGATGAAGCACGGGAATTTTTAAAGTTCATTAAGCACAGCGAATACAGTGTTGTGGAACAACTGAATAAACAACCGGCAAAAATCTCAGTATTATCCTTGTTGTTGAACTCAGAGCCACATCGAAACGCATTACTGACGGTGTTGAACCAAGCATATGTGCCAAGTAATGTACCCATTGAAAAACTCGATAGGTGGTTGAACAATTTAAACGCAGATAATTTCATTTCCTTCAGCGATGATGAAATACCACCTAATGGTAGGGGCTCTGTTAAAGCTTTGCACATCACAACTGAGTGCAAAGGATATATAATACCGCATGTGCTTATTGACAACGGGTCCGCGCTCAATGTCATGCCATTGGCTACATTATCAAGGACGCCCGTTGACATGTCTTATCTGAGGCCGTGCCATTCTGTGGTGAGGGCATTCGACGGAACACGGCGAGAAGTTATGGGAAAAATTGAGATCCCTCTGGAGGTAGGCCCGTGCACGTACAATGTGGAATTCCAAGTCATGGACATTGCTCCTTCATATAATTGCCTCTTAGGAAGGCCCTGGATCCACTCCGCAGGAGCGATCCCTTCATCTCTTCATCAGAAAATAAAGCTAATTATTGACAACCGCCTGATCACGATCGCCGGTGAAGAGGACATCGTCGCATCGCTATCTACCGACACACCCTACATTGAGGCAAACAGAGACGTGCCAGAATGCTCCTTCCGTTCCTTCGAATTCATCAACGCCACATTTGTCGCTGAAGGAGATAAGGCTCCCACACCCAAGCTGTCAAGAAGCACCAAGATGGGAGTCAAATTGACAGTAGGAAGAGGTGCCCGAGCAGGAAAGGGTTCAGGAAGATATCAACAAGGGATAGATAGAGCGTTAAACCCTGTACACCACAAGGTTCCGTATGGTTTAGGATTCAAACCTGATGGACGGCAAAGAAAGAAACAACTGCAGAAAGATCAAAGAAAAAGGATCGCCCGAGCCTCAAGCCGGGAGGTAGAATGGGAGCCCATGACATACCCCCCTTAGTGAAAACCTTTACGTCCGCAGGAATGATATACCCAGAGGGAGGTAGTTCACAAAACATGCTGCTATTAGTCGTGAGGGATCTCCAGAACTTCCACATAAACGTCGTCGACAAAGCGGACGATGCGACGAGAGGTCTTTCAAAGATACGCCTTGGCCCTCCTGGACATGTGTTGAACAATTGGACCGCTGAAGATCTTCTTGTAGTTTCTAGGATCCCTCCAAAGTAATTCTCAATGACAACCTTCGTTATTCCTCTAAGTCGAAGGGGAATTTGTTATAAAAGTTTGTATCAGCTGTCTAACTTTTAAATGAACAATCAATGAAGATGCATTTTGTCACTGTCTCTCATTCCCATTAGCCTCATGTCTATTCCCTCTTCTCACAACCTGTCCTTATACATTATACATTCATGTCATAGAAGCACATTTTTGTTTCCAATACCTCGATATTTCTCTATAGTTTCTTTTTTACTTGTCAGGTGCTCAGATAACGACAGCGTGAACAATCCTGCTATTGATCCTAAAATCGACTTTGAGCAAGTGATTTGTTTAGGAGAATTCGAAGCCAACGAGGATGCCGAAGATTTTGTCTCGACCCCTGACTTACTAAAGATAATGGAACAGGAGGATAAACAGATACTCCACCACCAAGAATCTATCGAGACGGTGAATCTGGGAAACGAAGAAAAGAGGCAAGAAGTGAAGATTGGGATCTCCATCTCAGAGTCCACCAAACACGACTTGGTCACCCTGCTTCATGAATACAAAGACGTGTTTGCATGGTCATATCAGGACATGCCCGGTTTAAGCGAAGATGTAATGGTTCACAGGCTCCCTGTGAAGGCAGAATCCAGGCCAATTCAGCAGAAGCTAAGACGGATGAGACCCGAGATGCTCTTAAAAATAAAAGAGGAAGTCAAAAAGCAGTTTGACGTCGGCTTCTTACAAGTCTCCAAATATCCGGAATGGGTGGCTAATATAGTCCCAGTACCAAAGAAGGACGGCAAGGTGAGAATATGTGTGGACTACCGCGATCTGAATCGAGCAAGCCCCAAGGATAATTTTCCCTTACCACACATCGATACGTTGGTAGATAACACGGCAAAACATTCATTATTTTCCTTTATGGATGGATTCTCGGGTTATAACCAAATAAAGATGGCCCCCGAGGACATGGAAAAAACTACATTCGTGATGATATGGGGAACCTTCTGCTACAAGGTGATGCCATTCGGTTTGAAAAACGCTGGGGCAACATATCAAAGGGCAATGGTGATGTTGTTTCACGACATGATGCATAAAGAGATAGAAGTTTATGTCGACGATATGATAGCCAAATCTCGGGGAGAAGGAGAGCATGTTGGAAACCTCCGGAAATTGTTTGAAAGACTGAGAAAGTTTCAACTGAAGCTTAATCCGGCTAAGTGTACATTTGGAGTAACCTCGGGGAAACTACTGGGCTTTATCGTTAGCGAGAGAGGTATCGAGGTCGACCCCGACAAAATAAAGGCCATACAAGACTTACCATCTCCGCGAACACAAAAGGAAGTCAGAGGGTTTCTAGGGAGATTAAACTACATCGCTCGGTTCATCGCCCAGCTTACCAACCAATGCGACCCAATTTTTTGACTATTGAGAAAACACAACCCTGGGAATGGAATAAGGAATGCCAAGCTGCCTTCGACAAAATAAAACGATATTTGTCTAACCCCCTGTGCTAGTACCACCGACTCCAGGGAGACCGTTAATACTGTACCTAACGGTGTTCGAAAATTCAATGGGTTGTGTACTGGGGCAACATGACGAGCGGGGAGAAGAGAAAGAGCGATCTATTACCTCAGTAAGAAGTTCACAGAGTATGAGCAAAATATCCATCAATCGAAAAATTCTGTTGTGCTCTGGTTTGGGCAGCTCGAAGGCTTAGACAATATATGTTGTATCATACGACATGGTTAATCTCTAAATTGGACCCAATAAAGTACATGATGGAATCACCTGCACTCTCAGGAAGAATGGCGCGATGGCAGATCCTGCTATCGGAATACGACATCATCTATGTAAGCCAAAAGTCGATAAAAGGGAGCGCAATAGCCGACTTCCTAGCAGCCCGAACCACAGAAGAATACGAGCCATTAAGATTTGACTTCCCGGATGAAGATTTGATGTGCATCACAGAAAAAGAATGCGAATCGTCAAAAGAAGAGTCATGGAAAATGAGTTTCGACGGGGCATCAAATGCATTAGGACATGGGATCGGGCAGTCTTGGTGTCACCAGAAGGGAGTCATTATCCATTCACTGCCCGATTAAACTTCTTCTGTACCAATAACATAGCGGAATACGAGGCTTGCATCATGGGGCTCCGCAGCTATTGAACGAGGCATCAAAATCCTAAAGGTATCAGGGGATTCAGCATTGGTGATTTACCAAATCCGTGGAGATTGGGAAGTGAGAGACTCAAAGCTGGTCAAATATCACGATCTTGTTATGGATCTGGTCAAAGAATTGAAGAGTGACCTTTAATTACTTCCCACGAGAGGAAAACCAATTGGCTGATGCCTTGGCCACCTTAGCTTCTATGTTCAAAGCGAATCGAGAAGCGGAAGTAATGCCTCTCCAGATGAGCATATATGAGGCCCCGGCGCATTGTTTTAGCGTTGAAAGAGAGGCGGATGGACGACCATGGTTCCATGATATCTTAGGATATGTCAAACATCAAAGGTACCCGGAGCAAGCAAACGAGAACGACAAAAGAACAATTAGAAAAATGGCAGCAGGATTTGTTCTTGATGGGGACATCCTATACAAGAGAGGAAAAGATCAAATGCTTCTAAGATGCGTGGATAATGTCGAAGCCAAAAAAATACTTGAAGAGGTTCATGAAGGAACTTGTGGAACACATGCCAACGGTTTCACCATGGCCAGGAAAATTATGAGACTCGGCTATTACTGGTTGACAATGGAAAGTGACTGCATCAGCTATGCACGAAGGTGTCACAAATGTCAAATTTACGGCGACAAAATTCATGCAGTACCTTCGCCACTCCGCGTGATGACCTCCCCGTGGCCCTTTTCCATGTGGGGCATGGATGTTATAGGTCCAATTTCCCCGAAGGCTTCTAATGGCCATCGATTCATCTTTGTGGTCATAGATTACTTTACAAAATGGGTTGAGGCCACTTCGTTTGCAAATGTGACAAAAACCGTGGTTTGCAAATTCTTGAAAAAGGAGATTATATGTCGATACGGGCTGCCTGAGAAAATCATCTCAGATAATGCTTTGAATCTGAACAACAAGATGATGAAGGAAGTGTGCGAACAATTTCGAATAAAGCATCACAATTCCTCACCCTATCGCCCTAAGATGAACGGAGCGGTAGAAGCAGCCAATAAAAATATTAAGAAGATCATTGGAAAGATGACCGAGACATATAAAGACTGGCATGAGAAGCTCCCGTTTGCTCTATAGGCATACCGTGCATGTGTGCGGACCTCCACAGGGGCAACTCCTTTTTCTCTAGTATATGGAATGGAAGCTGTACCACCCATCGAGGTGGAGATCCCTTCTTTACGAATCTTAATGGAGTCAAAACTCGAAGAATCAGAATGGGTACAAGCTCGATACGACCAACTGAATCTGATTGAGGAGAAGCGCTTAAAAGTAATTTGTCACGGACAAATGTACCAAAAGAGAATGATCACGGCCCATGACAAGAAGGTATGACCAAGAGAATTTCACGAAGGAGAGCTCGTGTTGAGAAAGATTCTCCCAATACAAAAGGATTCTCGAGGAAAATGGGCACCGAATTGGGAAGGACCCTATGTCGTAAGGAAGGCCTTCTCAGGTGGAGCTTTGATTCTCACTGAGATGGATGGGAAAGAGGTATCGAATCCAGTAAACTCGGATGCCGTGAAGAAGTACTACGCCTAAAAAAAAAAGAAAAAAAAAGGAAAAAATTTTAAAATTCAGGATGAAAACCCGAAAAGGGCGTCTTGATAAACAAATGGGGATGAAAACCTGAAAAGGTGTCCTAACGAAGGGGATGCGCGCGTAAAAAGCAGGAACGGTTTGAACGGGGAGTCAAGGGGCAAAATTTGAAGCGGACTCAGAAGCTCAGGGTCGTCTATGCAAGGAGCTTCGCTTAAAGAGATTCAGGATGAAGGAGCATGGAGAAGTTCATTCGTTAGATATCTAGAGCATTTGTGATAATTGAATCTGTTTTCCTTTGTACAATGTTCCCTTTATCGAATCATTTTTTGTCAATTTCCTTGGCTTGTCATTTGAAATAAATACGAACTCAAAGCATTTCTTTCACACCTACTTGGTCATGATCATGCATCTCGTGGTAGGTTCATTTAAATGGTAAACAGTGAAATTGCATACTCTGAACAAAAGAAACGTTGAGCGTTACCTGGACGAGAACCTGGTAAGTACAAGAACCTCAAAGCAAAGATAAAAGTTCAACCAGGGGACAAAATGGGTGATATATGAGAGGTACAGACTACTAGTAAAACTTGAGCACTAGTACAAAAAACTGAAAGGAAGTCAAGAATCGAAGCATTGAGTGCAAGTCATCATAACAAGAGATACACGACAAACAAACCGAGAACGCACGGCATAATCATTACAGGCATAAGAGCATTCAAGACTAAACACGTACATATCATGATAACATCACGCATAATACATACAGGTACACCATCAAATCAAGAAGTTTAGACGATAACTGTAGCTTTGCCGAACCAAGGAGAAAGAAGACATCCACCAGATACGCTTTAAATTTCTGTTCAAAAATCAACTCATAATGCGAGAAATGAGTTGGGCCTCGGGGCACGCCGAGGTATTTTCTGTCTTCAAATTCTGTTCAAAATCGACTCATAATGCGAGAGATGAGTTGGGCCTCGGGACACGCCGAGGTATTTAATTTCTTTAATTTCTGTCTTTAAATTTCTGTTCAAAAATCAACTCATAATGCGAGAGATGAGTTGGGCCTTGGGACACGCCGAGGTATTTAATTTCTGTCTTTAATTTCTATTTTTAAATTCCGTTCAAAAATCAACTCATAATGCGAGGGGTGAGTTGGGCCTCGGGACACGCCGAGGTATTTAATTTCTTTAATTTCTGTCTTTAAATTTCTGTTCAAAAATCAGCTCATAACATGTAAGGTGAGAAGAGCATCGGGGCACGCCGAGATATTTAATTTTCGTTTTCTCAAAAAAAAAAAAAGAGTCGATTCATGTGGTGAGAACAGGGAAGCGGTTCGAAAAATTCAGATTCCTAGTGGAGCGCTTGGTATATCGAAGCTACAAATCTCAGTATTGTGAAGCAAACAAATCTCATCCTTTTTAAGATTGAGGAAAAACAGATTGAAGCTACAGGTCATGACACGCAAAAGCAACAGTGGAGTGGATCAAAGCGATAGAATTCAGTAAAGATCGAAGAGGTGTGGGGAAGACCAAGACCGGGCAAAATTGGTTCTTCTTTTGTCTTTGCTCTATTCTCGCTTCACGACCATGAGCAAAGAGGGGCAGCTGTAATAACCAAATTTTTGCCCGGATCCTCGATCAAACCCGGGGCCCATTAAGAAACCGATACCAAGTAAAACAAATTAAACCCAATGCCAATACCAAGCCCAAATACAAATAGCAGTTCAAAATAACGACCATTAAACCCAATAAATAAGATCAGTCCAATAAATGTCCAATTACAACAGAAGATGGCCCAAAACTGCAGTTTAAGCCCAAAACAAACCAAACCCAAATTAAACAAAAAATTAAAGATAAAATCCAAAAAAAATAAACAGTCCCTTTTAAACAGTGGTTACAAGCCCGATTTGTCAGGCCCGGTACCCCAAGACCAATAACCCAGTATCAGACCCAACATTGAAGCCCACCTATCCTAACCCAAACTGACCAAACCCAAAACCTACAACAGCCCAATCATCAAACACAAATTAATCAGAAACCCTAGGGCCTCTATTTCCAGCGCCGCCACCAACCCATCGTCTGCCCAGCGCGCGCGTCGTTTCCACGCACACCACGCGCGCCACTCTTCACGCGTCTTTAGGTCGTTCCGGCTCCCACGCGTACTGATCCCCGTACCCACGCCCTGACACCAGATGCTCCCTAGGCGTCTCGGTCAGCCACTATCCCGACATCTCCAGCACCATCACGCCTGCGCCCACTGTCGGTTACCACTCACCCTCGCACGCCCCGATCACTTCGCCCATCACCTGCAACAAGCACCGAGCAACAGAAACGAAGCAACGACAGAGGAGGATGGAGCAAAATAATAGAAAATCAAATAGATCAGTGTATTCCTGGCTATAAAGCCATCAAATGTCGATGTAAAAGGGGTTCCGACCTCGGTGTTACAAAATCTCAATAAGAAAAAGAATCAACAGCATTCGAAAATCAGAAAAACGGGGAGGGGCTTCTCTTTGAAAAAAACCATTCGTTACCAGATAACAAGAGGCAAACTGGAAATCAAAATACTAAGAGGTGGGATCCAGCTATTTGTTTTCAAGTATTTTCAGTTCTTTGTTTTTGGTTATTTCAAGTTTTTAAAAGCTATAATAAACAAAGGAGAAGGGCATACCTGAACCGGGACGCGTCGTCGGAACTCATCCCGTCGCTGCGGATCGGGGTCGGAACTCCCGGATTCGCTTTTGAGGCACCGAGGCTAGGGTCTTCGAAATAGGGCTTCGAATAGGAGAAGGGTTCCCCGCCATATGATCTCAGCCACCAAACGTGATGGTGGCGGGATGAAGGGACGAAGGAAGGCCGACCGTCGGTCGAAATGGAGAGAAAAGGGTGAGTTTATTTTCGTTTTTGAAGTGGGAGGGCTGCAGAAATGAAACAAAAGGGGAGATTTAGGATTTTAAATGACCCGTTCGACCCGACCCGTGTAGCAAGGGATCCGCGCGCCTCTGCCCTTAGAGGGAAAATTATGCATTAGGTCCTCCCATGTTACGCATTCGTTTAAATCTCGACTAATTTCAGTTATCGGTATTCTTAATTTTGCCCCGAATATGGTGCGTTTTTTTATTTAGTCCCGCATCGAAACGCTGCGCATGGGACTGGGTTATTTACCCATCCGGCCCTCGCAAGCCCACGCGTGAGCCTATGTAGTCCCTGCCCGCCTCTGTGTCCATTTACAATTTCGGCCCTTGTTGTTTAAATTTCCTTGCAGTTAGTTTCCAATCTGTTTAAAATGTTGTGTAATTATTTATTTTAGTCTTATTTGCTATTTACTATGTTATTATTATTATTATTATTATTATTATTATTGTTATTTTTTTTACACTATTGTTATTGTTATTATGTGGTACATATTTTGCATTATTATTATTATTATATTTTGCTACACTCCTATTATTACTACTATTATTATTATATCTATCACTGCCATTATTAAGTATTATTATTATGTTGTTATATTGTACATACATCATATTATTATTATTATTATATTTATGATTACTACTATTATTATTGTTGCTATTATTATATTTATCATTACTATATTATTATTATCATTGTTATTACTATTATATTTATCGTTGTTGTCATCATTATTATTGTTTTTGTTGCTTTATATTATGTATATGTCTGTATATGCTATTATTTATTTAGCTTCCACTCACATGTTTATGCCTATATTGTTTCACATATGCCTCTATTTTCATCATCATCGCTATTGTCTATATTATTGTTCCCTCGTCGGTATCGTTCATGCATGTTACTATTATTCCCACGTTATGTACTATGTGTATTATGTTATTCGTGTTACATTACCGTTATTTGACGAGTGTAACCCCTATTCACGCTTTGAATAATATTTTTCCAAACCTAACCTAATCTTTTATCAATTTCATCCAAAAACAAAAGTCTTTCAAAATAAGGCAATATTCGGGTGTTTAGAAGCTCGAAAGACAACATCCTAACGTGCTGGGTGTTGATTTTTCGATCAACTAAAATAACTAAATATCCTTTTCGCACATTTTGAAGACCAAAGATGGTCTCGGTATCGAAGTATAAATATGTTACGTCCTAACGTGCTGGATGTGATATTTTTATTCCTTTGGAACGAGTCAAATCTTTGGACTCAAACCTACTTGAAATAATCCTTTCCTCGGGAACCTTTCAACTCCAAATACGTTCAAGTTTGCAACATTGGGGCAATATCAATCAATTCGGTACCGATTTTGGGCGTTGCAAGGGTGCTAATCCTTCCTTGCACGTAACCGACTCCCGAACCCGTTTTTTCTCAAGTTGCGTAGATCAAAATGCCGTTTTAGTAAACGAAACTGTTTTATTAAAACAAAGGTGACCCGATCACACCTAATAAAAGATCGGTGGCGATTCCCCTATTTTCAAAGTCGATTCCCGTTTTGTCAAAAATGGTTACGACAGCTTGGCGACTCCGCTGGGGATGCTCGAGAGTCAGGCCTTAAATCGATTGATGTTTGTCCTTTTTGATTGAAAATTTGGAAAATTTGTCTTTGAAAAATCATGTTTCTCGTTGATGCATTTGTTTGTGCCATAGTGTCGAGTCCCGTGAAATATTTTGGCATTGCATTGCATGACCGTCGGTCACACCTTTAAGTGGGAGTAAGAAACTAAGCTTTCGTGAGGTTTTCACCTCCGCATGGGCTAGTGGATTACTTCCGGGAGACATACGTACCTACGTGTTTCGTGAGGTTTTCACCTCCGCATGGCCGTAGGGAAATGTATCCCCCTGAACTGAACTTGGTCTGTATGAGCCTATAATGGGTGAGGATCGAGGAATCTGCTGGTTCAGGTACCCCTCTATAGAACTAAACCCCATATAGAAGCCCTAGAGCCTACTCTAGGCATAGTGTCGAATTAGTTACCCGGATAAGCGTTTATTGATATTCTGCTTGTTTGACTGTGCAATACTAACTTATTTTTGTTTGTTGATTTGCATGACATTTCATATAACAGAGGTGTCAATTTCTGCTCGGTTGCCGAAATAGGAAGTTTGCTATGGAAAACGACTTTCTTGATAAAGTAGAGGACAATGCGGCCGTGCGCACATGGTCAGAAAGGTTGCAAACCGGGGAAGGAGATAGTTTAGTTGAGGGTCATACGTCAGAACTGTGGGACTTTACCCGCGTTAGCGTGACGCAAAACGAGCTTCGAGAGTTGCGGGATATCTGGACCCATTGGAAAGACGAAGTCAAACAGATGTTCTACCGCCGCTATGGTGATATATCTCACTTGTTGGATGTCAAAATAGATAAACACTTGTTTCGGGCTATGGTCCAATTTTGCTTGAGTTGTTGTCAATATATTTCTGATTTCACTGCAGATATTTGACTTGCTTGATACAAAGCATAATGGAATTCTAGGTTTCGAAGAGTTTGCTCGTGCTCTCTCTATCTTCCATCCAAATGCGCCCATTGACGATAAGAATGATTGTATGTGTTAAATATTTTAGTTATTTGTATCCTTCATCTCTCTGTTTACCTCTCTTGTTGTCATACACAGTAGTTGGATGTAAATGATTGGTATGGAAATGGAATTATGGACTTTTGTGCATAGACGATGTGTCTAAACTATGTATTCTTGTGTATACATATTCTTGTGTAATCTGTTTTCTTATATTAGGGAATTTCTTTTTGTAATTGATTTTTTAGAGAATTTCTTTTTGTAATTGATTTTTTTCTCTTTGAATCCTTTTCTTTGGCACTGGTTCTTAATGTTTAATTTGATGTATTTATTTATAAATAAATCATTGCATAAAATATAAATTTAATAGATATGAAATAAACTCAATCAAACAATGAGAAGACAATAAATTCTTAATAGATATAAATTTAATTGCGGTTTGGAAGCTAATTTATAATTATTCAATTTTGTTTTTTATAACACAATTACAAATAATTTATTTGACTTTGGTTGTTTTCAATATATGACGTTAATATTCTAGCTTAATAATTGAGTATTATTTATATTTAATTTAATTTATTTATAAATAAATAAATCATTGCGATATATGTAAAAACAATTTAAACAATTTAACATAAAATATTTTACACAGATTTATCCAAACACCAGAAAATTTTTTCAGTAAATAATTTTCCAAAAAAGTAAATCATTTTCCAGAAATCATTTTCCGGAAAACATTTTACTGGCAAACAAACATACCCTTAATTTTCTAAAAGCTATAGACGAAGACAATTTCGGTTTACCATGCTATGAAATTCCAAGCATAAATGAGCTAAAATTCTCATTTTACCCTCAAAATTCCTAGGCCCAATTTTGGGGTGTGACATGGGCACCTTTGTGGCTATCTGTTGATCAAGCGTATGTCTCTAGACAAGGGAAAACATCTGAAGTAAAGAAAACACCTTAGTGGTGCAATTTGTGGAATGACCTCGGGACAAAGAATCAATGGCAACACCAAAATGGCGAACTCTAAAGAGAAGCACAACTATCCAGTTTCAAACAAGGAAAGAATGGCGAGAAATGCATAATGATGAGAAGTAGACGAAATCTTCCTTGACCATCAGTAGAAAGGTGAAATGGAAAGTGAGTTGCCAGTACCAACCGTAAGTAAGTCGTATGATACCGACTGAGGTAAGAATGTTTACAGAATATGAATGAGTACAAGATATGAAAAGATTTAATACATGTTTTACTGAGTTAGATGAATATCTGTCTGGTTCCAAAAAGTAAAGTGCAATGTTTACACTCTATATGAAATGATGAATAAATGTATGATAATACCTCATTAAGTTCTCATGAACTTATTTGATTGCCTCTGATTGTAGGAGTTGTAGAAAGAAGGGTGGCGAGAGACGATGCCAAGGCTACGCCATAGGAGCGGTAGTTTGTGCTGATATGCATGCAGAGAAGAAAAAGATCGTGGCGAAGTTACAATCCACGCCAAGAAAAAACTAAGAGAGTCATTCGATTAGTTAGAAGTATTGACAAGACACGAGTTTACAAGAGAAGCCTTATGACGAAGTTTAAGTCTACGCATAAGATGTAATACTTTGTATAGTGATAGAAGTAAGGCGAAAATAATAGTCATTTTTCTCTGATTGTAAATATAATATTACACTATACAAGAAGTTATACACAATAAGTAAAATGAGGTATTTAAGCTAAAAAGACTTAGAAATTTTATTAGTTGAATAGTTACATAGGAAAGAAAAGTAGGAGTTTAAGTACGTCGATCCTTAGGCGTAACACTCAAAACTCGGATCCAATTGACCAGGTCAAGTGGAGGGCGTTACTTTAGGCATTAAATCATTAAATAAAGTTAGTAAAGAAGTTTAAAAACGAAAGCCACAGATACTGAAGCGAAGTCGCAATCATTAGCAAATACTATAACAAACAAAGATAGTGGAGTAGCTCCAGGAACGATAGTAAACCACAATTAAGCAAGGCCTCCATCCATAGAAGTTACCCCTAAAAAGGTTAGTGAAGCAACAATAGAGAATTCAGTCAAGGATGTTGGAGGAAAGGCTCGACCTTCAAAAGTTAGCAGAGGAAAAAACTAGTGAAGATGGTAATGGAACTTCAAACCGTGTTCCTAAAACAAAGTAGAAAGCTAAAGGTACGACTTGTTGGCTAATAGTTATTACATTACATGAAGAAATCTTCTGCTGCTCATACATATAGCTGCATGTTGACTTTTCCCTATGTTCTTTCTTTTCTTGGACTTGGGTTATATTCTTACCCCTTTTCGTTTGCCATCATTCTTTTTTTAGCACAATTGTCATTACAATTTTGGGAGATTAAATAGAATTTCGTAGGTGAGAATGCAGTTATACGAAGTACCTATGCAATTATTTTTCTTTCACGATTTCATTTTTTTGGTTAAAATACTAAAAAAATTCTTATAACTATTTTTTAAAAAAAAATAAGCACCTATTCTTCTATTGTATCCAATAAGTTATTATCATTTAATTTGTGTTCAAATAATTCTATTTCAATTTTAATGAGATTAATATTAAACATTCTTTTTAGTCAACGTTTGGAAACTAGAATTTTAGAATTTTAGATTTCAAAAATAGTATAAATTGAGTAGTAACCAATTTAGAAATATAACATTTGTAATTTCTCGAATTCGTGGATTTGTTAGATGCTTATGTAGTAATGAATTTGAAGTTCTTAAAATTTTTAGATTTGACAAATCCATGTTTCTATGCATTTTTTAGTATATATTATATTAAATTTTAACTAATTTATCTATAATATACGTATTTATTCTTACCATTTATATAATAAATGAAATTCAAATACAAATTTTTAAATTTATATTCTCAAATGAAGCGATAAGTCTTTTTTAATTAAAAGTATTTTCTTCGAATATAAATTAAAGTTAAAGCTTATATATATATTAGAGGTTAAGGGTTTTTTCCTTTTGATAAAAAATTTATTTGGAAGCAATAAAAAGTAGAAGAATTTTTCTAAATCTTTAAGCAAGGATTATGGGGGAAGAAAATGAAAATGTGAAAAATAGATATTTGTAATCTACTAATTTAGGAAAAAATAAACAAAAGGATTAAGGAAAATGGAGACTTTTTCTCTCATATTTTTGTTTATTAGCAATTAACTTCATCAAATAAATCTTAAAATCTTAGGAAAAATCACAACAACTAAACTATATATAATTAATTGATCACACAGTTAAATAAATTCTATTAACAAAATTAAGAAAATTCAAAAATAATAATATTAGCAATTTTTTTATTAAATTAACCTTAAAGCTTAAATTAAATATTAAAAGTTAACACTGTTACTTTTGAATACCAAAATACAAAACTTTTGCCAAATATGAATACCACGTATACCGCATAAAAAAATGTCAAACTTGAGTACCAAATGATGTAATAAGCCTATAAAATTTTAAACCTTAAAATTTGAGAAAAATCACAACAATTAGACTATATTGAACTAAATGATCACACAGTTAAACAAATTCTATTGATAAAATTATGAAAATTCAAATATAATACTGTTAGCAATTAATTTTTATCAAATTAGCCTTAAAGTTTAAATTAAATATTGAAAAATTAACACTTACGGACACCAGAATGTAAAACTTCTGGCAAATATAAGTATGCAAAAAAAAAATGTCAAACTTGAGTATCAAGTAATGTATTAAGTCCATGAAATTTTAGATTACATTTAATGTTTAAGGAATTAGTTTAAAAAACCAGAATAATTACAACGATAATTAAATAGATATGCTTTTAAATAATTTTATATTTTGTTAATCATACAATAAAATATCACTTTTTCAAGCAAACGATCTAAATAGAGTACTATGTTTAAGTAATTTTAATTATCTTACCTCTATCCAAGAAAAGTACAACGTGCATATCAATTTTCATATATTGAAAACAGATTTTTGAAATTAGTACAAGAATTATTTTTTTGGTATGAACCCAGTTAAATGTTCGATAAAGATAGGATGTAATATCTCGTGTGTGAAAAAAATTGGCCCACATTTCTATCAACAAATAGAAAGTTGTTGAAGTTACCTACTATCGTGGTTCGTAATCAACAAATCATTTTGACTTTCTCAGAATCAGAAAAGAAATGGCACTTGCGATTGTAGCATAGAACATCATTATCGGTTGAAAATTTTGCAACTAAACCAGTGGGTTGATGTGACTACATCTACTTTGATGCAAAAGAAGTAAAGTGTACAATCCTAAGGTTCGATGTGTCAAGCAAGCACTTGAGTTGATAAAATCAGGAATTCTGTTAAATATAAAGGAACATGATTCAACATAAAACATGAAAACGCCATAATGAGTCCAACAGCTATTGCATAAATGGCAAAACACAAAATCCAATAATCAAGTTCAACCCCAAGTAAATAACTTGACAAAATTAGGTTAAGATTACTGCTAAGAAATACAACTAACCGCGAACACCCCGATTGAGACTAACCATGCGAGCTGAAGCATCCATCTGGGAACCTCTCATTCCTGAACCGGCTCTCCCAGAGTATCCACCTGTTCCTCGTGATTGACCTGACCGATCCCTTGAAGCCTGTCCTAATGCCAATGGTCTGCCACCGCCAGTATACGCGGCACGTCCAGAACTACCTTGCCTACCCTGATTGTAGGACAAGTCTGGCCACCTACCGCCGCCGCCTCCAGCTGTCCCACCAGCATATTCCTGGTTATCTCGCCACCTTAGTGGCAGATCCATTCCACCACCACCGTTTCTAGCCTCAACTGCCCTCTCATTACTCTCAGCAAGTATTGAAAGCTTTTCTGTCAACTGGAATGCCAAGGCCTGCAACCTTGAGTACTCAACATCATGGAAGATGACGCATCGTGTTGGCTGGTCCCAGCTTGCGTGGAGTTCTTCATTTACCAACATCTTGCTAACAATGCTATGAATCTGGGCATCTGAGAGGTCAAACATTTTGGTGAGCTGGTCCAGGCCTAGTGTATCATAGGAAGAACAGTAGGTAAAAAGGTAAGTCCTCAGAGCCTCTTCCTTGATCTTAGCTTTCAGCATTTCAAGCACGCTCTCTCGATTCCTAAGGAGCTTCCAAACATCAAGAGAATTAATGACGTCGAAGGCCTTCTGGAAATCTCCCTTGCAAAGGGCCCGGGTTGCAGCCATTACATGATCTCGCACATTTTCTGGGGGACCTGTAAATGGCTGCCTCTCACTCACCTCAAGCAACCGCCTGAGTGTCTTACTTATCACCTTGCGTTTGGCATCAAGGGAGTTGGCTGCCATGTTAGGAACCTCAAGAAGCATAGCACATATCAAATGCACAGCCTCCAGAAGCTCAAGGTTTATGTGCATATGGTAGGGCATCTGACGCCTCCTTTCCAGCCTTTCCTGATATATCCAAAGTTTAAAAGAGTATAAGTCCTCAAAAAATTGATGAATGTACATAACCAGTCCCTCTATTATAAGGAATAAATCAAATTAGTCCCTTCACTGTTAAATAGATCAATTTAAATAGTAAACGTTAATTTGGCCTTATTCGATTCTTCTTAATAGCATAATAATTAAATCTATCCATTTAATAGTAAAAGATCTAATTTGATCCAATACCTATAAAAAGGGACTCGGAAGGTATGGTACTTTCACCTCAAAAAATTATATAGTAGCATGTAAGTCAACATGCTATAGTATAACGATGTTTAGTTGTTTGCAAATGAAGGGTACGACTTGCACGCATTTAAGTCAGAATTTCACACAATAAGGGCTCATAGATCAACATGAAAATCCCACAATTATTCTTTACAATTATGCCAATAATTAGACATATACTAATTATTTCTAAAGTAAAAAGAAGTAATCATTGGCAAACATACTTCAATAACTAAATTTCCAAATGAATTCATTGTCTTGTAACTGTTGCTTATGCTACTGCATTTGTATCAACAACTTAAAATATCCGAATGCCTAAAAGAAACATTGTGTCAAAAGAAATATCCTTCCAATCCCAACAGAAACAATACCATCTAACCAACCAATCAAAAACTATTTACTAAAGTCTAAAGCCAAAAAAATAAAATTAGCATGCAAAAACCATCAAATGCAAACAGTAAAAGACAACAAAACTGTACAGACTCGAGGATTATCAGTTAAAGTTATTGTTAATTATGATCTGTCAAGGAATTATATTATGATTGGTACCTGTTCTGGGGTTTTCTCATGATATCGACTTTGTGAAACACCTTGTGCAAGCAATTCCTTCACCCTCCCACCAGAATACAGTTCAGAAAGGCAGCCATGTCCTTCAGCAATTAGTCCAACACGGAAGGCACAGAGGCCAACATGAGCCATTGCCCGGTTAAAAAGTATCTGTGTTGAAACATCCATATGCTGAATATTATCCTGTAAATGACTCATCAGTAGCAAATCACGAGCAACTGAAAACTCATCAAAAAGGGCATGATGGTAAATATCACAAAGCATTGCACGGGCTTTGGTCCTCTCATCTCCACTTTTGTATATGAGGGTCACTAGGATATCCATCAATGCTCTACTATTCTCGGGGAATGTGGGCTTCCGGGACACGAGCTCAGGAGTAACAACAAACGCAGATGTACCCCGTGTTTCCTCCACTTTAGTCTCATCGCCATCTTTTTCTCCATCTTCCGATAGCTCAGCCAGTTTCCTCATAGCATCATAAACCTCTTGAGGCTTGTAATAGACAAGTTCAACCCGCCTTAGAGCAACCTTAGCAGCAGACTTCAAATCACCAATACGCTCTAAATACTCCTGGACATTTTGAGCAAGGACCAAAAACAAAGGTTCATCTCTCAGTCTCTCAACATACTCACGAGTGTGTGGATCAATGCACTGCAAGCTCTTGAAGAACTCATTATCTATTCTCTCAAGGAAGGCCACCAAATTTCCCCAAACACGGATAGCTCCATCATAGTCTGCTCCCTTTTGGGTTTCATTCTCATCAGGCTCAACCATATCATCCACCACAATGTTCGGGTACTGAACAAGAATGTCCAATATAACAAGCATATTCTGTACACATTTCTTCCACACATTTATAGGCATGTGTCCACTAAGACCTGGATTAACATCAAACTGTGCAGAGATAACACTGAAAAGGATCTCAAGCTTCTGAGCAGGAGTCTTGGCAACCTTTGTCAAGAAGGTAAGCTGCTCGACCTGTTCAAATTTTCCAGTTCCCTTCCTTCCCCTAGCAGCCACAACCTCTTTAAACTTCTTGTTAACAGTATCCCAGGTGATCTCACTAGGATCTTTCTTAAACTCCCGATCCATCAGTTTCTCTTTCTTGCTTAGTTTCTTCTCCCAGGCCCCATCAGCATCATCATCATCCATATCTTCCCCCTCATCATCCTCATCACTAGACTCAGCAGCAATCTGTGAGGGGTCCTCCAACTCAGAGCCAGATTCATCTTCATCCTCATCTTCGTCCTCATCTTCAAACTTCTCCTCTTCACTCTCAGGATTCTCCCTATACTTGTTAATCAATTCCTCATACTGCTTATTATTCTTCTTGAGCTTCTGTTTCATCGCGTTCAAAGCCTTGTGATTACTGCTACTCATTTTCTTTTTGGCTTCCTTATTAGCCAAAGCTTCAGCTAAAAAATCTTCCAACATAACAAGACACTTAATATAAAGATTCGGAACTCTGTCGGACTCGGTAACACGCATAACCTTCTCCAACTGTTTATTAATCTTATCAAAACTCTCTTGCAAGCTAACCCAGTCATTAATTTTCATTGCATTCTTCATCTGATCAACCGTACTTGCCATCTCCTCAAACCTCTTATCTTTGGCGGATCTAACCACCCTCTTTTGCCCATCGGAATCATCACTATCACTAGCATTTGTTTGTAGGTATCTGCTTCCGGCAGCAGCGGCTGTGGTTTCTCCAGCTCCCCCATTCTCTATTTCATCTTCGATATCAGTCTCCTCTTCTTCAGTGTCACTACCACCCTATTATAAATTTAGAAAATATGTATAACCCCCTCAATACAATAATAGGTAAAGGCTATATATTTTAAATTCATATGTCAAAAAAGATAAATTAAAAAAAAAAAAAACAAACCTGAGTCCAGAATTTAGATGCCATTGGCTTTCCCTTTCTCGAGTTCAATTACTTCAAAGCTGCAAAAAGAAAATAATATGAATCAGGCATTAATTCGGAAAGCTGGATGAACAAAATATGAGCTTAAAATTAGCAACAATCAAATTTCGAATCTACAATTCCGTACCGCGATTCAGGAAGGTATTCAATTTTTTTAAAAAAAGAAGCACAACAGAGAAACAAAGTTACCTGATCTGAGGCTAGGGGTGTTCAAAAGTATAAAACATATAAAAAAATAACCTTGTGATTTGCCAGGTAACTAAACACACACACACACACACACTACATTTTCTGTCTTAAATTTGTTCTGCCATGTTATACGTAAAATTCTTTAAAGCTGATACAAAGAACAAAAAAAGCCTATGTCTCTACTAAATACTTCCCCGTGATTAGGGGCAAAACTAAAAATTTTGTGAAAGGTTTTCGATAAAATTAAAAGAATTTTGGCATAAACCCGATCCCAAACTAATCCCCAAGACTGTCCATTTATCAGTAAACAAGGCAACTAATTACACCTTGAAAAACCGAGAACCCAGAAAGAACCTGAAGGTAAAAGGGGTTCCAGCAATGATGAGCGACGACAACGGAGAACCCAGAAGAGTGCAAGCTGCTTGAGCCTTGAAATATTGGACGGTGGTGAGTGAAGTGACCAGACGGTGAAGGTGCGTCACTGCGTTGGGTTACGGTAGTCGGGGGTGATCGGCACACGGTCGGCACACGGTAGTAGGGAGATTTCAGAGGAAGCTAGATATTTGGGGAGATAGAATATTAGGTTACTGATTAGGGATTTTTGTGTTATTTTTTGTTTTAGGATATGGATTTTCGGGTTGGGTTAAGGTTATTGAGTTAGGATGACTGGTTATGGATTTTTAATATTGGAATGGGTTTATTGGGTGGGCCGGCGGTTGGGGCTTGGGTGGGCAGTGGACTAATTAGCAAAGTCCTAATATTGATATTTGGAAGTTCAGTTAATTTGGTTAATTATTTAATTTCAAGTCGGATTAATTAATAATTAAATTTTAAAAAAATTATTAATCGACATTTAATTGAATTAAATTAGTTAACCAATTGATTAATCGAATTAGATCGGTTCAATCGATTATTCAATTTTAATCAAAATTTAAATACTCCTATCTAATGCAGCGAGTAAGTTCTGACTAGGTATTTTTTATGTTAGCAGCACATCTATATTTTATATCTTTCCATCTATATACATAATTCAGCTAAGGGTGGGAATCTAAAAACTTCTTTTTTTTCTTTTTTCTTTTTTTTTTTTGCTTTGGGTATCTATGCTAGCATGGAGGGTTTTTTTTTTTTTTTTTAATGTACCATGAGGTTTTTTTACAACTATACAACTCTATCCTCTATATTATTAAATTAATTAAGAGAATATATTTAATACAACTTTTTGCATTCTATAAATGTTTTATAAAAATGAGATACAATAAAATATTAAAAAATACATATTAAAAAAATCAGGTCAGTTTTTTTAAATTGTTTATAGAATAAAAAAAATACATTATTATTATATCAAATATTCACTCATTAATTAAAATTTTAAAAAAATGTTATTAAATCAATATTAGAAAAATATGAATAGCTTTTGAATTTACATATTATTTATTATTAATTAATATTAATATGGTTCTCAATCCACATTTTAGATTGGCGTAAATATTTATTTATATCAAAGTACAAAGTAAAATTTTGAATATTAAAATATTCTCTAAGTCCTTGTTATTTGAAATTTAATTTTTTATTTTTATTTTTAAGATTTTAATCCTTTTATTTTTGGATCTAAAATTCAGGTATAATTGTTACCCTTCATTAAATTTTTTTTATTAAATTCTCTTGTTTAACATTTTGAAAATTTAAATATATACATATGTATATTTGGTTATCATGTCACAATAAAAATGACACCAAAAATATTAATCAAGTTTTTTTTTCTTTAAAACATTCTTTCAAGCTTGTTATAATAAATTCATTTCATTCTGTTGGAATAGGGTTTTTAAGAAAAATTGGCATCAATTTTTTGATTGAAATAGTTAACAATATTCATTATTTAGTCTAACTAATAACATTACATAAATAAACAGACCAAATCATGTTAAAAATTAAAATATATAGATTAAATTTCAAGTTTCAGCATAGTCTACGAGTCAAATTTGAAATTTGACCATTCTCTTATAATGTAAAAAAACCAAAACTTAAAATAAATGTGAAGTCATGTGTTTGTCTCTAAGAGTCTTAGAACATTCAAATTATTTATAACCACGTAATATTTTAATTAAAAAATTGACAATATTAATTATTTGAACTAATAATAACATTATAAAAATATATAAATCATGTTAAAAAGTTAATCTCAATTTTAAGCAAAATAAAAGAATCAAAACTAAAATTTAACTAATTTTCTAAAATGGAGAGAGAAAAAGAGATTGTGGGTGTCCACGTATGTAACACCTTATACCTGATTTGATCATCTGACCCAAGCTATAAGGTAATACAATTGTAAAACTTTAACATTATTCACTATTCAATCAAAAATAATTAAATCATTCATTCCATAATTATATTACATCCATTTTCATGTCATTCAATCATATCTGAGCCTAAATAGAGGATATGAAGCTTTTAAAACAAATTGAGAATAATTCTTGACTAAATTGAAACTTCTACAAAAATTCATGTAAATAGTTAAAACAGGGATCACACGATTGTGTGGCCAAGCCGTGTGACAGAGCTAAGCCCGTGTGGCTCAAAAACATAGTTGTGTTGCCAAATCGTGTAATTATCTGTGCCTGTGTAATTCAGGATCACACGATCATGTCGTTAGGTCGTGTAACTCTCTATGACCGTGTGGACAAACCTGCACCAAAAATTAAAGAGGCCTCATGGCCTTGTCATGCAACTGTGTGCGACACACAGCCTTGTAGCAGATCGTGTATGCCCAAAATACCTTCAAACACAAGCTAATTCACCTAAAAGTGACTAAATGATCCATACTTGATAAGCATTATAAGTTCAAACACCATGTGCACAAAAGACATATCTAAGTCATGCTAATCAAATAACATGTAACATACTTTAGCTACTCACTCTTCACTCTCAGGATTCTCCCTATACTTGTTAATCAATTCCTCATACTGCTTATTATTCTTCTTGAGCTTCTGTTTCATCGCGTTCAAAGCCTTGTGATTACTGCTACTCATTTTCGTTTTGGCTTCCTTATTAGCCAAAGCTTCAGCTAAAAAATCTTCCAACATAACAAGACACTTAATATAAAAATTCGGAACTCTGTCGGACTCAGTAACACGCATAACCTTCTCCAACTGTTTATTAATCTTATCAAAACTCTCTTGCAAGGAGGGGTGAGCAAAACTCGATTCGACTCAAAAAAATCAAAAAAAAATTTGAATTTCGAGTTAAACGAATTGAGTTATTCGAGTCAACTCGATTTTTTTTTCGAATTTTGAGTTCGAATCGAGTTGAGTTTTCGAATTCGAATAACTCGAATAATTCGAATATTAAACTATAATATTTTACATTTTTACCCCAAACTCCCAAACCTTTTTATTTTTCCCTCAAAACTTTTACTCATTCCCACTTTCCCCCCAAAACTTTTACTCCCCTCCTATCCCAACCTCACAATGTACCCAAAATCTATTTCCCAACCAAAACTTACTCTCCTATTTACTTTTTCTCAAAATTTTACTCCCAAAAACCCTCAAAACTTTTTATTTTCCCTCAAAATTTTTACTCCCTCCCACTTTTCCCCTAAAACTTTTACTTCCTTCCCATTTCACCTCCCATCTACCCCAAACCTATCCCCCCTCCAATTTTTTTTAATATTTTCCCTTCAAAATTTTGCTCCCCCTATTTATTTTCTCTCAAACTTTTATTCTCCAAAACTTTTTATTTTCCCCCTAAACTTTTACTTCTCACCCTTTACTCTCAAATAAAAAATCAAAATTATCCAAAAAAATCACTAAACATAAATAGTAATAATTTTATTTATATCTAATATTTATATTATTAAATTAAATTTCACATTTTATATTATTTATATTATTGAATTGTTTAGTCATATTGAATATTTATATTAAAATTGAATTATTAATTATGCCATAAAATATTCGTGTTAAAATTTTATATTGATATCAATTTCACATTTTATCTTTAGAATAATTTTTATTAAAAAATCACATTTTTACATTTAATATATTTTTTAATTCTAAAATACATAGTGACAAGAATCTGAAGATAATTGAAAGAACTAAGCAAGCAAAGAAGCTAACCCGTATATAAAAGATTAATAAATAAATTATTTGATGATGAAAGTTAATAAAAAAATTTGGTTAAGGTGGACAAATTTTATTACGATGGGTGATAATGGTTACAAGGACCCAAAATTGTTTCTAAAAAATTTAACTTGAACAAATATATTCGATTCGATTCGATTCAAATTCCATCTCACTCGACTCGATTCGAGAAAATTTCAAATCAAATTAGGATGATAAAATATGATTCGTCAGCTTGATTAACTCGAAATTTTTTCATTCGATTCGATTCGATCGAACGCTCACCCCTACGTGCAAGCTAACCCAGTCATTGATTTTCATTGCATTCTTCATCTGATCAACCGTACTTGCCATCTCCTCAAACCTCTTATCTTTGGCGGATCTAACCACCCTCTTTTGCCCATCGGAATCATCATTTTCACTAGCATTTGTTTGTAGATATATGCTTCCGGCAGCAGCGGCTGTGGTTTCTCCAGCTCCCCCATTCTCAATTTCATCTTCAATATCAGTCTCCTCTTCTTCAGTGTCACTACCACCCTATAGTAAATTCAAAAATGAAAATGTATGTCTAACCTCCTCAATAAAATATTAGGTAAAGGCTATATATTTAAAATCCGTACGTCAGAAAGATAAATTAAAAAAAAAACTTGAGTCCAAAATTTAGATGCCATTGGCTTTCACTTCCTTGATTTCAATTACTTCAAAGCTGCAAAAAGAAAATAATAAGAATCAGGCATTTCAAATAAATAAAATTATACGAAAAACTGGATGAACAAAATATGAGCTTAAAATTAACAACAATCAAATTTCGAATCTATTATTTTGTACTGCGATTCAAGAAAGTATTCAAACTTTTTTTTAAATAATCACAACAGAGACGAGATCTTTTTTCTCTTTAAATTATCAAGAAAAGAAGAATTATGATCTAGAAATAAGCTTACCTGATTTGAGGCGGCAGCGAGTTCTCAACAGGGTTTTTAGGTTAGCAGCACATCAATATTGTACATATATATAATTTCAGCTAAGGGTAGTTTAGGGATTCTAAATTTTTAAACTCTATAAATATTTTATAAAAATTAGATATAATAAAACATTTAAAATAGATATTTAAAATAAATCACAAGTCAATTTTTAAATTTATGTGTAATAAAAAATTATATCATCATTGTATCAATACTCACTTATTAATTAAATAATTAAAAATATTATTAAATTAATATTAGAAAATATAAATGGTACATTAAGGAAAAGAACTAAAATGACCAGAATACCCTTAGCAGAATTTTTGTTAGGTAGATGATTATTGCTATTGTTATTAAATTTTAATAAGATTGTTATTAAAATAATTTAATAAAATAATAAATAATTTAACCATATTATAACATAAATATTTTTAAATATAATTTAATAAAAAAATAATTTAATAGTATTCTTAATATAATTATTATTATATGAATTAAAAAATCAAAATATATAATACTAAAAAAATATATAATCTACTTTATTATTTTTAAACTGCAGTACATATTTAATGTGCTAAAATATCATTACTGAAATAAATAATTTAATTATTCTACAATAAAAAATAATTAAATATTAGAAGTAATAAATAACTTGAGAATTATATTGAACATCCAAGCATAATATTCATATATTAACAAAAAGTTACATAATATTCATATACTTATATAATAAGTAAATATACATATTTTTACAAATGTATGTATATTAGTATCACAGATGTCACCATATGCACCATACATTTGTCTTAATTTAATTTATTCATCACATAATATTAATTTAATAATAAATACATTAAATATTTACTTAAATAATAAGTAAATGCATACATGTATTACAAATGTATGTACAATATTTATTACACATGTATTTTATTTTTATCATACACTTGTCTTTCTTTTATTTATTTATAATAATTAATATAATTAATTTAAAACCTTAAACATAAAAAAATCCAATAATTAAAATTTTATCTAAGTTTGCCACCACATCTATAGAAATTGGCTTAATTGTCATTTTGGTCCTTTTTATTTTCTTTTAATCTACAACTAAACTTTCACACTTTATTCAATTTAATCCTTTTCTCCTAATTATCCTTAATTTAAGCTAATTCACTTTATTAAACTTTAATTAACCATTCACTTATCTTCGTAAATATTTTTAATAGATATTTACATATCCATTTTTCAGCAACGGAGACCCGAAATACACTTTTCCGATGACCGTAAAATTCGGGTCATTACAATTATAACACATGATGAATTAAAGGAAAATAAATTATCATTCAACAAGTCTAGTACGATACAAAAAAAAATTCAAAACACCACCAAAGTTTCATAAACTAGATACATGAAATAACATAAACAGCGTAACGTTCACTATTTTTACCCTAAACCTAACTAATTTCTAGATGCTTGCCATTCATTGAACATTTGGTTGGCTAGTTCCATCCTCCAAGTAGCCCATGCATCCAATGGATGAATATTTACAATATTCGATTCATCATCATCTATCACATTACTAGGTAATCTTTCTTCCAACTCCGCTTCAATAGGATCAATACTCATATAGGTTCTAATAAAATTATGGAGCAAACAACATGCAATAATGATTCTATTGTGCACCCTCACAGGATAGAATGATAGACTCCTAAGTATTCCCCATCTAAGTTTTAATAACCCAAAACATCTTTCAATAACATTACGCGCTGAAGCTTGTTTCATATTGAAAAATTCTTCCGGAGTGCTTGGCTGGTAACCCTGACAACACTCATTCAAATGATATCTTTGTCCTCTAAATGGCGCAAGAAATCCCTCACAATTTGTGTATCCAGCATCAACTAGATAATAACAACCTATAAAAAAGAAACTATTTGTCATGGTTAATTTCCCATAAAAGTATGGCCTTAAAAATTAATTCAAATTCCTATAATTTTGCACTTTACCATGCGAAACTTTTAGTCCATGTCTCCTACTAATAGCATCTCGAAGAACTCGTCCATCAGCAACAGAACCTTCCCAACCAGGAAGAACATAAACAAAATGCATATCAGGTGTACAAACACCTAACATATTTGTTGCTATGTCACCTTTTCACGTTCGATATCTAGATTTATCAACTTTTGGAACCCTAATCTTGATGTGGGTTCCATCTAAAGCACCGAAGCAATTCTACATCACATGTATAAAACCTCGAGTTAAAATCCTATATTTAAATGTAAATGGATTAAATTATGTACGAGCTATATATAGTATTCACTCTAATACCTTGAACCATTTCCACCTTGGGTCTGTAGAATTAGCTGTAATTGGCTCTGCCTTTTTAAATAACACATCTTGTAAGCGTATGACAGCATTTAAAACATTGTGAAATAATCTGCTAACAGTTTCCCCAAACCTATTAAAGTGATGATTGATAACTCTATTTTTAAGGTGATGAGAAATGATATGTAAAAACATTGCCACTTGCTCATCAACAAGCATGTTCCTTGACGACTTCAATCCCCCTAAAGTTTGTAACATCTCACATAGTTTAAAAAATGTATTTCTATTCATCCTAACTTGTTCAATACAAGTCTCGTCACTAGCATATACAAGTCTTTTCACATAATCTCGTTGTGCATAAAAATCTAAAGTATAGGATCTAATCTTTGGTCTATAAGTATGTAGGCTATGGATGGCCCCCATGCAACTAAGAACCAACTCGCAGCAATACACATTTGCAACCATATTGTAATAGCAAGACCAATTCTTTTACGCCTCTCACTTTGTACAATTAAAGTCAGACTGTAATAGCCCAAATTTCAGCGATGTCGAAAATAGTGGTTCGAGACCACTAAATCTGACAAATGAACTCGTAGATTATATTATTTAATATTTAAGAGCCAAATGTAGCTTTTAAAAGATTTTTGAAATAGTAAATTGTGTTTTATAAAGATTTATTTGATCAAGAAATCGAGAAAAAGAGGTATCGGGATCTCGGTATTATAAACTGAGTCATAAATATTTTTATGAATATTTGCAGAATGTCAATAAGGTTTATGAATATTTGCAGAATGTCAATAAGGTAGTACTAAAATTTCGTTAGAAAATTTTAACGTTTGGGTGGTTAATTAAAGAAAAAGGACTAAATTGAAAAAGGTGTAAAAGTTGCTAGAAGGATTAAATAGCTTAATTGTCAAATGAGGAAGGACCTAAAGAGCAAATAAGCCCAAAGGAGATATTTTGGGCGGCAATAGCTGAGAAAAATCAGGAAATATGTGAAATAAGGGCAAAATTGGAAAATTACCAAATTTAGCTAAATAAAAATGGGACCAAGTTGGAATATCTAGAATTCTCTTCATTTCTCTTCATTTTCATCAGCTGAAAGACAGCCATGGGAGAGAGTTCAAGCTGATTTTCATACTCAAGCTTCATGTAAGTTTAATTCTTGCTTTCTCCTTCAAATTTCTATGTTTTTGGACTTTTACAATTGGGTCCAACTTATTAATTCATTAGTTTTTGATTCTATGGCTAATTTTTAAAGTTGATGTGGATTAGTGCTAGAAGAATATGATGAATAAATATTGAATTGAAGCTTTAATTTTGTTATATGATGATTTTATCAAGTGAAATTGATGGAAATTGGTTTTAGGACCTAATTGTGAAGGAGTTGAAATTAAGGCCTAGTGTTAAAATTTTGATTTTAAAAGGTTATGAAGTAGATTAAAATGATAGAGAAAAGTATTAAATAAGAAAATTAACTCAATTGAGGGGTTAATTTAGTAAGGACTGAATTGTATGAATTGTGGAATTAGGGACAAAATAGAAATCAACAGGTTACACTAAAGCAGTTTTGGACAACAGCAGTTGTCTAACTTTGAAAAATCACCAAAAATTGTAGAAATTTAATTAGAAGTTGAATGAGATATGGAATTAAAGCTTGTTGAGTCTATTTTCATATAAAAGAAACAAAGCAAGCAAAGGAAGTCTACATATTGAGATATTTAAATATTTGTAAGACTAGTTTAGAATAACTTCTTGATCCCCTGTTCTTAATTTAGAAATTCACTAAAATTTGTAAAAAAATAATTATGAGTTATAATTTATATATTTGTATTCCTTAGTGAGCTTATTTTCATTAGAAATAATTGGAAACACTATATGAAAATCGTACTATGAGATAATTGATTTTTAGTGAAGAGAGGTCAGAGCTGTCGGACTGTGTCACAGGGGAGAATTTAACTAATAAAATGTACTAATTGGCCACACCAAAAATTCTAGAAAAATTATAGTAAGAAAATATATGAGTCTAGTTTCAAATAAAATTAACAGATTTAATTTGGAGTTCTGCAGCTCAAGATAAAAATAATTTAGTGACTATGACACGGATGGATAGCTTGAGTATTCACATAAGTAAATAGTGAAAATTATAGATAATGTTACTTACAAGTGTTTTGTTTATACTAAGGATGTGGATGGAGAGGAGGAGGAGGAAAAATAATATACGAAAGACTTTTGTATAAATTGATCACATGCTCAATTATAATTGATAAATGTTGAATTAGAAATGATATAATGTTTTATTTGGAATGTTTATTATGAAATTATGATTATCGTTATAACACAAAAATTGAACTTGTGAGTTTATACGGCTAAATTTTAGTGATCATTTGTTAATTTTATGAACTTCATGATGTGTTATTTCATATGTAATGATGATAAAATTGTGAATAATGTAAAAGTATGAAAATTGAATAAACGATCAATTTGAGCACTTTAGTTCAGTGACAAGTAAAAGTGATAAGTGATAGCTTCGGCTACACTTATCTGATCAAGGAAAAGTAAAAGTGATAAGTGATAGCTTCGGTTACACTTATCCGATCAAGGAAAAGTGAAAGTGATAAGTGATAGCTTCGGCTACACTTATCTGATCAAGGACAAGTGAAAGTGAAAAGTGGTAGCTCTGGCTACCTGATCAGTGAAAAATGGTAGCTCCGGCTACCTGATCGGTGAAAAGTGGTAGCTCTGGCTACCTGATCAGTGAAAAGTGGTAGCTTCGGCTACCTGATCAGCGAAAAGTGGTAGCTCCGGCTACCTGATCAGTGAAAAGTGGTAGCTTCGGCTACCTGATCAGCGAAAAGTGGTAGCTTCGGCTACCTGATCAGCGAAAAGTGGTAGCTCCGGCTACCTGATCAGTGAATAGTGCTAGCTTCGGCTACAAGTGAGAAGTGATTTCTGTGTAAGACCATATCTGGGATATGGCTAAACTATGGCATTCTAGTGAAAAGACCATAGTTATGCTATGGCATCAGTGATTATCAGTGAAATTCAGTGCATACCGGTGCAGACCAATTCCGTAAGACGTTCACTGATTTGACAAAGTTTGGTAAGTGTTACATAGAATTATGTGATATAAGAAAATACGAGTTGATGACTTGTATATGTTTTTTGATTTCATAATGTGGAAAGTAAATGCATGTGGGAATTTGAGATGATGATATCGGTACATGGAATCTATTGGTGGATATGTACATCCAAATTTAAATGATAGATTTTAGTGAACAATGAAATTGGACTCAATAAGTGATTTGTCAATTTAAATTGTGATTGGCAGGAATAGTTAGTGAGTTGTGTGTCATGAATTGTTACACGTATTTGTCTGAAATACGAGGAAATGATGGTACTTGATACATGGAAATATGAGATTGTGAGATATAAAAAAAAACATGGAATATGTTTGATAAATGTGTTTATTCTTAATTATAGAGCTGTACACCTCAAATGTACTATTTGTGTAAAGATAATGATTTCAAATTATCTGTAAGTGTTCTGTATTCTTTGGTAATGCCTCATAATCCTGTTTCAGCAACGGATACGGGTTGGGGTGTTACACAGACGAGCCATAACTACAATATATTAAAGTGTTACATATCTTTAAATAATAGTAAAAGGGTCACATTTCTTCAATACTAATTTCAATAACAGTAAAACAAAATCAAAGAATTTAATTGCCATATAACTTACAGTGATTTAGTGAATACAAGATGCTTAACCCTGTAAGTCTAAAATTCTTTGGATTCACAAACTCTGTAACTCCAAAATTCTTTGCTGCAAGTTTCAATTTGCAAAAATACATTCATATACATGTATAAATAGAAGTAACACAAGATTTATTACAAAAAAGACAAGCTTGACAATAACCTCCAATTTTCTAGCAAACTGCATACTGAATATCTCATATTAATATTAATAAAATACTTTGAGCATTATTTTTCTTACGTTACTTACATATATCAAACTTTTTGCTGTCAATATCTACGCCAATTAATCTAGAGGCGCCAGCTGATTTTGCACCCTCTGCAACCTGCAACATTGCGATCAAAAGGCTAGATAAATAAACAATTTAACATCTGGCACCAAAAATAAAACAACAGTGGCAATTTGAACAGAACCAAAAATAAAACAACAGTGGCAATAACACCATGGGATTATTTGTTTATGATGGATCTTTATCATATAGTATGGATGAATATTCAATGGAGAGACTGAAATTGAAGCTGATGTTCGCCTTCATTAGAGAGCTGTATGTATATTCCAAGTCGTATTTTTGAATGGTTCTCTAGTTGTCCAACCACAATATTCTAATGGTTTTTTTCCACAGGTTGTGGTTGCTAAAGAGGCTGTGGGCAACCTCGGTGGGATGATTAGGCAACTATCTTTGGATCAGTTTGAAAATGAGAGCAGACAGATGATTCGTTCTAGTGATCTGTCCTATTCTGTGAAAAAGTTTTATAGACAAAAGTCTCCTCAAGGCTTGCATAAGAAGGCAAGCATATCAGAATTTATTTGCTTTTCATTTTATCTTTTTTTAAAAGTAGACTAATTTTATATTTCTCTTTCAGATTATTTATACACTGCTTAGGCCCCGTAATTGGAAAGCTCCAGCTAATAGGAGGTTTTTCTTGGATTCTTACGAAGTGGGCGAGCTTTGTTTTGCTGCTGAACATATTTGATGAATATGGGTTTCCTTCAACTGCAGGGGATATTACGTAATTTTGATAGCTTGGCTGCTCATTCAAGTTAGACAATTCCTTGTCAACTATCAATGTAGACAAAGGCTACATGATACTTTTACCAAAATATTACTCAATGTAGACAAAGTCAAATGAGACCATGGATAGTTTTAACATGGTTTAGGTAACAATTTACATGTACATTTTTTTTCTTTTACCTGCAGGAGTATTTTACTGTGGTGCACCAGGATTAACAGGGGAGCTAAGAAGGTTAGCTCAAGAATTTTCAAGGAAGATCAGCACCAAATTTGATTTCCACAAGGAAAACTTTTAAAAAATAGGTCCTATTGGGTTCATTTAATTCTTTTTTTTCTATATATTTTGGGAAATGCAACAAAGCAGTACTAGTACATATAATTATGTTTCTCATAGGGTAATATAGGCTGTAATGTTTGGTAACTAATTTATCAATTATATTGTAATTTAATAAAACACTTCTCCCACAGATTGTCAAGGATTCACAAAAGTAAATGAATGAAGTTGAGATTTATAAATTATATATGTTTTTTTTATTTATTTTATAAAGGAAAAAAGAAGAAAATAAAAGGGAGTTGCAGACCTATGTAACACCCCTTACCCGAGACCGTTGCCGGAGTCGAACACGAGGCATTACTAGACTTTACTACTAATTCAGCATAAAATTTAAAACTGTCCATCTGCGTCATAGTCACTAAATCATTTATATCTGGAGCTACGGAACTCCAAATTAAGATCGTTAATTTTTCCTGAAACTAGACTCATATATCTTTTTACTATAATTTTTCAAGAATTTTTCATGTGGCCAATTAGTACAGTTTATTCATTAAAGTTTCCCCTGTTTTATTGTTCGACTGTTCTGACCTCTCTTCACTACGAATCAAATTACTCTTTGTACAGAATTCATATGACCTTCTTATTTAGTTACTTTGAAAATAGACTCATTTAGGATTCCATACATATAAACTATATCCCACAATTATTTTTGTACAATTTCTAATGATTTTTCAAAGACAGAACAGGGGATCACGTAATCATTCTGAACTAGTCTCACAAAAATTCAAATATCTCAAAAAATAAGAATAATTTGTTTGTTATGTTTCTTTTATGTGAAAATAGACTCAATAAGATTCAATTATATATCCTAATCACTTCCTAATTCCATTTCTTCTATTTTTGGTGATTTTTCACAATCACATCACTGCTGAAATTCAAAAACTGTTTCATTGCAAAATATTGTTAACTAGTTTATAATATCTTTACTCCATCTCATTTAAACTCTATACATGCCATATAAATCTTTAAGCATAAAACAAAAGCTACCGGAATTGATCTGGATAGTGAGCTTTGCTGTGATGATCCGATCTACCAACTTCTCTTTAATTCAATCTACATAAAAATATCAAACACACACAAGTAAGCTTAATGAAGCTTAGTAAGTTCATAGGTTTAAAAGTAATGCTTACCACACATAATATTTCCAAACAATAACAAAACATTTACTAAAGTTCCCTGCCATTCACAACCATTGTTAAAATACTTCACATAGTTGAGCTCAACATTAACAACTACTCAATCTCTTCCATTTGATTCACTTCTTTAATATTACTTATTATCAAATTAGGAAACGTCTTACGAATTTGAGTACGTCGTTACTCAGTGCCACGTTTCACAACTCAGTATGGATGATACCATACCTACATTTCACAACTCGGTATGGACGATACCATACCTACTTTTCATAACTCAGTATGGACGATACCATACCTACATTTCTTAACTCAGTACGGTTGATACCATACCTACATTTCACAACTCAGTATGGATAATACCATACCTACGTTTCACAACTCAGTATGGTTAATACCATACCTACGTTTCACACTTTTCCATGGATTAACCATGGTCTTATCCGTCAATTCATCACATGTCACGATACAAACGTACTCAATTCTGCGTTTTTCCTAATTTGAATTACCGCCTTTATTCTTTCATTTTATCATAATTTTCATAATTCCACAGCAAATTCAGATTTAACAACACATTATATCATTCAATCATTCACAAATAAACATATAAATTCAACCATATGAACTTACCCGGCTGATTCGTAGTAGATATTGAAATTTAGGGGCTATTCTGCAACTTTTTCTTTTCCCCGTTCTTCTTTGAATTCTTGATCTATAATGTAAAATATTTTTACTCATTAGCATTTATTTCATTTCTATTTCACTTCATAATTTATGCTCTTCAATTTTCAAAATTACACTTTTACCCCAAAAGTTACAGTTTTTACAATTTAGTCCTTGCTCAATTCAGCCATCAATTGAGCTAATTTTTCTCAATTAACACTTTATTCTATCATTACAAACTATTTCACAACCTTTTATATTCTGAATTTCAACACCAACCTCTAATTCACAACTTTTTCACAATTAGATCCTAAATATCATTTCCTATCAAAATCACTTAATAAAACCACCTTAATATGAAATTAGAATTTAAATTTCATAATAATTCATCATAAACTTCCATTTCTCAGCAAGGGTAACTTTTAATTTTACCCACCAAATCAAAAACGAATGAATTCTATAAGTGGATCTAGTTGTAAAAGTCATAAAAACATAAAAATTATCAAGAAAAAGCAAGAATTAAACTCACAGGATGTAAAAGTATGAAATAAGCTTTCTCCAGAACTCCTATGGCGTTTGGCTGAGATAGTGTGAAGATATATCTAGATTCTTTTCAATCTTATCTTTACTAAACATGTTAAATTACAAAAATTCCAATTTTGCCCTTATTTCCCTTATCTTCTGCTGATTCCCTTGCCTTTGCCGTCCAACCTTCTCACTTTTAGGTTTAATTGCCCTTTAAATCCTTTTTCTTTTAACACTTGAGCTATTTAATTCTTGTTGCAATTTTGCATTTGTTACAATTTAATTCTTTTTATTTAATTGGCTACCCAAACATTTAAATTTCTCAACCAAACTTTAATACTAACTTAATAACACTCCATAAATATTTCTAAAAATATTTATGGCTCGATTTTCAAATTCGAGGTCTCGATACCTCGTTTTTGACCCATTTAACCTAATAAATTCTTTTAATTCACCAAATTCACCAATTCACAAATTCTTCTGAATTCTCACTTGACTCGTAAATATTAAATTACTATCTTATTCAATCTTACCTGTCGGATTTAGTGATCTCATATCACCATTTCCGACACCACTGAAAATTAGGCCGTTACACTATAAATATCTGTCCATAAAAGATTAGACTAAACAATCAAAGCTGTAAATCAATCTATCAGTGTGCCAGGCCAAAAAAAGTAAGAGTATTGGAGAAATAAGTTGGACCACTAAGTAAAAGGACAACTTTATTCTTAATGCTTATTAAGACAAAAGTCTTACTCCAGTCCAGACATAAGCATTTGATAATAATCTTCATTTCAATTTCTTTTTCCAGCATTGATTAGGAAAGGCGTGATACAGAATGTGCAATGGTCTGAAGATAGAGATAGCACGAAAAGCTAATAGCAATCTCAGTAAAGAATCAAGAATTTTCGCATCTTAACTTAAATCAAGCAAATGCAACAAAGCAAAACACGAGTAAATAAACACCATACCATATATTCTCGAGAGAGAAGGTGAAAAGTGAAAACAGATCAGGAAATAGCTTATGAAGGTTAAAATAAGATACACACACTTAGATGAAAAGAAAAGAAAAATTGCAAAACAAGCAACACGAAACAAACTTTCAGACTACTAGAGACCAACAGAACCTTAATTACATATTTTTAGATTAAAATTAGGTTTAATTACTAGTAATTAGTGAGAGATTAGATCCAGAATGGCCACTCCACTCTTTTGAAGAATTTAGAGTTCTCTTCTAGGAAGATGTTAGATCAAGCTTTGAAGATGATCAAATTTAAAGATTAGCTTGGAGAATTGAGAATTTATTTTCCTTTTTATTTCCTTTTCCTTTTATCTAGATTTGATTGGATTGATTGGATTAATGTTGCTGCTTAGATATAGGATCACTTATGGAAGAGTGTTGAACTAATTTACTAGATTTAAGATTCATGATGAATCTTATTATGAATTCTTGATTGATTCTTGAGTTTTATCTTCACAATATTTTGGCTATTGGACTTAATGTGGATTAATTGATTAACACCCCCAAATTAATCTGATTTCATGCTTGTGATCTGGAGAAGTTGGTTCTTCTTGGAACACCCAAGCACTATAAGTCCATGAGAAACACCAAATCAAAACCTCCTAGGAACAAACACTATAGAGTCTCACAAAGCAAGTATAGCAGCTATCAAAGTGGAAGCTATCATAAAGGTTCTTGTAGCTAGTCTACTGGTCCTGCTTGAGATATGGATCTAAATACAGCGTAATGATGCCTACAATATGATCCATGTATCAACCCAACATAAAAGAAAGGAATACTTGTTGCTTGCTTATTCTAACTAATAGCCAAAAACACTTTAATTTGACAATGTCTAAGAGTTATGAATTGTATAGAGAAATAAACAAAAACTTTTTAGTATATGAGCCTATAATTTAATACATCAGATAATCTCTACACTGTGTTACCTTTTTACGTGGGGTTATAAAAACTTAACTGGAAGTTTATTTGTTAAGCAACCTGAAATCTTAAAACAGGGGAAGAAATATATACGTAGAAGAAAGAAAGGGAAAGAAGAAGGAGAGATTGAGAGATTATGAACCTGAAAGAAGAGATATAAAGATTCTGGGAATTGAAGGGATGTGAACAAAGAAGAGAAAATATAGGAAAAAGTGTTTGTAAGAGAAAGAAATGAGGAAGGAGAAATAGAAAACAGGTAAAAAAAGAAAACGTACCGGAGACGAAGATGAAGGGCGAACGTGCTGTTGATTTGGGAAAAAATGTTGGAAGAAATCTGCAGCAAGGGAGAAGAAAGTAGGCTATTTTAGGTGGAAGAAATCTGGAGCAAGGGAGAAGAAAGCAGACTATTTTGGGTGGAAGAAATCTGGAGCAACGGTGAAGAAGCAGGCTATTTTGGGGATAAATTTTATGCCTGTGGTGTTGAATAGCAATTCAACGCCCCCATGCAGGAATACCTATTACAGCATATGAGGGAATACGAGGGTAATAGCAAAAATATGGAATCAAGTAAACTGTAACATCCTGAATTTTTGGGCCTATGCGTTTAATGGGTGGATATGTTTAATGTGTTAGTTTAAGTGTTAGGGATCCAAATTGGGCTCAGGCTTAGGCAGAGGCCTTGATTAAAATTATCTGTTTGGGCATTATAGGGTTTAAAAGGTAGTATCTATGTTTAAAATACCAAAGTGGGCTTGTGGCCCAATCTTAGGAGGTGACGCCACACAAGGGAGTAAGGGGCCCAAATTTAAGTTTCATGGAGCCCAATTCTTTTAATTTAAGTTAGCTAAATTTTGGGCATTAGGATTAGGTGGAATGGATGGCAACAAGGCTAAAATTTAGGGGTTTTAATGTTTAAAATATGTGGATAATAAGCAGATAAAGGCTATTATTTAGGAATTTATTTTATGTGGATAATAAGCAGATAAAGGCTAAAATTTAAGGATTTTAATGATTAAAATATGTGGATAATATGCTGATAAAGGAGGGAGGAGTTAAAGATAATTAAGTCTCTTTTAGATGAGCCAGTAGATTAAGATAAAGGAGAAAAGATAGGATTTATCTGCAAGGTTAGGTAAGTGCCGAAATTTCTATAAATAGGGGGAATATTTCTTCAATTTCAGTATTTGGGTTTTTCTCTCATTCTTTTCTCTTCTTCTCTGAGTAAAAGCCGAAAACTCCTAAAGTTCCATCTTCTTCTTCATTCTCTGCAAAAAGCCGAAATCTCTAAGCCTATTCCCTCATATTCACTTTGATTCAAAAGCCGAAACTACATCTCTATTATTCTATTCTTAGCCCTCCCTTCAAATCCTTTGTTCTTCCAAAAGTCGAAATCCCTAGGATCTCACCTCCTGAAGTTGCCGAATCCTCTTTAATGGAGTCTACTTGTGCCGGAATCTGAAGGAAACAATAGGTAAATGTTGATTTCGGGATTTCAATGTTCTTTCGGCTTTCCAAAGTCCTTAGCCGAATGGCTATTAGAAACCAATCTCTTATTTCACTCTTCTTTTCGGCATTCCGGGATTTGAAGAAGGAGGCCAATCGCATAGATCTCTAAGTTATAGAATCGTGTTACTTTCGGGATTTCAAGGTAAGAGGATTTGTTTATTTATATGTATAAAATCGGGTAGAATACTAACCATGGCCGAATATAGGAGAGGCCTATTTTCGCAATTTTTTTGGCTTTTGAGCAAGGCTATAGATTGAGGATAATAGATCTGGATAGCAAGGACATCGACTAAGAATATTGGATTTCGCGATATCTGGTGTGTAGCTTCTTACACCATTTAGATTGTCTACTAATATGTGTTATTAAATCTGTTTATATTCTGTTAAATGCCGAAATTCCGGCATAACGGTTGAAAACCCGAAGAGGGTAAAGGTGAATCACCAGGTTAGTGATTTCTGTCATTCTAAAGTGAATGGTTCTGTCAATATGATCTGATATATATATATATATGTATGCCAATTTCTATGTATGCATGGGTTGGGTTTGATGAAAGGAGGAAGTTATATGTTGTAGCGGTTTTTACCGTGATCTGTTGTAGCGGTTCCTTATCGTGATCTGTTGTAGCGACTTTTGCCGTGATCTGTTGTAGTGGCTATGGCCATGATCTGATGATGAGCAGCACGATTGACATCAAGGCGTGTAGCGGTGAGGGTTGATTGTAGAAATCCCCAATGGTGTGAATGGCTGGTACGGGGGCGTGTAGCGGATGGAAACCTAGGATTTGGGTTGGGTTTTGCATATTATTTTTGTTATTTATATTTTGATTAATATGTTTTATGGGGCTAAAGCCCAAATCTAATGGTGCATGAGGGTTGCACACTGAGTCTCGCGACTCACCCTTTTATTCTAACCATCTCAGGTGACACTTAGGGCATCGGACAGGGCTGGAAAGGAGAGCAAGGTGGCCATGCGATAGAGCTTTGAGGATTCAGCAAAAATACTTAGTTTAATATTTGATTTTCATTTAATTAATGGGTTTAAATTTCCTTGTAATAAGGCCATGGGCCACTAGACTACCATTTATGTTTTGGGATTTTATTACTGGGCTTTTATTTAAATTTTATGTTTTCAATTAGGTTAAGACATGTATGAAATTTCAGTTTTCATTTAAAATCCAAGAAGATAAATTATAACCTAATATTTTATTCTTTAATGAATTCTTAAGCTTTCGAAATAATGGTGTAAACCTAGTAATTATTTTCCAAATTCCGACATCTTTTGCAAAATCTCTTAAGTGACATACCAGATCCGGTCGTAGTGTTTGGGCCTGGTCTGGGGTGTTACATAAACGGTGAACCAAACGGTATAATAGCAAAAAATTACTGTAGCACTCAGAATTGGGCAGGAATGGAATGGCTATTCATGCCAACCAAACATTTTGAATCCTTTTACAAAATAGCCCTTATTCAAAATAAAAGGTTTTTTGAAACTCATTTTGGAAAATTGATTTAGGGTCTATTTGTTTGTGGTATTTTGTTTTCTGGAAAATATTTTCCATCTTTTGCTATGTTTGTTTGACCAAAGGAATTGATTTTCCAGAAAATCAATTACAGAAACACGGGAAAATTTCCCCTTCTTTGTGTAAAATGTCTTACAGATTTTTTTCTGTAAGACATTTTCCGGAAAACACACCCCCAGCCGCTCAGTTCCTTCTCATTTCATTTCCTCCTTATTTCCTCTCCGTCCATCAACGTCAGCCTCTCCTCCTCATCGGTGTGCTTCTTCTTTTTGGGTTATCAACAGGTTCTTTTTTCCTTTTCTCTATCTATTGTTTTTGTTCATCGAAGGTAGATTTCTACTCATGTTTGTTAGCATTTTTGGTCTTTGCCTTGTTGTGCTTTGCTGTGAGAAAGAGTGAGTGTTTGCTGGTCAATCTGCAGAATGTGATTTTTATATAGGGGAAATACAGTGAACGTGCTCTTCTTTGTCTTTCGAGTCTTAAACTAAAACAACACTCTCACACTTTGAAGAGAACATGATTAGTGTGTTTTTCCTCCATGAAATTTCCAATTTTTTTATACGGCAAGAGATAAAATAGAGAAAAGAAGCCAATTTTTTGTAGAGGAAGATAGTGAGATATCTTAGGAATTTGAGCTGTTTTACATCTTTTAAGAGCGATGCTTGTCTCTTGAGAGTTGAAAAGTTTTTCTCTTTCTTGAGTTCTGAGTCTCCCTTCTCCTTTTCTTCTCTTCTTCTTGTGATGTGAAAATTTTATTTCTTTGGTCCATTTCTTCGTGCTAGCTTGTAATTATTTTTCCAACTTTTTGGTTCTTTATCACTCAAAACAATGCTATGATGATACATAAAACTTGAAGTTTTAGCTTATCATGTTCCAGTGCAGGAAAAAAATGGTATTTGTTGAAATTGCCTGTACTTACAAGAAAGTTACCTTAGTTATGGTGTATGCATGTTTTCTTGGGGGATTTTTTCTTGCTCAGATATGAAGGGGGTAGTATCAAAGAAAGAAGAAAAGGAAGAAGATATGGAGAAACAAGTTGAGCCGATCTTGTTCTTTTGCTGATGGGTCTTAAGTTGCAACAGAGCTACCACAACTCAGTGACTGTGAAAGTGAATGAACAAAAAGGGACCAAAATGGAGGTGATTAGGTTCCTTATTAAATTGCCTTGCTTATTTATTCTTCACTTGCTATCAATGCATACTTTCCGTGAACAACTTCAATATTGGATTCCTTCAATTAGTATTGCAACTTTCTCTTGCACTAGCTAGCCTCCCAACCTAGGCTTAATTATTTGTTAAGCAACTTATTGCAATCAAGAGGTCTTGTTGATCCTAAACTTCTTGCAAGAGAGACCGTTTGTATGTTATCATTTTTTTCTCTTCTTTTTAAATATTTTCCTATATTGCTTATGTGATAAATTCAATGCTTTTGCTTGATTTTAACATTTGTTCAGTGTTTCCCTGTGTTATTTTAGTTCTTGTGTCATTCTACTGAAATTTGTTTTTTGCTTATTTTCATGCAGTTAGTGTAAGTGAAATAGAAGCACTTTATGAGCTTATCAAGAATATAAGCAATGCTGTTATAGATGATGGGCTGATCAACAAGGTCTTAGTTTTTTCATAGTTCCCATTTTGTTATATAATTGATATCTTTTGTTATGTTTGTCAAGTTTTTTGGCTTGATGATTACTCCTTGTCTTGAGTTGGTTCTTTCCCTCTCATCTTTGTAGTATTTAAGTTCTATTTATATTATTATTTGACATGAGAAGTTCCAATTGGCGTTATTAGAAACAAACAAAAACGAGAGTTTATTTGCTGGTCAGGTATTTTTGTCTAATGTTAATTAATAATGTCTCCATCCTTGAAAGAACAATTTTTATTAGCCTAATATTGCTTGAGTTGTTGTCAATATATTTCTGATTTCACTGCAGATATTTGACTTGCTTGATACAAAGCATAATGGAATTCTAGGTTTCGAAGAGTTTGCTCGTGCTCTCTCTATCTTCCATCCAAATGCGCCCATTGACGATAAGAATGATTGTATGTGTTAAATATTTTAGTTATTTGTATCCTTCATCTCTCTGTTTACCTCTCTTGTTGTCATACACAGTAGTTGGATGTAAATGATTGGTATGGAAATGGAATTATGGACTTTTGTGCATAGACGATGTGTCTAAACTATGTATTCTTGTGTATACATATTCTTGTGTAATCTGTTTTCTTATATTAGGGAATTTCTTTTTGTAATTGATTTTTTAGAGAATTTCTTTTTGTAATTGATTTTTTTCTCTTTGAATCCTTTTCTTTGGCACTGGTTCTTAATGTTTAATTTGATGTATTTATTTATAAATAAATCATTGCATAAAATATAAATTTAATAGATATGAAATAAACTCAATCAAACAATGAGAAGACAATAAATTCTTAATAGATATAAATTTAATTGCGGTTTGGAAGCTAATTTATAATTATTCAATTTTTGTTTTTTTATAACACAATTACAAATAATTTATTTGACTTTGGTTGTTTTCAATATATGACGTTAATATTCTAGCTTAATAATTGAGTATTATTATATATTTAATTTAATTTATTTATAAATAAATAAATCATTGCGATATATGTAAAAACAATTTAAACAATTTAACATAAAATATTTTACACAGATTTATCCAAACACCAGAAAATTTTTTCAGTAAATAATTTTCCAAAAAAGTAAATCATTTTCCAGAAATCATTTTCCGGAAAACATTTTACTGGCAAACAAACATACCCTTAATTTTCTAAAAGCTATAGACGAAGACAATTTCGGTTTACCATGCTATGAAATTCCAAGCATAAATGAGCTAAAATTCTCATTTTACCCTCAAAATTCCTAGGCCCAATTTTGGGGTGTGACATGGGCACCTTTGTGGCTATCTGTTGATCAAGCGTATGTCTCTAGACAAGGGAAAACATCTGAAGTAAAGAAAACACCTTAGTGGTGCAATTTGTGGAATGACCTCGGGACAAAGAATCAATGGCAACACCAAAATGGCGAACTCTAAAGAGAAGCACAACTATCCAGTTTCAAACAAGGAAAGAATGGCGAGAAATGCATAATGATGAGAAGTAGACGAAATCTTCCTTGACCATCAGTAGAAAGGTGAAATGGAAAGTGAGTTGCCAGTACCAACCGTAAGTAAGTCGTATGATACCGACTGAGGTAAGAATGTTTACAGAATATGAATGAGTACAAGATATGAAAAGATTTAATACATGTTTTACTGAGTTAGATGAATATCTGTCTGGTTCCAAAAAGTAAAGTGCAATGTTTACACTCTATATGAAATGATGAATAAATGTATGATAATACCTCATTAAGTTCTCATGAACTTATTTGATTGCCTCTGATTGTAGGAGTTGTAGAAAGAAGGGTGGCGAGAGACGATGCCAAGGCTACGCCATAGGAGCGGTAGTTTGTGCTGATATGCATGCAGAGAAGAAAAAGATCGTGGCGAAGTTACAATCCACGCCAAGAAAAAACTAAGAGAGTCATTCGATTAGTTAGAAGTATTGACAAGACACGAGTTTACAAGAGAAGCCTTATGACGAAGTTTAAGTCTACGCATAAGATGTAATACTTTGTATAGTGATAGAAGTAAGGCGAAAATAATAGTCATTTTTCTCTGATTGTAAATATAATATTACACTATACAAGAAGTTATACACAATAAGTAAAATGAGGTATTTAAGCTAAAAAGACTTAGAAATTTTATTAGTTGAATAGTTACATAGGAAAGAAAAGTAGGAGTTTAAGTACGTCGATCCTTAGGCGTAACACTCAAAACTCGGATCCAATTGACCAGGTCAAGTGGAGGGCGTTACTTTAGGCATTAAATCATTAAATAAAGTTAGTAAAGAAGTTTAAAAACGAAAGCCACAGATACTGAAGCGAAGTCGCAATCATTAGCAAATACTATAACAAACAAAGATAGTGGAGTAGCTCCAGGAACGATAGTAAACCACAATTAAGCAAGGCCTCCATCCATAGAAGTTACCCCTAAAAAGGTTAGTGAAGCAACAATAGAGAATTCAGTCAAGGATGTTGGAGGAAAGGCTCGACCTTCAAAAGTTAGCAGAGGAAAAAACTAGTGAAGATGGTAATGGAACTTCAAACCGTGTTCCTAAAACAAAGTAGAAAGCTAAAGGTACGACTTGTTGGCTAATAGTTATTACATTACATGAAGAAATCTTCTGCTGCTCATACATATAGCTGCATGTTGACTTTTCCCTATGTTCTTTCTTTTCTTGGACTTGGGTTATATTCTTACCCCTTTTCGTTTGCCATCATTCTTTTTTTAGCACAATTGTCATTACAATTTTGGGAGATTAAATAGAATTTCGTAGGTGAGAATGCAGTTATACGAAGTACCTATGCAATTATTTTTCTTTCACGATTTCATTTTTTTGGTTAAAATACTAAAAAAATTCTTATAACTATTTTTTTAAAAAAAAATAAGCACCTATTCTTCTATTGTATCCAATAAGTTATTATCATTTAATTTGTGTTCAAATAATTCTATTTCAATTTTAATGAGATTAATATTAAACATTCTTTTTAGTCAACGTTTGGAAACTAGAATTTTAGAATTTTAGATTTCAAAAATAGTATAAATTGAGTAGTAACCAATTTAGAAATATAACATTTGTAATTTCTCGAATTCGTGGATTTGTTAGATGCTTATGTAGTAATGAATTTGAAGTTCTTAAAATATTTTTAGATTTGACAAATCCATGTTTCTATGCATTTTTTAGTATATATTATATTAAATTTTAACTAATTTATCTATAATATACGTATTTATTCTTACCATTTATATAATAAATGAAATTCAAATACAAATTTTTAAATTTATATTCTCAAATGAAGCGATAAGTCTTTTTTAATTAAAAGTATTTTCTTCGAATATAAATTAAAGTTAAAGCTTATATATATATATTAGAGGTTAAGGGTTTTTTCCTTTTGATAAAAAATTTATTTGGAAGCAATAAAAAGTAGAAGAATTTTTCTAAATCTTTAAGCAAGGATTATGGGGGAAGAAAATGAAAATGTGAAAAATAGATATTTGTAATCTACTAATTTAGGAAAAAATAAACAAAAGGATTAAGGAAAATGGAGACTTTTTCTCTCATATTTTTGTTTATTAGCAATTAACTTCATCAAATAAATCTTAAAATCTTAGGAAAAATCACAACAACTAAACTATATATAATTAATTGATCACACAGTTAAATAAATTCTATTAACAAAATTAAGAAAATTCAAAAATAATAATATTAGCAATTTTTTTATTAAATTAACCTTAAAGCTTAAATTAAATATTAAAAGTTAACACTGTTACTTTTGAATACCAAAATACAAAACTTTTGCCAAATATGAATACCACGTATACCGCATAAAAAAATGTCAAACTTGAGTACCAAATGATGTAATAAGCCTATAAAATTTTAAACCTTAAAATTTGAGAAAAATCACAACAATTAGACTATATTGAACTAAATGATCACACAGTTAAACAAATTCTATTGATAAAATTATGAAAATTCAAATATAATACTGTTAGCAATTAATTTTTATCAAATTAGCCTTAAAGTTTAAATTAAATATTGAAAAATTAACACTTACGGACACCAGAATGTAAAACTTCTGGCAAATATAAGTATGCAAAAAAAAAAAATGTCAAACTTGAGTATCAAGTAATGTATTAAGTCCATGAAATTTTAGATTACATTTAATGTTTAAGGAATTAGTTTAAAAAAACCAGAATAATTACAACGATAATTAAATAGAATATGCTTTTAAATAATTTTATATTTTGTTAATCATACAATAAAATATCACTTTTTCAAGCAAACGATCTAAATAGAGTACTATGTTTAAGTAATTTTAATTATCTTACCTCTATCCAAGAAAAGTACAACGTGCATATCAATTTTCATATATTGAAAACAGATTTTTGAAATTAGTACAAGAATTATTTTTTTGGTATGAACCCAGTTAAATGTTCGATAAAGATAGGATGTAATATCTCGTGTGTGAAAAAAATTGGCCCACATTTCTATCAACAAATAGAAAGTTGTTGAAGTTACCTACTATCGTGGTTCGTAATCAACAAATCATTTTGACTTTCTCAGAATCAGAAAAGAAATGGCACTTGCGATTGTAGCATAGAACATCATTATCGGTTGAAAATTTTGCAACTAAACCAGTGGGTTGATGTGACTACATCTACTTTGATGCAAAAGAAGTAAAGTGTACAATCCTAAGGTTCGATGTGTCAAGCAAGCACTTGAGTTGATAAAATCAGGAATTCTGTTAAATATAAAGGAACATGATTCAACATAAAACATGAAAACGCCATAATGAGTCCAACAGCTATTGCATAAATGGCAAAACACAAAATCCAATAATCAAGTTCAACCCCAAGTAAATAACTTGACAAAATTAGGTTAAGATTACTGCTAAGAAATACAACTAACCGCGAACACCCCGATTGAGACTAACCATGCGAGCTGAAGCATCCATCTGGGAACCTCTCATTCCTGAACCGGCTCTCCCAGAGTATCCACCTGTTCCTCGTGATTGACCTGACCGATCCCTTGAAGCCTGTCCTAATGCCAATGGTCTGCCACCGCCAGTATACGCGGCACGTCCAGAACTACCTTGCCTACCCTGATTGTAGGACAAGTCTGGCCACCTACCGCCGCCGCCTCCAGCTGTCCCACCAGCATATTCCTGGTTATCTCGCCGCCTTAGTGGCAGATCCATTCCACCACCACCGTTTCTAGCCTCAACTGCCCTCTCATTACTCTCAGCAAGTATTGAAAGCTTTTCTGTCAACTGGAATGCCAAGGCCTGCAACCTTGAGTACTCAACATCATGGAAGATGACGCATCGTGTTGGCTGGTCCCAGCTTGCGTGGAGTTCTTCATTTACCAACATCTTGCTAACAATGCTATGAATCTGGGCATCTGAGAGGTCAAACATTTTGGTGAGCTGGTCCAGGCCTAGTGTATCATAGGAAGAACAGTAGGTAAAAAGGTAAGTCCTCAGAGCCTCTTCCTTGATCTTAGCTTTCAGCATTTCAAGCACGCTCTCTCGATTCCTAAGGAGCTTCCAAACATCAAGAGAATTAATGACGTCGAAGGCCTTCTGGAAATCTCCCTTGCAAAGGGCCCGGGTTGCAGCCATTACATGATCTCGCACATTTTCTGGGGAACCTGTAAATGGCTGCCTCTCACTCACCTCAAGCAACCGCCTGAGTGTCTTACTTATCACCTTGCGTTTGGCATCAAGGGAGTTGGCTGCCATGTTAGGAACCTCAAGAAGCATAGCACATATCAAATGCACAGCCTCCAGAAGCTCAAGGTTTATGTGCATATGGTAGGGCATCTGACGCCTCCTTTCCAGCCTTTCCTGATATATCCAAAGTTTAAAAGAGTATAAGTCCTCAAAAAATTGATGAATGTACATAACCAGTCCCTCTATTATAAGGAATAAATCAAATTAGTCCTTTCACTGTTAAATAGATCAATTTAAATAGTAAACGTTAATTTGGCCTTATTCGATTCTTCTTAATAGCATAATAATTAAATCTATCCATTTAATAGTAAAAGATCTAATTTGATCCAATACCTATAAAAAGGGACTCGGAAGGTATGGTACTTTCACCTCAAAAAATTATATAGTAGCATGTAAGTCAACATGCTATAGTATAACGATGTTTAGTTGTTTGCAAATGAAGGGTACGACTTGCACGCATTTAAGTCAGAATTTCACACAATAAGGGCTCATAGATCAACATGAAAATCCCACAATTATTCTTTACAATTATGCCAATAATTAGACATATAGTAATTATTTCTAAAGTAAAAAGAAGTAATCATTGGCAAACATACTTCAATAACTAAATTTCCAAATGAATTCATTGTCTTGTAACTGTTGCTTATGCTACTGCATTTGTATCAACAACTTAAAATATCCGAATGCCTAAAAGAAACATTGTGTCAAAAGAAATATCCTTCCAATCCCAACAGAAACAATACCATCTAACCAACCAATCAAAAACTATTTACTAAAGTCTAAAGCCAAAAAAATAAAATTAGCATGCAAAAACCATCAAATGCAAACAGTAAAAGACAACAAAACTGTACAGACTCGAGGATTATCAGTTAAAGTTATTGTTAATTATGATCTGTCAAGGAATTATATTATGATTGGTACCTGTTCTGGGGTTTTCTCATGATATCGACTTTGTGAAACACCTTGTGCAAGCAATTCCTTCACCCTCCCACCAGAATACAGTTCAGAAAGGCAGCCATGTCCTTCAGCAATTAGTCCAACACGGAAGGCACAGAGGCCAACATGAGCCATTGCCCGGTTAAAAAGTATCTGTGTTGAAACATCCATATGCTGAATATTATCCTGTAAATGACTCATCAGTAGCAAATCACGAGCAACTGAAAACTCATCAAAAAGGGCATGATGGTAAATATCACAAAGCATTGCACGGGCTTTGGTCCTCTCATCTCCACTTTTGTATATGAGGGTCACTAGGATATCCATCAATGCTCTACTATTCTCGGGGAATGTGGGCTTCCGGGACACGAGCTCAGGAGTAACAACAAACGCAGATGTACCCCGTGTTTCCTCCACTTTAGTCTCATCGCCATCTTTTTCTCCATCTTCCGATAGCTCAGCCAGTTTCCTCATAGCATCATAAACCTCTTGAGGCTTGTAATAGACAAGTTCAACCCGCCTTAGAGCAACCTTAGCAGCAGACTTCAAATCACCAATACGCTCTAAATACTCCTGGACATTTTGAGCAAGGACCAAAAACAAAGGTTCATCTCTCAGTCTCTCAACATACTCACGAGTGTGTGGATCAATGCACTGCAAGCTCTTGAAGAACTCATTATCTATTCTCTCAAGGAAGGCCACCAAATTTCCCCAAACACGGATAGCTCCATCATAGTCTGCTCCCTTTTGGGTTTCAGTCTCATCAGGCTCAACCATATCATCCACCACAATGTTCGGGTACTGAACAAGAATGTCCAATATAACAAGCATATTCTGTACACATTTCTTCCACACATTTATAGGCATGTGTCCACTAAGACCTGGATTAACATCAAACTGTGCAGAGATAACACTGAAAAGGACCTCAAGCTTCTGAGCAGGAGTCTTGGCAACCTTTGTCAAGAAGGTAAGCTGCTCGACCTGTTCAAATTTTCCAGTTCCCTTCCTTCCCCTAGCAGCCACAACCTCTTTAAACTTCTTGTTAACAGTATCCCAGGTGATCTCACTAGGGTCTTTCTTAAACTCCCGATCCATCAGTTTCTCTTTCTTGCTTAGTTTCTTCTCCCAGGCCCCATCAGCATCATCATCATCCATATCTTCCCCCTCATCATCGTCATCACTAGACTCAGCAGCAATCTGTGAGGGGTCCTCCAACTCAGAGCCAGATTCATCTTCATCCTCATCTTCGTCCTCATCTTCAAACTTCTCCTCTTCACTCTCAGGATTCTCCCTATACTTGTTAATCAACTCCTCATACTGCTTATTATTCTTTTTGAGCTTCTGTTTCATTGCGTTCAAAGCCTTGTGATTACTGCTACTCATTTTCTTTTTGGCTTCCTTATTAGCCAAAGCTTCAGCTAAAAAATCTTCCAACATAACAAGACACTTAATATAAAGATTCGGAACTCTGTCGGACTCAGTAACACGCATAACCTTCTCCAGCTGTTTATTAATCTTATCAAAACTCTCTTGCAAGCTAACCCAGTCATTGATTTTCATTGCATTCTTCATCTGATCAACCGTACTTGCCATCTCCTCAAACCTCTTATCTTTAGCCGATCTAACCACCCTCTTTTGCCCATCGGAATCATCACTGTCACTAGCATTTGTTTGTAGGTATCTGCTTCCGGCAGCGGCGGCTGTGGTTTCTCCAGCTCCCGCATTCTCTATTTCATCTTCGATATCAGTCTCCTCTTCTTCAGTGTCACTACCACCCTATCATAAATTCAAAAACAAAAAAATGTATGTCTAACCTCCTCAATAAAATATTAGGTAAAGGCTATATATTTAAAATCCATACGTCAGAAAGATAAATTAAAAAAAAAAAAAAACCTGAGTCCAGAATTTAGATGCCATTGGCTTTTACTTCCTTGATTTCAATTACTTCAAAGCTGCAAAAAGAAAATAATAAGAATCAGGCATTTCAAATAAATAAAATTATACGAAAAGTCGGATGAACAAAATATGAGCTTAAAATTAGCAACAATTAAATTTCGAATCTATTATTCCGTATTGCGATTCAAGAAAGTATTCAAACTTTTTTTAAAATAATCACAAGAGAAACGAGATCTTTTTTTCTATTTAAATTATCAAGAAAAGAAGAATTACTATCCAGAAATAAGCTTACCTGATCTGAGGCGGCAGCGAGTTCTCAACAGGGTTTTTAGGTTAGCAGCACATCAATATTGTATATATATATAGTTTCCGCTAAGGGTAATTTATAGATTCTGAATTTTTTTATTTCTTCGTAACCCATAAGAACTTATCCTCTATGTTATTAAATTAATTAAGATAAAGTATTTGATACAACTCGAATTTTTAATACAACTCGAATTTTTAAACTCTATAAATATTTTATAAAAATTAGATATAATAAAACATTTAAAAATAGATATTTAGAATAAATCACAAGTTAATTTTTTAAATTTATTTGTGTAATAAAAATTATATCATCATTGTATCAACACTCACTTATTAATTGAATAATTAAAAATATTATTAAATTAATATTAGAAAAATATAAATAATTTTTTGAATTTACATATTATTTATTATTAATTAATATTAATATGATTCTTACAAAGTAACATTTTGAATATTAAAATATGTTTTAAATCCCTTTTTATTTCTTAGATTTAAAATTTAGTTTATTATTTTTATTTTTAAGATTTTAATCCATTTATTTTCGGATCTAAAATTCAAGTATAATTGTTACCTACCATTAAATTTCTTCTATTAATTTCTCTTCAGTAACATTTTTGAAATTTCAAATATATACACATATATATACTTGGTTGTCATAATAATAAAAATGACGCCAAAAATATTAATTAAATTTTTTTCTTAAAAATATTCATTCGAGCTTGTTATAATAAATTATTATTTTTTGTTGGAATAATGTTCTTGAGAAAAACCGATGTCAATGTTTTGATTAAAAAAATTAACAATATTAATTATTTAGTTTAAACGATAACATTGTGGAAATAAACAGACCAAATTATACTAAAAATTAAAATATATAGATTAAATTTCAGGTTTCAGTATAGTTTAAGAGTCAAATTTGAAATCTAACCATTTACTTATATTGTAAACAAAATCTAAAATTTAAAATAAATGTAAAGTCATGTGTTTATCGACTCTTAAGACATTCAAATTATTTATAACCACATAATATTTTAGTCAAAAAAACCAATAATATTAATTATTAGAACTAATTAATAACATTAAAAAATTATACGAATCAAATTATGTTAAAAATTAAATATCACTTTTAAACGAAATAAAAGAACCAAAACTAATATTTACCTATTTTTCTAAAATGGAGAGAGAAAAAGAGAACATTAGTGTGTCAACAAAGGAACCTTCAAAGTTCACATATTACTTAACGTTAAACTGTTTAATTTTATAAGAGAAAGAAAAGACTAGAAAAAAATTCAAAAGGTTAATTAATTTTTTTAGGAAAAAAATTGACTTTTTATTAAATTAAACTACAAATTCATAAAATTAGATTTTAGTTCAAATTTTCCATCATTAAATTCTGAAAATGAAAATTCATCAATTACTTCTATCATTATAGTTTATTCAGAAAATAAAATACAAAATAAAGAAAAATAAGTATAAAAGTATTTGAAAGAATAGATTTTTTATTTATATATTTACAACAAAAAGTAAGTATATTAACTATATTTTTGAAAATATTAAAATTTATTAAATATTAAATATTCGGTTTAACTGTTCAAAGTCTTTATTCTTATGAGTAACTCAAAATTTAATAATAAAATCAAATATCCAAAATAATTATATTAAAATTAGAGTGAATTTAAGTAATAAATATTATTTACCTCATATTTCTATGCATCATGAATTAATACCCAACAATAAATCTAATATTTAAATGTAATATATATAAATCTGTAATAAATAAATAGATAATTTCGAATATTTACATTTCTATTATACATTAAATGAGTATTTATATACATTATATATATATGAATGATTGTGTTAGGTATAGGTTGGTTTTAAGTCATATTATGGTATTGAGCACTCTTTTATGCTTAAATTTATGATTTAATTTGTATACTTTTTGTTTGGTCTAATTTGCTTCCATTGTTATTATAGTTTGACAGCTGATGTGGATTTTTTTCAAAACACTCATTTCCAACTTATAATGTCAATTTTTTTTTCCCTTACAGTTGTTTTTTAATACTTATTTTTTTAGTATTTAATTTAACAGTTTATCAAATAGACTTTAAATTTTTAGAAATACCAAAGTGTTTTAGTTTTTTTTTTTTTTTTAAAAAAAAAAGACATTTTGGTTTAGATGTATTTTAATTTTAGTTTGAGAAATGATTAGAAAAAATTAAATCAAATCAAAATTAATATTTTCAATAATTTATTTCTTTTATACATGTTTGTTTAATATATCTAATAATTTAATTAGAATAGTTTTGCTTGTATAATGCCATAAGAATAAACATTTTAATCTTAACCCCTTTTTTATACAATATTAGTATCTAACAAAATCTTACTACTGCTTCATTCGAGTCAGTTATAATTGTTGAACATATATTACTTATATCATATACTTTTATATATTAATTCAGTTAATAAGTTGAACCAACTTATTATATTTTTCTATATTTAAAAATTATATTCAATTTAATGTTAAACGATTATTAAAAATATTTAATAATTTAATAAATAATTGTTCAACAGTATAAAACTATAAATAAAACTCTGAAAAAAATATATAATTGTTATAAAAAAAAGAGATATGGAGAGAAAATATGAAAACAGCAGAGAATGTATTTTATTGATTAAAAGGGATGGTTACAATGCTTCGTCAGAGTCTTTATTTATAGGCATAAGAAGTATAAAAAAAAAGTAGAGATTTAATTCTAATAAAGATTAGAAGTTAAAGTATACCAAAAATTTATCTTGATTATAATAGACATCCACTTAATAAGATATTCATAACAATAATTATTTTTCTTAAAATTTATAAGTATAAATACATTACAACTATAAATATAATTTAAATATAAATCATCCTAACTCTTCCTTGAAAAGTATAAAAACTTTACCTACAATGTACCAAATATTTTTCCCTTAAATAAATACCTAAACAAACATAGAAAGCTAGACAAAACTCACACATGTCAATAATGTACGATAAGACTCGAGATCCACGCTTGATAATTACATACCATCATTGTTTTTGGAACTAGATTGATGGTTGAATCGGCTAAATATAAATTATAAAGAAAATCAAAATAGAAAATTTTAAAATCAGTTTAAGTGGTCTAATCGTCGATTCAATCGATTTTTAGCTCAATTTAAAGTTAATCAATTTTATTCCTATCATCGAAACAATACCCGAACTGATTCTCAATTTAACTAGCCTGATTTGATTTAGACAACATTACATACGGTAAGAATCAGACTTGAATATTTAAAATAAAAAAATCCCCTTTTAATAAACAATAATATACTATTACACAACGTAATTTATTTATGGATAAATTATATAAATAATTACTCGACTATAAATAAATCATCGCTTATAAAAATTACAAAATGATTATCCAAGTTATAATTTATTTTTTCTAGTCCAAAACCATTAAATGACTAACGCCCCGTCGATGGGTCATTAACTTGATGACAATGATTTTAAAATTCCTTTTGCCACATAATTTTCCATGTAATCCTCACAATCACCTTCGCCGGAACAACTTTCTGCACTGTCGGACTCGTCGGTGGCCTTGCTGGATTCTTCTTCTTCTACCTAACAATCCTCGTCGGAACACCTTCCTCTCCGGTGTAGTCCCCCACGTGTTAAAAAATTATTTTCCTTAATTTTATTGACCTTTCAAAGAAAACAAAAAACATTCCAAATGTAAACCCAAAGAGTTCATACGTTTTTGTTGACACTTCACATTTCAATTCATAAGAGTCCAATGTATACACTCTTTCTCAATTTATCATCATCCATTCATACACGAAAACGTTCAAAAATAAAAAATAATTCAAAAGACATGAAAAAGCAAAAACAAAGGGGAACGTGCAAGTCCAACCCCAGTGGTTGCCTGAAACCGTTGTTTGCAAAAGCCAACGCCCTCTATTTCCAGCTCCGTTTCTGCAATAGTTTTGCTCCCACCGCCGCACCGTCGTTTTCCACCCCAACTTTTAAATCCGTGGTCGCACGGACGACGTCAAAGAGGAAGGTGACGAACGAGCTACCCACCTAGAAAAAGGCAAGGATTGTTTCGAAAAAGAAGAATCCGAGGCCACCGGTTGGCCCTTTCCAGGAATTAGATGAAGCTGGGGCTCCAATTTTGTAGGACCCATAATGGTGAGTTTTAGATTTTAGTAGTTTTAGATTTTATATTTTCAATAAATGACATGGAAATTGTTTGTATTTTTATTTAGATAATGGGTTGGATCATCCATCTAAACTCGAAGTTCGTTTTGAAAAGTGAAAGGGTTTGAAAAAAAATATAAATTTATTAGGCAAAAAATAAGACCCGTTTTCTGAACAAGTAGAGCCTTGAGTAAGATTTTTTTTGGCTCAAGTTCAGAGCAACCCAAATTTCCTAATTTTTTTTCCCTGTTGTTGTTTACGACTATTTTGTTGTCATTTTGCTATTATATTACTACTATTTTGTTATTATAGTTTAGATATTGTATAACTGTTGTTTTATTATTAATTTCGCTAATATTTTAAAGGTATTTACTTGTTAATTTGTAATTTTCTCAGTGCTATTTAAGTATGAAGCTTTTTTTAACGTATTTTCAATTTGTTTGAAAACATTTATATTTATGTTTTTAGTGTATTTGATATATTATATTTTTTTAAATTTATTTTTATAAAAAAATTAATACTAGTGAATTGAACCAAACTTGGGTTTAAAATTTTTTATTTGGGTCAACCTTAGACAAAATTTTAAACTTATTTTCTCAGGTCGAATCGAACTTAAAAAATAAATCTAAAATTTTACATTGACCGGCCCGATCTCATCTATAATGAAATCTATTTTTATTTTATGTTTAAATTTACATGTCATTTACTTAACCATCGTATGAAAATACGATTAATGATTAACAAAAATAGATTTGAAAAAAAAATAAAAATGATAGTTGTAGTAATCAGAAGCGAATATAAAGGGTTGACATGAGCCCTGACACCCCTAAAATAGAAAAATGTTATTTAAGTTTTTAAAATTTTTTAAAATTTTAAATTAATAAAAATAAAATAATACTTTCACCCCTAAAATTATAAAAACTTAATTTAATTTTTTAAAAATTATAAATATATATTATAAAAAATTAAAATTTCATTAAGTTGATAGTTATCTAAGTAAAAACTATTTGCAATGACTATGACACAAGTAAGAGAGAGAAAGAGAAAGAGAAATGAGGGAAAACGAGTCGTCTTTATCAACAACCAAAATGATTTTAAAAAGGCCTTAAAGCGAGGATATTTTAATAGAAAAAGAAATCGTTGGCAATTGTGCCTTTGCTTTCAATTATCTGACTCACACCTCTCCTCCATTTCGGGAGAAAAAAACAAAGAAAGAAGAAGCCTTCGGAACCAAACAAGCCTTCTTCTTCCTCTTTCACCTTCTTTTTGTTTGCTTTATAACCCAGATTTTGATCCAATCCTTTCTAGTTTTAAAGATAAAAAAAAACCCAGTTGTTCAGACAAGATTCCCCAAACTTAAGCTTGTTCTGTTTTCCCGAGAAATAAAAAAAAAATGTTAGAAGGAAAAGCATTAGTGGAAGACACAGATATGCCATTGAAGATGCAGATCCAAGCTATGTCTTCAGCTTCTCAAGCTTTGGATCTTTATGACTTTTTTGACTGCAAATCCATTGCTGGTTTCATAAAAAAGGTATCCCCTTTTTTTTTTCTCCATTTCTTTTTGGTTCTCCCTATTTTGAATATTCAACAAATTGACCTGCTTTGATTAATGGGATAGGAGTTTGATGGGAAATATGGGAATGGATGGCAATGTGTGGTGGGTTCAAATTTTGGGTGTTTTTTCACTCATTCCAAAGGGACTTTCATCTACTTCACATTGGAGAGACTCAAGTTCCTTATCTTCAAAGGTGCTTCCTCACCTTGATGTAACTGTTTCATGGTTTATTGTGAATGTTATCCATTTTGATGGTCCCATTATCTGTGTTTTTCTTTACTTATGAAATGATGACATCTGCTTCTCTCATCTTTCCCTTCCTTCCAAATATCATGGTTTATCTCATGATGCTATTGGTTAAAATATGTCATTTCTACTTTTTCTAAGATTTATAATTTAGTCTTTTATTTTTATTTTCAAATAATTTTGTTTTTAAATTTTAAAAGCTTTTTTTACTGTAAAATTTAAATTTAATAAAATGATTTTAATAATATTAACGGCTCAACTTAAAAATTAAAATTAAAAAAAAGAAGGGTTAAATACTAGAAATAATAATAGTATAAACATTAAATTTTAAATTTGATGTAGGATATTTTAACCGGTGATATGATATTATATGGCAAAAGATAATGTAGAATAAATGATGTCATGGTTATGATGAGAATCTGGTTTTTATCCAAATTGCAGGATTCTTATTATTATATATCTTTTCCAATTAGGGATGACAGCTAATTGCAAAATTTAATGTTTTTATATTTTCAATGTGATTTAATTAAGTTATCTGAATATTTAAAATCTATTAAATATTCTTATTCAATATTTTTTAAACTGAATTGATAATTAACCAATTCTTATCCATTTACTTTCAATTAAATAAATTATTAAAAATTCATAAAATTTAAAAAATTATATTAAAAATTATAAAACCTGATTCCATGGCACCAATTCTTTTTATTACTGTCAATCAATTTCTTTCTTTGCTCTAGACCAGTATAACCCAGATTTCAAATGAACAAATTCAAACTTGAAAAGAATCTTTTTGATCCTCGAAGAATGAGGGGCATGATCGAGAAAGAACTCTTGTTCTTATTATAAAATCGTGTGAGATGTTTGGTAAAAAATCTTCTCTTTTGAGAATAATCAAAAATGGAAATTGTTCAATTAGAACATGAAAACATGATTGAAGTTGTCCTAGTTATTCTTCGGGAGGAAATTGTCAAACGAGGAAAAGGACCCAAGCCAATTCTTGATCTAATCTATTTTATTCGATTTCAACAACTTGATTCTTATTTGACCTCTAGACTTGAGGTGAGTTACATAGCCAGTGATGCAAAACCCTTTACTTCAACAGTTAAGTTTTCTAATGTTCGATCGAGGTATATGTTTAACTTTTTTAAAGTTGAAATATGTATCAAAACAAACAGTTCCGGAAACATGAGCAATTTTATCTGTGCTGCAGTTCTCAGTCCATTTCTTTTGCCCATTTAAGTGATACTATCATAAAAGGCATAGCAATTAAACAAATTATCAATGGAATTGGCAGAGTTTTACGGAGAGTTTCGTGTAATTCGCATCGTTAGTTCCCCCTTATCGAAAATGGAAAGAACTACAGTTCCAGATTTGTCTAATGAAGCTAGCAGATGAAATCAACATGCTAACAACCACCCGTAATTAGCATATAATTTATATTCAAGCAAAGAAACAAGAAGATTATCGAAAACGGTTTTAACTTATATTCTACGGATCAATCATCCGTCGACTAAGTAATGGCATCTATCAAATAATGATCAATCAATATAAGTCTCGATAGTAATGTAAATCATAAAACAGGAGTCAACAATGGCTTACCTTTAAAGTGAGCCTCCAAGTTGCTTGTTACGAGATCCGCCATTGCTTTGCTTGTTTCTTCGGTGTTGCTACCAACATGGGGTACTAGGACAATGTTCTCAAATGAGAATAGTTGCTCTGGTATGTTAGGCTCGTTTTCGTACACATCAAGTCCAGCTCCTCCTAACCGACCTTCGAGTAATGCAGATACAAGCTCAGGTTCATCGACATGTGCACCTCGTCCGATGTTGATAAGAATACCTTTAGGACCCAGTGCATCAATAGCTTTCCGGTTAACAATGTGGTGAGTTTCCTCCGTCAGAGCACATGCCACGAAAAGGATTTGACAATCGGCAGCCAAATCAACAATGTTTGAGTAGTATTTGTAGTTTGTATTTGGTTTCTTGGATCTCGAGTGGTAACTGATAGAGCAGTTGAAAGCTTCGGCTCTTTTTGCTATTGCTGATCCGATCCTGCCCAATCCGACAATTCCAACTGATTTACCGCTGAACTGGAAGAGGCAAACAATAGTAAATAAAACGAAAAACAAAAATGAAGAGAACAATCTAATTCAAGCTAGGTACAGAGAGTTCATATACACATTCACCAAAAGGACTTCATGTAGCATCTTTTGTGGATGAACTCGATAAACAAACCAATAAGCTAGGCAAAAAGAAGTCAATGCTAGAGATCTTAGTGGCAAACAAAGAAATTCTAGTCCCCCCGTGTGTCAATTTTGGCCTCTTTTCAAAGATTATTCCACGGTTCATCATTTTTCCTACTTCCCTATACGACCATTGTTGGTTATCTGCATTTTCAGCAAAGGGGAATGAACTTGATACAACATTTTTGTCCGACATATTTAAGTCACTAGGACACGATCAATCAGGAGCAGATAAAATCCAAGTTCCGAGCTCCAACCAAACCAGCTATTAATATCACAAATTTCGAACTTGATCTCGATCAAAATGGTACCGGAAGCCGACAGACGCAATTGAACAACATTACCAATCACGTAGCAAGGATAATTACATCCATAAGTTCCATTATACGCAAATGCAAATTGATAGAACCCAATCAAACCACACAAAAAATCGAAGCTTACCGGTGTCCAACACTAACAGAAAGGAAAAGATGCCGACAGGACGGTGTTTACGAATTTAAACAACTGGATTAACAAATTAAAAGCCTAACTCATCTATCTAAACCAGGTACCAATTTCATAAATCTCGAACTCGTTCTCAATCGATTAATACGATGGTAAAAGACTAACAAAATGAACTTATAATGATCTTGAATTTAACAATGTTAAAAGTTGTACCTGAATTTTAAAACGTGAAAAGTAGAAACACAATATATTCCTGAAAATAAGTAAAATTCCAAATTTGTGAAGATTACGTAATTATAAAAGATTAGCTGTTCAATCAACATTTCAATTCCACATGTTTATAATCGGACTAATTTTCAATTTTCGTAAGCAGAGGGGCTAAAATTCATAATTAGAAACTAAAACCCACCAAACAAGAACACAACTTTTAGTAAATTGGATAAAAAAAATACAAAAATCAATAAAGAAACAATGAGAACATGAAGGAAAAAAAAGGAAAACCCAGAAACGAACCTTTGAAGCCAATTCAAAATCACCATTGATCCAATTCCCACTCCTCACAAACCGATCACAAACACATATTTTCCTCAAAACAGCCAATGCCAACCCAATACCCAAATCAGCTACATCATCAGTCAACACATCCGGGGTGTTAGTCACTTTAATTCCCTTCTCTTTACACTTACCCAAATCGATCTTGTCGAGGCCGACGCTATAGCTCGCAACGATCTCCAAATTGGGCAATGAATCGATCATATTTGCATCGGCTCCGATTTTGGTGTTTCCCACCACCGCTTTGATGGAACTCGAGTGGGTCTTTAAAAAATCGGATTTGGGAGATGAATGGTTCCATAGCTTGAAGAGGTTGAACCGGTTTTCAAGCTGGTTTTCAAGGTATTCCGACATTGGACATGTCATTAGGACGCCAATGTTGTTCATGTTTGTGCTTTTGTGTTTCAACTTTCAACTAGAGGGTGACAGAGTTTAGGCTATCTGCTATATATTAAATGAAGGGTAAACTATACTCAAAGTTACTAAATTGGTAGTAAATTTATTTTTTGGTTATTAAATTTTAAAAAGTTATAAAATAGTCACAAAATTATTTGAAAATTTTTATTTAAGTCACTGAACTGTTAAAATTATTATTTATGGCATTCTCAGTTTTCACTGAAAGTACCAATTGAAAGCTATCTTTCCTTTTATCTTCTACAATTAAATTTTTTTATATAACAACTTTAAACGTCATGAATATGCAAACTAAAATCCAAATAACTTTCTTCTCCAATCTTTGACATTGACTGTAAGATCGATTAAGATTTAAGGTATGTTCTTTTACTTGTCAATGGGTATTTATCCACCTTACCAATTGTCGAATCGTTGCTTGAATTTTGTTAGTTGAACTATCTTTAAAAAAAAAACTTAACAGTTCAATGACTTAAATAAAAACTGAATAGTTTAGTAGCTATGAAAACTTTCGAATAGTTTCGTGATTATTTTCTAACTTTTTTAAGTTGAGTGACCAAAACGTAAACTTACTAATAATTTAGTGGCATTAGGTGTAGTATATCTTTAAATAAATTATTAAAAAATCATAAAAAAATTAAAAATAGAGAAAATTGGTTCAACAAGGTTTTTTTTAGTTTTGCTCAATCTTTCGCGAGTTAATCAATTTAACAAATTTATACTTCAATGTTTACAAAATTTGTCATTTTAGTTCTAATAGATATATTATTAGGTCAATTTGTTGAATTTTTTCAATTTAAATCAAATTAATAGAATGTACAAACATTAGAGGATTAAATTTATTATAAGCCCAATAAAAAAGGCCCACCTAATACTTCCATTAATGGCAACAAACAAGACACCAACCGAAAACTTTAATTTAAAAAAAATAAGTAACTAAATAAAAAAATTAGCCGAATTGCTAAACTAAAATCAAGTGTATAGTTAGATGACTATTTTTATTGTTTATTCAAAAGTCTCATAACTCTATAAAATTATCACATAGCCCCTCTCTAAGAGCTGAAGAAAAAGATACGTGTTTCTCATATGAGGTTTTGTGATTGGGTTGTAGCTCTAGTTTATAGTCTTTTAAAGAAGATAAATATTAAATTTATATTTTTAATTTGATTTAATGTACAATTTGATACACTAATTTTGTTTTAGTACAATTATATACATGAGGTTGGATTTGTGTTTCATATATATGTATACAGCATATATATATATATATATATATATGAAATTTCATTTTTTATTTAACTGTACACATTTAAAGAAATAAATACATACATTTGTTTTCATATTGGATTAATATAATTATTTGTAGATGCAATATATAACATAAAATAGTGTTGAATGATATTGCACATTAGATGAAAGTTTATGTATAGTTTTGATATTTATCCCTTATTTAAACTAAACCAAAATTTATTTCTATTTAATTTATAATTAATTTGTAATTTTTTAGGTAAAAATACTATAGTAGCCCCGGTGCTTGAATTTGGTATAAAAAGTTTATTATTATGGTTCAGTTATGTACTTGAATTTGACTTGGTTCAATTTGGTACTTGAAATTTGCTTATTATCCAAATTAGTATTTATGGAAAATGACTTATTTGAATTATAAAGCTAAGTTTAGGTACTAATTTGAAAAAAAACCCAAATTCAGGTACCTAATTGGAAAAGAAAACTTTTAGGTATCAATTTGAACCTTGAAGCCAAGTTCAGGTACCAAATTGTATATTTACCTTAAAAATTATCCAAAACACTAAAAAGTCTTTGTAGGGAAATGATTTGAGGATAGGTAAACAGTAACACTATAAAAAACAGTTGAAGACCTGCGTTGAAATAAACACCGCATCCCCATTGCAAGAGGGACCAAAAGGAAATATCAGAATCTGAAAGAAATTTCAAAGATATGGAAAATGATTCGTTGCAGACATCTTTAGCATGGCTTCGCGATATTCTTCAAGGTAAAATAGGCCATGGATTGGATACCAGAGTTCTCCAAGGACTACGCGTTATCCATGCCGAAAAGGGATTTATGCGATTTGATTTCGTTGTTCCAAATTCTGTCTCTGTATGAAAATCTCAATCCAAATTCTGGGTTTTCTTTTTTTCTTCACTAAATCTTATGATTATTTCTTCAATTATTCAACAATCTTTGATGGGTTTTTCAAATTTCTGGATTAATTTATAGGATATTGATGGAAATTGGAATGTTGGAGCTTTAGCATCGTTGGTCGATCTCCTCGGTGGTGTTACTATTTTCTCGTTTGCCAATCGTGTCGTTACTTCTGTTGATTTCAGCGTTTCGTATTATTCAACAGCTAAGATTCAGGTTAAGGATTTCTTGCTTACTTGTGTTTTTCTTTTTGTTTCATTCATAATTTAGCTCTTGAATTATACTAAAAAAATTTCACTTTGATACCCCTAAAAGTGGACAAAATGATAATTTTAGTGAAAGGAGAAAAGGTAAAATATGCTGTTAGTCCTCATACTTTGACAAAATTTGAGATTAAGTTTAAAATTAAGTCTTCTAACTTTTTTGATTTAAAAATCCTAGTCTGATCATTAAAATCGTAAGATTTTTCATTAAAATTTTGTCAATTTGGCTTGTTGATTAAGCAGTTCTTATGTGGTGTGATATATGATTGACAAAAAATAAATATGTTAAGATAATAAATTTAATAGAAACTACCATGATAATGATTGGACTAGTATTTTTAAATTGAAAATGTAAGAGGGTTGAATTTTTAACTTTTAAAGTACATGGACTCAATCTCAAATTCTATAGAAGTACAAAGGACTAATCGCATTTTTTAACCAAAGAGAAAACCAGTCCAGGGGCTAATGTATAGGATATTAATGGAAATTGGATTGTTGGAGCTTTAGCATTGCGTTACTACTTTCTCGTTTGCCATTTTATTGCTTAATCGTGTGTTGTGTTTTGTTTTATTCATAATTTAGCTCCTGAACTATCAAGCTTTTTCACTTTAGTCCCTACATTTTTTATCCACTTTTGGTACTTGAAAGTATTATTTTGTCAGTAATTTATCCCTAAAATTATAAAAAAGGTATGACTTTGTTACATTGTTATTGGTTGACATTAAGCTTTTCGAGATAAATTGACATAAAATGGTAATTTAAGTATTAAAAATGAGAAAACAGTACAGTTCTCGGATTTAATCTTGGATTAAGCTTATTTTTTTAATAGATAAATGGATAAACTACATTGCTAATCACTTTAAATAGGGGTAGTTTCTATTTCAGTCAAATTTTTTTTTTGGTTAATTTGATCACTTCAAAAAAGAAATTGATCAAATTAATTACTTCAGCCTAACAATGTATTTGTACAGAAAAAAAAAAATTAGGGTGATCAAATAGGAACTACCTTTTTTAGATTGATTGACTGATGGGTAGTTTACTCTAATTTTAGAGTGATTAATGTGGAAATGCACCATTAGTCTTCAGTTACCATTTAATGGTAGAGTGACCAACCTGATCAATTCCTAGTTTGAGGTGACAAATTAAAAAAAAAAAAAATTAGGTGATCAAAATAAGAACGACTCCTATTTAAAGTGACTAATGAGAAAATTTAAATAAATTCGAAGGTGTTTTGATGGATATTTTTGAAATGGTTTGAGTGTTGTAGGAACATGTGGAGATAGAATCAAAGGTTAGTGCAAACAAAGGAAGCCTCATACATGTGGTGGTTGAAGTTAAAAGGAAAGGAAATGGTGAAGTAATTGCTGTAGGTAAACTATGGATGGCTTCAAATAAACTCAGTGTTGCTCAAGTGAGTAATCTTTGACAATTTGACCCATGTTAAAATTAAGATAAAATTATAATGAAAATGTGTTGATTTATAAATATTGAGATTTAAACTCTTACGATATGTTTGATCGTATTAAATACGTGATTTCTGCATTTATGATATAATTAATAGTATGATTATTAATTTGTGGATGCTTATTATTGCGTCAGGATAAATATTTAAATATCCACTTAATTTCGCTAGAATTAATTTTTAGAGTGACGGTTATTCAAATTTAAGTTATTTTTGGATAGATAAACACTTAACTAATAAATCATAATTTAGATTTAAAAAATCATTATAATCATATATGAAATAAAATAATAATTTCATTTAACTTTCACGAGTCTTATTGTATATATTTTTATTGACTTTTGTGTAAATGATAGATTAAAAATGGTGGCAAAATAACTTTTTTATATAGTAACACACTATCAAATTAAAATTTCAACTATTTTCTAATTTAATTACATATTAAAAATTTATTTTAAATTTAATATAAATTAATTTTGTGATAATTGCATTAATTTATTTTTATTCAAAATAATTAAATTAACATTAATGTATGTGCAATGTTTTAGTGTTATATTTCTAGAAGGAATCTTAACATCGAAAAATATGAAATGTGGACAAAAATTTATTCCAATTTCAAGAAAGTTAAGGAAAGGGAAGTATAGAGATGTGAAATATTATTTTTCTTCTTTTTCTTTTTCTTTTTCGTTACAAATTTGAGGAAGGGTAGGGGCATACCAAAATGAGAAAATTTTCCTTGAGCCCCTCCCAATCATTAAATTATTTTATTAAAGTCTTTTAGCTCTTAATTGAATGGGAAATTTTCATTTTGGCTCCTCCAAAAAAAAAATGAATAATGCAATTTAATCTTTTCTAACTTTGGCCCTCCAAATTTTTAGTTTTAGCCCCTCTAAAAATATAATTTTATCTCGACTCCTAAACAAAATCCTCTATGAATTTACTAGGATTTGAACCTAAATGTGTTGAAAAGAAGTGAAAATTTACAAGATTTTGGCCAGGTTTAGTAATGTAATACCAACTCATTTACATGTCTGCTATTTGTATGATCATTTGAGCCTTGGTTCGGGGTGCGCTATTCATTTGTATGAATCACATTACTTAACTTGCATAAATAGCTTACATACTTAACTTTAAAAGACTTTTATATATTTAGATGTTGGTATCTTTATATTTATGTTGAGTAACATCGATAAAATCCGGTTCAATCAATAAGGGTGTCAACTGGGGTAGGCGATAATGGTGGCTAATGATGCCTTCCCCTCTAAAATTTTGAACATTTCATTTCTCTCTTAATTTTTTTTTTTAAAAATATTAATTAAACCTCCATGTTTTTGAAAAATCTCATTTTACCTTTTTATTTTTTTTGAAAAATTTAATTGAATTTCTCTAAACTTTTAAAAATTCTCATTAATCTTAAAAAAATTTAAAATTTTTAATTAAACCCCAGATTTTTTTAAAAAAAATCTTAAAACTCCTAAAACTTTTGAAAATTTTGTCCCTCAGGAACTTAGTCTTTCCTTGTTGGTGATGTTGATGTGGTCTTTAACTCTTTTTCTTTGGCCAACAAGAAACCTTGAAATGGTCGCTAAAAGTATTCCATCTTACATTTTCACTACGTTTATATCAATGCAATAAGAGAAATAAATAACGACATCCCTATTGAAAAAAAGGGGGCAAAAGAGAAAAGGAATTAATTGAAAATGGAAGGTGGTGATTCCTTGAAGACAGCCCTTGCATGGCTTCGTGGTGTTATTAATGGTAAAATAGGCCATGGATTGGAAGCTAGAGTCCTCCAAGGACTTCGTGTCACCCATGCCGAAAAGGGTTTTATGCGATTCGATTTTGTTGTCTCAAATGCTGTCTCGGTATAATTTTTTTATCCCAACTACGATTTTGGGTTTTCTTTGTTGATTAAATTCAGGTTAAAATATGTTGCTAGCCTATGTGCTTGTATAAAGGTTGATATTTAGTCTCTATATATTAAAAATTTAAGTCCAATTATTATCGTCATTGGTAGTTTCTACAAATATTTGTTAACATATTATACTTATTTCTAATCAATCATATGTCACATTGTATGAGAATAGCCTATCAAAATTCTTAGTTGACAAATTTTTACAAAAAAAAAAATACTTACAAGTTTAGTGACTAGGCTAAGATTTTTAAATAAGAAAACTTTAATTTTTAACTTTTTAAGTACATGGACTAAATCTCAAATTTATTAAAATATGGACACTAACAACATATTTTATCCTTAAGTTTATGATAATAGAGTTGATTATGCAACAACCTTTAATGAGGGTTTACTGGTTTTATTTATAGGATGTTGATGGAAATTGGCATGTTGGAGCTTTAGCATCATTGCTTGACCTCATCGGAATAGTTACTATTTACTCCTTTGCCAATCGTGTCATTAGCACGGTTGATTTCAGCTCTTCATATTATTCAACAGCTAAGATTCAAGTTAAGACTTTCTTATTTAATTTTGGGGTTATATTTTTGGTTTTCAATTTCTTATTAAATTGGATTATGTGACACTTTTTAAATGCTAACTTTACCAATATTTACATGTGTGGAGGGTCAAATAAGTATATAAAAATATTGAATATGAACATATGCAAAAAGTGTATTTATTCAAAATTTATATAAAATCAAATAAAATTTTGATTGAAATAGTAAAATTTAAAGTTTAAAATTATTGTGTTTTCTGTTCAAATTTTATTATATGTTTATTTTTTATATAAAATATAAAAAGAAGAAGAAGATAAAAGCACCCTTGTAACAATGGGAAATGATTATATGAAACAGAGATGCCACATCATCTTGTATTCCTTATTAATTATTTAATGTCATTTCAACATCTTTTTTCATGTCATTGACACATCATTTTGGTAATTTTTTTAACCTGAATCATGAACCCTAGACCTTAAAATCGTGGACCCTGGACCTTAGACCATGGACCCTGGATCCCGGACCATGAACCTTGGACCCTGCACCCTGGACCTATCAGGGTCGAGGGTCTAAGGTCTAGGGTTTAGTGTTTGGGGTCTAAGGTTTAAAGTTTAGGGTCTGGGGTCTAAGATTCAAGGTCCAAGGTCCAGGGTCTAGGTGCTAGGGTCCAAGGTTCAAGTTAAAAAAATTACCAAATTGGTGTGTCAATAACATGGAAAAAGATGCTGAAATGACATTAAATAATTGATAAAGGATAGCATGATGTATTGTCTCTATTTTATACAATCCTTTCCCTATAACAATATAAATTACTTTATAAAAAACATGATTTTCTAGATTTTTCAATTGAGTTGATGCTTGGTTGACAAGCAACCCCAACTCAGTCAGGAGTTTTAACTATGATATATAGACAAATATTATTATGTGTGAGTTTTTTTACATTGATTTTAACAAAAAATTATAAAAAAGACAAAAACACTCTTGTAATACTGTAGCTTACTTTATAAATTAATGCATGATTTTTTTAGTTATTTTTCACTTGAATTGGTGCTCAATTGACTTGTAACTCTAAATCAATCAATAATTGTAAGTTTAGTATGTATATATTTGCTTCAATTCGGTTTCAAATTAGCCATGTGAACAAGTTGTTTATTTTAGAGTTGGCACACAATTTAATTTGTCGAGAGTACTTTAACGAATTTATCATTAATTAAGCTTCAATAATTAAAACAAGAGAATAAAGGAATTAAATTTTAAATGTGTGAAGAGTAGAAAGATTAAGAGCGGAATTAAATAAATTTAAAGCTATTTACTAAATATTTATAAGTTATGCAATTGTGTAGGAGCATGTGGAGATAGAATCAAAGGTTACAGCAAATAGAGGAAAGCTTTTACATGTGGTGATTGAAGTTAGAAGGAAAGGCAATGGAGAGGTAATTGCTGTAGGAAAACAATGGATGGCTTCAAACAAACAAACACTTGCTCAAGTGAGTAATGTTTGACAACTAAAACAAAAGGAAAACGAAAGACGCATGTAATAAATATTTGACAACTAAATAAAACAGATAATAAATATGTAATTTGTCAAATAATTTACAGAAGATTTGAGTTCAAATTTTATCATGTCTAATCTTTTCTTTTATTATCATATCATGAAATAGTTTAATATAAATGAGTAGTGTTTTGATTTTATATGATTAAAGTTGTTACAAAGGTTAAAATATACAATAGATCCATGTATTTTTTAAAAATTTGAAATATAGTCTTTGTACTTTTATTTTTAGAAATTTAGTTTTTCTATTTTTAAGATTTTAAAATTCAGGTCCAATTGTTAATATTGCTATATTTTTTGTTAAATTTATTGATTTGACATTTTGAAATAAAAACATATTCACTTAATAGCAATGTAACTTAAAAAAAATATATTGTAATGAATTTGAATTTAATAAAATAATTTTAACATATTAATAATTGGATCTGGATTTTAAAAATTTTAAAATAGAGAGATTAAATTCTTAAAAATAAAAATACAAGAACAAAATTTTATATTTTCGAAGAGTATAAGAACTTAGAAGGAAAATTTAAACTTGAAAATGTTTAGTAAGATGAAAGTTTTAATGTATAAGAATTGCGATTAAATTATTCAATTTAAAAGATTGTGATTTGTTTTATATTTAAAAAATGGTATTTTCATATCTATATTCAAATATATATTAGGGACCCATCAATGAATGCGTTTAAATTGTGGTCATAAATGCATTTTCAATCCTGAATATTCTACTTTTTTTGAAAAGTAAAATAATATTGTACTTTACTTAATCCATTACAATGGATGTTAATGATTAAAAAAAAAACTTAAAATGGGATAAATATTAAAATTATATATGAACTTTAATTTAATATACAATTTAGTACATGAATTTTAATTTGGTATAATTATACATATTAAACATTGATTTTGGTTCAAATGCGTACATAAAATTTTAATTCTAATTTAATTATACACATTTAAAGAAATGAATATATCGTTTTATGTTTTAATTAGATAAGTGTAATTGTTTGTGTATGTAGTATGAAAACATAAATTGATGTTATATCGATAATAATATTAGGGCTTTGTAAATATTTAATCAAATTAGAATATCATATATAAAATTGTACAAAATTAGAAATCATGTATAACATTACACATTAAACTAAAGTTCATGTATAATTTTTGAATTTATCCCCTTTATATTAATGGTTAGGGTTCAAGGGGAATTCATATATATCTGGCAGGGCCTGACCCTTAAAATAAAAATTATTATTTAGGCTTTTAAAATTTTTTAAAATTTTAAATTAATAAAGATAAAATTGCACTTTGACTCTTCTAAAATTATAAAAAATTGATTTAAACTTTTAAAAATTATAAAAATATAGACTATAAAAAGTTAAAATTTCATTCCCCTATTTAAATAGGATTTTAACCATTAATACCATGTTTGGTTCGCAAAGAATGGCAAAGCCATTCATTCTTTATTTGGCGCAATAATCTTAAACCGTTGTTTGCTTGACCGAAGGAGTTAAACGACTGAATTGATATTACAACTTTATTCCTTAAATGGCTGTAATAGCCATTCAACACTACAATCATAGAACGACTATTCTAGCCTCTCATGCAATAGCCAACTATTTTTTTTTCTCAAAAAACCCCAAACAAAAAAATATTGTTTAAACTACGATTGAACGAGAATATTGGTACAATAACAAAACCTTATTTTGTTAATGCACAGATAACTGAAATTAGCCTACAAATCAATTGCTTTTTCTACCCATATAATATAACTACAATTAACAACCCATTCCAGAAGACGGAAATCCTTAATGCAAAGAATAAAAAATAAGTTTTTTTTTTTTTTATATTTTATAATGCATGAAGAACATAAGAGAAGAAACTCAAGTTGATCTTGGGTTTGAGTGATTTGAAATGATTTAAGATTCAATTTTTGTGGAGAGAAAAGGTGAAAAGTCAACGGTGCCCAACAATGGAAGGAAAAATTTTAATTTGCATGTATGGATCCATGGATTTTGGTGGCTTTTAAGATAAACTAATCAAAAAAATTGAAAGAGAAGATGGAGATAAAGGTTTGGATGAAGTTTCGATAATTTTTGGGTATTTGATCGGTGATGGACAGTGGATGACAACAAGGTTGACCAAAACTGAGAATAAAAACTGTAATTTTGAGGGTTTAGAGACAAGTTCTAGGGAGAACGATACATGAGAGAGAGAGGAGAGTAAAAATAAAATGAGTAAAACAAATAAATTGGGTGTTTATACCCAGTAAAAAGATAAAACAAATTTATTATTTTATATTAAATATTAATATTTTTTATAATCACTTACATATTAATATTAATTTATACAAATTTTAAAAATAATAATTAATAATTATATATACTTTTAAAATTTTGTAAATATATTTTTAATTATTTAAAAATAATTCATATATTAGTGTATTTTAAAAAATATTAAACAAAATATTAGTCATTTAAACATTTTTTTTATGATTTTTACATTAAAAAAAATTGAAAGATAAATTTGTCATTTCAACATTTAATGCTTTTGATTTTTTAATATAAACACAAAAATAAAAAAAATAATTTAATTTATTAAAGGGCATATTTGTCATTCAATTATTTTAATTTTTTATTACATATCTATTCCTCTCAATCAAACGCATGGATACTATTACAATACTCATTCCATTCCATCCAATCAAACCTCTATTCAATTTTATTACAACTCTATTCTATTCTCACAAAATGACTATTTCATTACAATCCTATTCCATTTTAGTGAACGGAACGTACTATAATTCTTTTATGGTAGGATTGCAACCTAAGTCCCTTATACTTCTTTTTCATATCAATTATATTCTTGCTCTTAAAAACTATTTTTACTTAACCATTTATAATGTCGACCTTTTAGAAGATGCCATGGTCATTGCCAATCAAATCCTTCTGCTTTATGCAATTATTTGTTAGATATTCACCACTTTAGTTCCGATACTATTTTTACCTTAAATTACTTCATCTTAAATCACTTTATTTAGGTGTGAGCATTCCTGAATTCACTATTTTTCTTGAAAAGTGATATCAATGCCTCAAATGGTGCGGTCATCAAAACTGAAAATTTTGGAAGAGCTTTGGGGTTGTTCAGTCAGAACCACATCTCACATTGTCCCCCACGCTGAAAGTCTAACTATTGCACACGACTACCAGTCATGAAGAGGTCTTAATGGGCAATGGTAATACCATTCCAATTTCTCACACTAAAACCAATCTATGTGCATCCAATCATCATTTTCAATTACTAAACACTTTTATATGACAAGATTATATATGTTTTGTTAGAAGATTTATAAACTAGATATCTCTATACATTTTATGTAAAATATAAATATCTTTCATAAATATTAAAAAGTGTCATTTACAATTATTTTTATGTGTATCAAATTTTCTATGCTTTTAACACCTCATTTTATGAATTGCTGAAGATGCATATGCATTTTTTCCTATATAAAAAAACTTGCTGCATTCATTGCTACGTCTTTCAATATCAATAGATAGCTTAATGTAGCATTAATGGAGATGAAAGTTACAGCAAATTTTCTTTCAAATTAAACTCTTAATAAGCTTTAAAGACACACTAACTAATCCTCCTTAAATGCAATATGGCTATTCCTCTAGCTTAGGACATCTCAATAGTCACATTTTTGCATGAATTTTCCATTCAAGTTTCTCCTTCAATAACCATTTTCATTGTCAGAGTTGTGACCCAAATTCTTATTAAAATAAAATACAAATGGCAATATAGGAGATCTACGAGGGTGAAGGCTATAGCCTATTTTGGATCCCTAGTAAGCAAGATACTGGACTGGGGTTGTAACCGGGCGGTATGGTACAGGCTGCACAAGAAGAATCCGTATAGAAGTTTACTTCCTCTATTTGATATTGATTTGAATAAGGTGTTTCAACCTTACTGCATTACTTCTATTAAATGTTGATTAGAATAATGTTTTCTAAACCTATAAATAAACGCAGTCTATACTTCTTGTAATTATTCGAATTCGACATAGTGAATTTCCTTCTTCTTTACCCGTGGTGTTTTTTTTCCCAAAAGGGTTTCCATGTAAAATTTATGTGTTTTGTTATTCTCTCTTTTCTTGCCATTATCGACATTCCATTTTTACATCCATTTATAATTCTTTTTGCCCTAATAAGATGCTCAAGGCATAATGCTAAATTTAATCTTTAATGTCTATATTTTATATTGATTTGATTTTTATTTTTGAGCTAAATTTGGTTATTAACCTTTTAAAAAGAGTCAAATTTATCTATCAGCCTTTCAAAAAAGATCAAATTGTTGTTGTTTTAATGGAAATATAGACAAAAATGTTAATATATTGAGTTTTGATTTTTTTTAAACTTTTTGAATATTTGTATAGATTTTAAATTATTTATTAATGTGACATATAAAAAAAAAAATAGTTAATTCTTAAGAGTTAATTTGAACTAAAAAACATAATAAAAACTAAACTTACAAAAAATAAAAATAAAAAAAGAGAGAGGCTAAATTCAACCGCATACATACACACACAACATTGCTATGGAAGCAAAGGAAAAATAAAGGAATCGCAGAATATGGAAGGTGGTGATTCCTTGAAGAAATCCCCTGCATGGCTTTATGATGTTGTTAATGGTAATAGGTCATGCATTGGAAGCTATAGTCCTCCAAGGACTGTGTCATCCATGCTGTAAAGGGTTTTATGCGATTCGGTTTTGTCGTATCAAATACTGTCTCGGTATGAAAGATTTCGATATGAATTATGGTTTCAGGTTTTCTTTGTTCATTAAAATTTTGATAATAAAGTCCATTATGTAACCATTTTTGATGTTTTTTTTCTTCTTATTTTTGTTTATAGGATGTTGACGGGAATTGGAGTGTCGGAGCTTTAGCATCATTGCTCGATATTATTGGAATCGTTATTATTTAGTCCTTTGTCAATCGTGCCATTAGTACGGTTAATTTCAATGTTTCGTATTGTTCAACAGTTAATATTCAAGTTAAGAGTTTCTTGTTTAATCGTGGGGTGTTTTTTTTTTTTTGGGTAAATATGTATTGATACATGAACTTGTTTTTTAGTTCAAATTGGTACCTAAACTTTTTTTTTGTCCAATTAAGTACCTAAATTTGGCATTCTAGTTCAAATTAGAACATGAAATTGTCTTCATAGTTTAAATTAGTTCAAATATACCGCAAGCACTAATTTAGACCAAAAAGTCAAGTTCAGGTACCAATTTGAACCAAGAAATCAAGTTTAAGAACCTAATTGGATAAAAAAAAAATCTTAGGAACCAAATTGAACTTTGAAACTAAGTTCAAGTACCAAAATATATATTTACATTTTCTTTTCATTCTTTTAGAAAATTCAAAGCTGTTTGATTGATATTTGTAAAATTATTTGATTGTTGTAGGAACATGGGGAGATAGAATCAAAGGTTATTGCAAATAGAGGAAAGCTCATGCATGTGGTGGTTGAAGTTAGAAGGAAAGGAAATGGTGAACTAATTGCTGTGGGAAAATTATGTATGGCTTCAAATAAACTCACTTTTCCTCAAGTGAGTAAATCTTTGACAACTTAAATAAACCATGTCAAATAAGATATATATAATTAAGATTTGTTAATTATGGTTATGATCATCTCTTGGACATCTATTAAACATGTCCTTTTTTTTTTTTTACTTTAGGGTTTATCTCAAGCAATTTATGTTGTAACCTTTAAAATGGAAAGTGTGTTCAAATTCAATATATGTAATCCTTTTTTATAGTGCTTTTGAAAAGAGTTTAAAATAAATTATTGGTGTTTTGGTTTTATTTGGTTCAATTTGAAGAATTATAAATGTCTATTAACTCGAAACAATGTGTAAGTTTTCAATATTGAATTGGAATGAAAATTTGTAGTATGAAGGTTCCTAGTAAGATGAAAGTTTTTTATAATAAAAAAAATTTGAAGATTAGAATTGAATTATAAATTTTGACAATTTTATCATTATAGTGATTTATTATTTTCCAATATATTTAGAAGCAATTTTATTATTTTGGGATCGAGGGTGATTGTTGACCTGTGTCCTATATTTTGAGATTTAGTATTGTTGTTAAAAAGAGTTATAAATTAATTTTAAATGATATTTAAATTTGTTAATATTATGTTAACTGTTTGGAAAAAATTGAGTATATTAAAGAATACTTCTTTCCCTCTTTGTGTAATTGAAATGGGAAATAATAGGAAATGGAAATTAAAGACAACAAGAACACACAAAATTTGTTAACGCGGAAAACCCAAATGGGAAAAACTGCGGGACTTTAGTTCGATGCAAACTTGCCTTCTACTATTATATGAGTAGGATTACATTCAATATCTCATCCGGTTAGGATGGTTTACAATTCTCACATAATGGTCTCTCTCTCTCCCTCTCTTTTTCTTTTTTGGTGTAACTCACTTACGATGGTGCTTGATGCTTCTCTCTCTACCTAAGCCTTCCTAAAGCCTCATATTTATAGTAGAGCAATGGGGTTCCCAAAAAATGTCATTCATAGCTTCTAGACAAATCCACCAGAAGAGGATGAACTTGGGAAATGTAAATTGAGTTAATAACATACATGAATATGGATGATTCATCCCCCCAAACATGTGACACACTTCTCTTAGAATAAGGTTTATCTCCCTAATTCCCAATTAAGGAGGGATGCACCCAACAAATCTCCCCCTTTCTGACTTAATTGGGGGGGGGGGGAGGGGGAACAAGCAAACTGGATCCTCGACAACATTCTTTGAACTTTTTGGTCGGAATCACCTTTGTCATCATATCAAACTAGTTAGCATCAGTATGACCTTTATTTAGTTCAAGCAATTTTTCTTCTAATACATCTCATATGGAGCTTTGATTGCCAAGAAGACAACTTCTGCTGAAAAAATAGTCACATGTCCCGATGTTGATTTTCTTAAGTTAACATCTCCATCCATATCTGCATCTGTGTACCCACTCAGTTTTGGCTTCCCTTTTCCAAAACACAAACATCTAATTGATGTGGCACATAAATACCGAAAAATCCATTTCACAGCCTCTTAGTGGACTTTACCTAAAAGAGGAATCGACTCACCATTCCAACAACATAGGCAATCTCGAGTCTAGTACAGATCATGGCATACATAAGACTCCCAACTACAGATGAATATGAGACTTTTTCCATTTCTTCTTTCTTTTTCTCACTTGTGGGACTTTGACTTCTGCTCAACTTGAAATGTCTAGCAAGTGGAACACTAACTAGTTTGGAATTGTGCATGTTGAATCTTTGAAGAACTTTCTCAATGTATTATTCTTAAGATAGCCATAATAACTTTTTGGAACAATCTCTAATGATATTTGTAACACCCTAAGCCCGACCTAAAAGTTTAAGTCGAATTTGGACGAGTTACACCAACATATTGAAACTGATTTCTTGTTGGAATTTTAACTTTGAAAACTAGAAATTTATTTTAGTCGATTTAGGTGGTTATGTAGTTTCGTTTAGAAATTGATAGATACTGACGTGTCAAAGAAAAGTAGGGCAAGTCCAAAAACAAATTACAAATCCATAAGACCAAATCATAGTTATATCAATGCAAAACAATTCGAGCTCTTGAACCCCATCCGGTCCTAAGTCAGATGTCCACCTGACAGGATAAGGTAAACAAAGGGTGAGCTATCAAGCATTGCGTGTAACCCTCAGATACAATTAAACAGATCTTGATATATAAATCAAAGTCACGCAAGGAACTTAAAACAGTTTTATAACCAGTACGAAATAGATCTAGAGTATCACGAAGGTTTTCACAACGATGGTACAACAGAACTGAACAAAATAGAATGAAAGAGAAAATAACAAATCAAGCAGAGTAGAGCAGTACAAAGCAGAGTAGAACAAAATCGAACAAAAGATGTGCATTGTGTAGATGCTGTATTTTTCAAACAGATTAGAATGCATATTTATCAGAAAACATCCTACCCAAACTCTGCTACACACCAAATAGAGTTCCCTAGAACTCATCCAACCAAAATAACACCAACAGATAACTATGGATGGTGCCATTAGTATTTTGCAGTTAAAACTGCCAGATCGAATACATGTGGTCAAGCCACTATAGTATAGTCGAACTGCCAGAACAGAAATGTGGATAAGCCACCAGATAATGTAGACCATTAAACTGCCAGAAACTTCCTCCTTTTACATCAACCCAAGTCCCATGCAATGTGTCATGGCATGCTTATGCAGAATCAGAGTAATGAGCACGTAAGTCATGCTATCTCTCAATAACAGAATCAATAAATATGGGAGTCTATGTTTTGTAAAACAGACTTATCAAACCTCAACAGACCATATCAGATTTGCCATGAAGTCACATGCACAGTTATAAATTAGAATAAGTAACAATCAGTCTAACATGTTCATATATCGTATATTCCTCATCAACAGAGTAAATTAGAGGCGTACCAACAAACTTAACATAATACAGATCGTACCTGGATAATTCACACACACAGACAATAACACATTACGTTCTAACAGATCCTACTCACTTAGGTTTAAACATAATTGATATACGTATAGATCATAAGTTGTTCATTATCAGATCATCAGATATCAAGTTATATAGCCAATTTCAGATTGTACGGACCTTACAATAGGCCTGCGCCCGTTACGGACGACATTTGTAGCCTTAGGGAAAAATTCCAAATATAGATTCACATGCCTATGTGGTTTCACATGGTGTGGAGAACTGGCCCGTGTGACTCTACACGATCTGGCACACGCCCATGTGCTCGTCCCACACGGCCTAACACACGCTCGTGTCACTTGCCCATGTGGTCCTGGACACACAACCATGTTTTTGCCCGTGTGGCTCACACGGCCTGGGCACACGCCCGTGTCCTTTGCCTGTGTGAACCATGCACTAACATGGCCATACATGACCTGGATAGACGTCCGTGTGGCTCAAATTCGATGAATAGTGAGTTACACAACCAACCACATGGCCTGACATATGGTAGTATGGCTCACACGGCCTGGGCACACGGCTATGTCTTTGGCTGTGTGGCGTTGACAGCTACATTTTTTGATGTTCGAAATTCGCAAAAATAGGGGTTTTCGGTACGCATCTGATACGGATTTGATGCAGGAGCAAAAGGGATGGATTCCCGTCCCAAAATGACAAACAATTTCTGAACAAAAGATTAATCCACAGTCAAATCGCTAAAACTAACATTCCACAATCGAAGTTGCATCGAAGAACTTTCGACATTGAAACTTTAAATCAAACTTACCGGCCAACGAATTGAACTGTAATGGAGAAGTTAGACCGCGTACAGAATCAATGTAATGTAACATAGCTCAAAAATAAAGGAACTTGAAACGGTGGAACCAAATCAATAAAAAAGGAAGCAAAAACGTAACGTTAGAAAAATTAAAACAATGTGAAACAAGGTAGTTCAGTAAAAACATCTCCCTAGCTTTTTCTGAGTCTCAAACCTAAGACCAAAGGGTATGCAGACACTTAACCATTGAACCAACAGGCTCATTCTTGTCATTACTTTATCAAAAATAGAACTTATGCTAGGCGATCAAGAGTAAAGGTTTGATAAAAACAACAAAATTTTAAGGAAGAAGGTTCGAACCCAGAACCTCTCACACATGACCAGAACACCTAATCACTGAACCAGATCAATTTTCTTGTCAAAAATGTCCAAAATCTAAAATCAAATTCAAGGGATGACCATACTTGGTTTCCAAAACTCAATTTCTTCTAACCCGATTTTTAGGGTGTTACAATATTAATTCCAAGGATTTGTTTTGTTGGGCCTAAATCCTTCATGGCAAAAGAATTGCTTAAGGCCTTCTTAAGAGATGCAATTTTCTTCTTATCTTGCTCAACAATTAACATATCATCAACATAACACAATAATATGATAAAATCTCCATTATCATACCTTTTTACAAAGACACAATGATTAGTATGACTCTTCTTAAGCTAATGCTGAGTCATAAAAGAGTCAAACTTCTTTTACCATTGTCGTGGTGCCTATTTAAGACCATAAAGGCTCTTTTTGAGTCAACACACTAAATTTTCTTTTCCTGGCACTATAAACCCCTCGGGCTACTCCATATAAATCTCCTCTTCTAAATCTCCATGGAGAAATGCCGTTTTTCACATCAAGTTGTTCACGTCTAAGTCTAGACTAGCAGCCAGACCAAGTGTAACTCGAATAGATGACATCTTGACCACAGGAGAAAAAATTTCTTCGAAATCAATTCCCTTTTTCTGATTGTAGCTTTTGACAACAATTCTAGCCTTGTACCTAGGCTTCTTGTTGTTCTATTCAGTTTTGAGTTTGTATACCCATTTGTTTTTCAAAACACATCTTCCTATGGGTAACTTCACAAGATCATAAGTCTGATTATCATGCAAAGAGTGCATTTCTTCTTACATGGCTTCTATTCTTCTTTGTGATCATCATTCATTGCGATCATCAATCATTGCGTCACCAAAGTTTTGAGGCTCTCCCTCGTTGACGACTATCACATACTTACTTGAAGGATATTTAAGACCATAAAGAAGTAAAAACATCGAACTTGTATGAAGGAAAAAGATGTTGGTAGCATCTAATTGTAGCATATCCAATCTTTTGAACAATTGCTAAGGCTGACCCATTGAGAATTGGTACACCAATGTAACTTAACTCTAGATTCATATTATATATGTTTTGTTAGAAAATTTATAAATAACATTAGATATATCTAAATATGTAATATCCTAAAAATTGAGTATTTTTATGTTGCATTATTTTGGTGCTTAACTAGTGAAATTATTCAATTTGTGTGTTTAAAATGGTCTCGAGAAGGCTCAGGATTTATTTGGACTTGGAATAATTTTTAGTAAGTAGTACTTTATTGAAATGGAACAAGTAACCTTAAATGCTTAAGGAAATTAAATGGTAAAAGTTAGCATAAGATGAGCAAGTGGTAAAGGGGATATGACGCCATGTATGTTTGCTTGAGGGAAGAGGTTTGAATCCCTTGATGTGCATGTGAATTTTATTTTATTTTTCCTTCCATCTTCATAGTGTCGGTCAAGCTAGTAATTATGGTAGGATAGACTTTTATTTTTATGGTATGATGGCTAAGAAAAATGGTAAGAGTAAATTAAGGAAAAGGCATGTAAGTGGGGGACATAAGGCATGAAACAAGGAAGATTTTTGGAAAGTTTGGAGTGGTCAAACTTTGACTTGGTGGCCATGTACTTGGACGTTTTAGGGGCTAGGGGGGGTGACCAAATTTTTTATGGCTTTTGGTAGCTAGTTGGCCACTTTGGCATTTTGTCATTTTTGTGTTTTTCTCCAAAACCTTTCTCTCCATTTTCCTCTCCTTAGCCGAATGCACCTTGAGCAATAGGTAACATCCTTGCTTTTCTTTTAATCATTTCATATTTTTGACCATTTCGGTCTTATTTTGCCTATTCTCTCAAACCTTTCCTCCTAGTGCCGAAATCACCAAAACCTTGGAAGGCCATTTTCTCTTTTCTTTTCTTTTCACCCTTGCCGAATGAACACCAACCTCAAAACTTCTTCTTTGTTCATTCTCCATCCTTGAAAACCGAAACATAAACATCTTATCCCCTATTTCTTTTTCTTCTTTATTTCTTACAAAAGACTCTCAAACATCTCTCTCCCTAATTCTTCACCATGGCCGAATGTCAATAATCATCTCCTTAGCCGAATCTTTTTCTTCTTCGTAGTGTTCTAAGTGGGTGGCCGTGTATCATCTGTAGCCATAAGTCAATCAGTGGAAATCGGATTCATCATCGTTAAGGTAAGGAGTTCTTCTTGGATTTTTCGTTATATTTCTACTCGGCTATGTTGCAAATCGGATCGAAGTTTTGACTAATTGATTATTTTTAGGGACAAAGTCACTTGATATTCTCTATTTGTTAATCCTTCGGAAATAGTGGGTGTCATAGGTGCCGACGATCAAAAAGGTTTAGTCCTTACCGTAATCAGGTGTGTAATCCCGTACCCTTCCAAATATATGTTTGAAATGGTGAGTAAATCTCACATATCTCTGAAAGTTTACATGAAATATTCTGTGATTCGTTAGAAATATCAAAGAAAACTGATAACCGGCATTCGTGATCACTCGGACTTGCGTATGATGGTAGTGATAATCATGTTTTGTAATAAAACAGTTTCGGCCAGAAATAGTGATGTGTATTTGAAAACTCATGAAAAATAAGATAAAAGGAATTACAAAGTGAATAAGATATCAGATTAAAGCTTACTGAGTCTATTTTCTTATAAAAGAAACAGAGAAAGCAAAGGATTTGTATATTTTGATATTTTTAAATTTTTGTAAGACTGGTTCAGAATGAATACGTGATCCCCTGTTCTAACTTGGAAAAATCATTATAAATTGTAGAAAAATAATTACGGGACATAGTTTATATTATTAGAATCCTTAGTGAGTCTATTTTTATTTGGATCAAACGAAACCAGTATTTGAGTTCTGTACAATAAGATATCTGAGATTTTGTGAAGAGAGGGCAGAACTGTCAAATAGTGAAACAAGGGATACTTTGAAGAATAAACTGTACTAATTGGATAAGGAAAAAATTCTGGAAAAATTACAGTAAGAAGTTATATGACTCTAATTTCAGGGAAAATTTACGGATCTAAATTTCGAGTTTCCTAACTCGATTTATAGTCAATTTAGTCAGCATAACGCAGATGGACAGTTTTAAATTTTTGTGCCCAAACGAATTACCCTTGGTGGGTAAAATTTATGAAATACCCTTGGATTACGAAATTACCATAATACCCATAGAGGGTAAATTACCAAAATACCACTGGGTTGCGAGATTACTGAATTACCCTTAGTGGGTACGATTGTCGAATTGAGATAATTGCTATATAGGCCAATTTGATAAATTGCTATATGGGCCAATTTGATAAATTGCCATATGGGCCAATTTGATAATGGGCCAATTTGATAAATTGCTGTATGGGCCAATTTGATAAGTTGCCATATGGGCCAATTTGATAATTTACTATATGGGCCAATTTGATAATTTGCTATATGGGCTAATTTGATAAATTGCTATATGAGCCAATTTGATAATTTGCTAAATGGGCCGATTTGAAAATATGTGAAATGGGTCAAAATAATATTCTGCTTAGTGGGCCAAGTTAATAAAATGTTATAATGGGCTATAAAATTTTAAGAAATATCTGAATGCATTCTTATGAATTGTTATGCATATTATACATGAATTGCATGGGATGGGATAATGATGAAAAGAAGTTTTGGTAGCTCTGCTACATAACTCTGGTGGCTCTGCCACAAATCTGAAAAATGGCAATGCCATATAAATTCTGTTAATCTGGTGGCTTGTCCACAGCTTGATATATGGCTTATTGCCCAGTGATATATGGTTTATTGCCCAGTTTGATATATGGCTTATTGCCCAGTGATATATGGCTTATTGCCCAGTTTGATATATGACTTATTGCCCAGTTGATATATGGCTTAATGCCCAGTTTGGTGTGTTGACGGGGTGGGTGACTAAAGCTCCCCACAGGTGTGCTGGTTGGTACGGGTGGTGTGTAGCGGATGGAAATTAGGTTTGGTTTGGGAATTGCATATCACATGCATTCTATACATGTTAAATTGTTATATCTGTAATGGGCTCAGGCCCAAATAAATGCTTAAATGGTTTTGGCCCAATGGACTATGGTAAGTGGGTTACATACTGAGTTCTTGTAACTCACCCCCTTCTTTCTTAACCCTGTAGGTAATGCTCCGTGAGGTGGATTTGGGCCATGGATGACTCGTTGGAAGCCATATTTCAGAAATGGTATTATTAAATTTTAAATTTTTATTTCCGTTTATTTTATTATTTTGCTATATTGGTTTAAGATGTAATAAGGCCTCTGGAGTATTTTATTATTTGCTTTATGGTTGATATACTTATTATTTTGCTTAATTTGTTTTAAACGAGAATTTTTCTAAAAACTTAAATAAAGGTTTTCCAAAATCGATTAACAAATGAATTTCATAATAAACTTTATAAATATTTTAACACGGAAGTTATTTTCTCGAACTATCAAACAATATTTTCAAAAGTCACGATTTTAAAGTTCACTACATTGATTGTTGACTCATCAATCACTCTCTCAAAAATACTTGTATTTTATCTACGTTTTCGGAACAATTTCAAAATACTTCTGCAACTCTATTTCTAAACATCACTTATTTGTAAATCGTTTATTTCAATTACGTTTTCGCCGCCAAAAAAGGTTTTTTTTTAAAAAGATAATTACGTTTCCAAGTAGTTAACATTTACTTAAGTGTTTTGGGTTTTAACAAAGAGGCTGAAATTTTCAAACGAGTTTTTTTTTTTTTGTGACATGCCAGATTCGGGCCTAACTTCTAGGCTGGGTTTGGGGTGTTACAAAATATTTTATGTAAAATATAAATATGCTCATAAATATTAAAAAGTGAAAAATTAACTAAAGGGGAAATAGAAATTTAACTTTCAGCCATTTATATTTATGTATCGATTTTTCTATACTCTTGACACCGCTTGGATGATATATGTTTTTACGATTTGCTGAACATAGAATCTGCATGCATATGCATTTTTTCCTATAAAAAAAAACTTGCTGCATTCATTGCTACGCATTTCAATATCAATAGATAGCTTAATGTAAAGTTAAGAACAAATCTTCTTTCAAATTAAACTCTTATAAGCTTTAAAGGCAGTAAATGCTACGTAAAACGTGTCTTAATTGAAAAGCATAAAACTTAAACTTATTAATGTAGCATTAAATAATAAACTTTTATTATGCAACATTAGTCAAATCATAAAAGGAAGGACATCCGTTTGAGTTTTTCCTTTTTCAGTGTCTTACGAAGGATCTAAATATGGGGCGCCTCTAGTACGCGGGTAAAGTAGAGATGGGATTTATGAGCGGGCATCAAGTAGACTAACTAATCCTCTTTAATGCAATATGGCTATTCCTCTAGCTTAGGACATCTTTAATGCAATATGGCTATTCCTCTAACTTAGGACACTCAATTAGGGATGAGCACTAGATCTAGTTGAGTAAAATTTGTTTGAGTTAGTTGAGTTGATAAATCCTATTTTAATAACCAAACTCAATTTGAAAATTTTTCTAATCAAATCGAATTGAGTCAAAAAATTTCGAATCAAGTTGAGTCGAGTTAATAATTCCTATTATTTATACTTAATGTCGCGTTTACATGGATCGATTATTTAACTACATAAACAATATAATGGTTTTGCCTTTTAACTTAATGGATAAACATTTATCAAAATGACGTAGTTTTACCTTTTAACTTAATGGTTTTGACTTTTAACTTTAGAAAAGGTAAACATTTATCAAAACTATATAGTTTTGCCCTTTTTTATTCAGATTTTCAGATAACTCGAATTGTGTAATTCATATTCGAGTTAAACGAAAAATTTAATTTTTTATTCGAGTTAATCCGAATAACTCAAACTATTTAATTCAAAATTTAAATTTTTTTATCAAAATTTTTGAATTGAATTGAATTTTGCTCACTCCTACTAATCTCAATAATCTCAATAGTCATATTTTAAATAAACTTTGTGTGAATTTTCCATAGTTTTTCATTCAAAAACCATTTCCATTTATAATTCTTTTTGCCCCTAAGATGCCTTTTGTTCAAGGCATAATGCTAAATTTAATCTTTAATGTTTACATTTTTTGTTGATTTAATTTTTATTTTTTAGCTAAATTTGACTATTAATCTTTTAAAAAGAGTCAAATTTGACTATCAATATTTCAGAAAGGGTCAAATTATTGTTGTTTTAATGAAAATACTGACAAAAATATTAAAATTTTAAACATGACAATCCACATATACTTCATTCTAATTTTTTTTTAAATTTTGAATATTTGTATAAATTTTAAATTACTTATTGATGTGACATATAAAACAAAAGAAAAATTATTTGATTTTTTTAAAAAATTGGGGGATAAATTTAACTAAAAATAGAATAAAAACTAAATTAAAAAAAATTGATGGTTAAATTTAACATTATCAATTTACGGTCAGTGACTATTACAAACAATTTATGGCAATATATGTGACCCTTCCCTAGTGGTGTTGGTTGATAAAAAAATATTATGTTTGATTAATACATAGTGACTTATTTGGCCCTCCAATTTTATAAAAAAAAGTCATTTTTATCTCTTTTAACTTTTGAACTTATATTGTTTCTCAAATCACTCTAAAATGAATGGAAAATTAATGTCCGTTAACTTTGCTGGCGTAACATCACGTGGAAGTTCATGTCAGCAATTAATTAATTTTTAAAATTTTAAAAAAATATCTTTATATAAATTTACACTTCTAATACTTCTTAATTTTTAAATAAATTTATATATTTTTTAATTTTTTATATTAAAAAAAATTAATTAATTGCTAACGTAGAATCCACGTTAACAAAGTTAACTTATATTAAAAAATTTTCATCTATTTTAAAATAATTTGATAAATAGTATAAATTTAAAGATTAAAAAACAAACAATTAAATAAAAAATTAAATAATATTTTAAAATTAGAAAATAAAAAAATGTCATAGAAGTTTAAATGTAATCTAAATTTGGTTCCACACATTAACCAAACTTTTAGAGTTAGCGCTAAAAATTAATTTGGCAAAGTTGAATATTGTACTTCCATTAATTATATTTATTTGTGTTTTGACTTTGTTAATGTATCCTTATCCATCTAAATAACATGATATTTTCATATAATTTTAATTTTTTTTTGAAAATGGCTTTCATAGAGTAATAGAGAAAAACAATCCCCCATGAGTGAGGTCCAAGTCCAAAGACAAAAGCAACAAATTGTATTATGCCCCAATACAATCAGAAAAATACTAAAAAAAAAAACCAAACACAGAAGACAAAAGAAAAAGAAACCTGAAAGGCTACCCCATCAGCAGCTGAGGGAAGCTGAAAATCCCAAAGCCAAATCTGAAAATTAAAACATCTTAAAGTTAATGGCAATGATTTTTCTTTTTCTTTTCATTTTAATTTTAATTATAGTTTTTCAATTCTTTTAAAGTATGGTGTTAAAACAATACCATTTGATAGTATATAAATTTTAAAAAAATTTACAATATATTCCTTTTTTTTCTTTTTAATATAATAAATCATTTCTGTAATCAGCCCATTTTGCCCGGGCCCATTAACCAAATAAAAAACCAAACAAAATAGATAAAGTCCAATAACAGTCCATTACAGAAAATTTAGCAGGCCCAATTAACCACCCAAACCTAAAACACTACCCAATTTACAGACCCAAAATTTCGGCCCAAATTCCTACCAACCCAAACCACTAAACCTAATCCCCCAGGCCCAATGTCGGATTAGGCCCAAAGACTTAGCATCCTCAGCCAAGAAACCCTAGGGTTTCCCTTTTGCGCCGCAAGCCTCTAGCGCCGAGCACCACACGCGCGTCGCCATGTCCTCTTCCGTACGGTGGTCGTACCTGCGAAAACGACAAAACAAATAATAGCAGAGAATAGCAAAAAAGATAAAATGTATTTGTTTTACATTTTTCAGCTATAAAAACCGAATTAAAATCCTTGTATTTTTTTTACGCGCAAAATATACAAGAAACGCACAATATCAATACGAAATACAGAAAAGAAAGATCAAATCTTTTTTCGAAGGTGACTTCTCATTTTTATTTCGAATATCTGCTTTAAGTTTTTTTTTGTGTGTGTTATTTTTATGTATAAAAGAATAAAAAGGAAAGAAGAAGGGGGGCTTTACCTGAGTCACCCGCTGTCTCGTCGTCGGAGATCCCCTCTCCCTCGTCAGAATCGGCCTTAAAGAGAGGGTAGGGGGACTCTTGCTTTCGTTTTTAGGCCTAGATGGTTCGGCCTTCGAGCCCGTAAAAGGGAGCCGAAGAACGCCTCGTTTGCGCGTTTTAGGCCACCGGCCATGCTGAGGTGCGCCGATTCGACGATGGAATACCCGCCGGCCTAGGGGCTGAGTTGAGAGAAAAGAATAAAGTTTTTTTTTTCTAAAAGATGACAGAATGTCATTTTTTTGAAAAAAAAAAAATTTGGCCTTTATAAAGGGGTCTAAAACGGCGTCGTTTAGGGCCTGTTTCAGTGGCCTCAAAACGGCGCCGTATAGGGCCATCCGACCCGCGACCCGACCCATACCGCCAAGGATCCGCGTGTTTTTGGGCTGAGGGTTTATTTGCGCCCTCAGTCATTCAGCGTTTGAGGTTGTTTCAATTTGGTCCCTATTTTAGTTTTCCTTTTTCTTTCAAATTCGCCCCCACAATTCTTTTCTGTTTCATTTTGGTCTTAAACTGTGCGCATAAAAGGAATTTGGGGTATTTTCCCATATGACCCCTCTTCCTTCGCGCGTGTTCTATTTTAGGCCTTGCGTTCGTTTTTTTGTTTTCAAATGTGGCCCATAATTTTTAACTTTGCTTCAATTCAATCCTTAACCCTATAATATCAAACTGTTTTATATATTTTACCTATTATAAATTTGTTTATATTATTCATTTTAAAACAATATTATATATTATTCATTTTAGATTTCTCGCATATTAGTTTCTTTTAAAATGTGTTAGGTATTATTTATTTAAAATTTCTTTATAAATTATTGATTTCAATATGTTTTATGATTTATTTATTTTAAATTTTTGTTCTATATTGTTTATTTGAAACTTTTTCATATACTCTTTGCTTTCAATTGTTGTATATATTATTTTATTTCGTTTCTTATTATTAATGTTGATATTAAAATGATGCATGTTGTATGACTATTGTCATTATGTGTACTATAATTCATTTTCCATTTTGCTACAATTGTTATTACATTTTCTTTTAATTGTTTATATTAGTATTGAAAGTTAGCATGTTGTGTAATTTCCGCGAATTGTCATTTAGTATTTATATTCTGTATTTTATTGATGTAATGATTTTATTAACAAGTCATCGTCTTAAATAAAAAATGCATTTCGTTTAATTCTTACATTTTATTCAAAAGCTTTTCAAAATAAGGCAATACTCGTATTTGGGAATCTCGAAAAGATTGTGCCGTAACTTATTGGGTTCCAATTTTTCTCGTTGAATCTAAGTAATCGGGTACTCTTTTTAAATCAAAATGTATAAATTTCAAATAAAAACTTATTCTCGAGAATTCAAAAATGTTGTGTCCTAACTCACTGGATGTGATATTTTGTTATCTCGAGGTAAGGATTTCTAAAAGAAAATAAAGGCGATATTCTGTATTTGGAATTTTGAGAAATTGTGCCCTAACTTATTGGGTTTCGATTTTTCATTTGACCCAAATGACCGAGTATCCTTTTTTATTTTAAATGCACTAGTTTTAATAGTTAAAAGACAAGCTTAGTTTCGAGGATTCAAAATGTCATATCCTAACTCACTGAGCATGACATTTTACTTTTTCGAAATAAGCGGGTCTCAACATCCAGTATAATTTATTCAAGTTTTTAAAACAAAGAGTATCGTATTTTAAAATCTTTTCAAATTTTCGACATTAAGACGTTAATCAATCAATTTGGCACCAATTTTGGGCGTTACGAGGGTGCTAATCCTTCCTCGTGCGTAACCAACTCCCGAACCCATTTTCTCGAATTTTGTAGGCCAAAATCATCGTTTTAAGAAATCAAAATGTTTTAACGATCAATCTCAAGGTGACTTGATCGCACCTCAAAAAGGATTGGTGGCGACTCCATTTTCGTTTTTTAAAGCCGACCCCATTTTTTCACACCAACAAAAAAATTGTTTTGACAATTTCAATTAAGGGTAAACTACTTGGTTGGTCACCCAATTTGTAGGGTACTTTTATTTTAATCATTCAAGTGTTAAACTTTTAATGGTGGTTAACTATACACGCCATATTGTGTTTATACTTTCATTTTGGTCACCCAAAAATATCTTCTTTTTTTAAGTATTGATTGGGGTAAAAAAAAACAAGGATTAAAGTGAAAAAGCAGTATACACTAAAATAATAAACAAAAATTATCAATTTGTACTTGTTTATCCCATTGCTAAAAATTCTAATTTTTTTTATAATATTGAAAATTTAAATTTCAAAACATCAAAACAAATTAAATAAATTGTTGAAATTTTTTATCACTTGATAATGTCAATTGATTTGTTACCATCATATTGAATTAATTAACTTAATATCCTTCTAAATTTTAAAATTTTATTTTATGTTTCCAGATTATCCTCAACGAAAATAACTTAAATAGCTCATATTTAATAATGGTCTACGAAACTTAAAATTCTTTTGATTATATAATCTTGAATCTTCTATGCTAAGCTAAAAGTAAAGGAAAAAAAAATGATTGCTGTAACACCCCAAACCCGGCCCATGCTTTACGAGCGGATTTGGCATGTCACACAAGCAAAATATGTTAAACCCTTTTTATTCGTACTAAAATATTACTTTGTTAAAATCAAGAAAACAAGTTGGATTTGATAAAATACTACTAACCTCAAAGATTTGATTGATAAATCGATAAATTTGAACTAATGATCTTACAAAACCGTGACTTTTGAAAACATTGATGAGAATTTGAGAAAAATTTCCGAGTTAAAATATTTATGTAAGTTTATTTTGAAAATCCATTTGTTAACCGATTTTGGAAACCATTATATGAGTTTTCAGAAAATTCCCTCTTTAAACAATTTAAGAAAAATAATAAAAAACATCCCAACCATAAAGCAAAATAAAAATAGTCCAGAGGCCTTATTACAACATTTAACCCAAAATAGTAAAGTAATAAAATAAACGAGAAAGAAGTCTAAAGTCCAAATAAATCATTCTGAAGTATGGCCTCCATCGAGTCATCTATGGCCCAAGTCCACGTCATTAAGCATTACCTGAAAGGGTTAAGAGAAAGGGGGGTGAGTTACAAGAACTCAGTGTGTAACCCACTTACCATAGTCCACTGGGCCAATATCTCATTAAGCAATTATTTGGGTCTAAGCCCATTAATAATAACATATAATATGCAAGTGATATGCAATTCCCAACCCAACCTAATTTCCATCCGCTACACACCACCCGTACCAACCAGCACACCTGTGGGGAGCTTTAGTCACCCACCCCGCCAACACACCAAACTGGGCATTAAGCCATAAATCAAACTGGGCATTTAGCCATATTTCAAACTGGGCATTAAGCCATTTATCAATTTGTGGACAAGCCACCAGAATTTTGTAGCAAAGCTACCAAAACTTCTCTTCATCAAAATCCCAACCCATGCAAATCATGTACATATAGTATGCATTTTCATTTGGCCGATTTGTCACATATCAATATGGCCCATTTATCAAATAACACATTTGGCCCATTTATCACGTATCAATATGACCCATTTATCAAATAACACATTTGGCCCATTCATCACATATCAATATGGCCCATTTATCAAATAACACATTTGACCCATATATCAAATATCACTTTTGGCCCATATATCAAATAACACATTTGGCCCATATATCAAATATCACTTTTGGCCCATATATTAAATAACACATTTGGCCCATATATCAAATATCACTTTTGGCCTATATATTAAATATCACTTTTGGCCCATATATCAAATATCAAATTTAACCATATAGTAAATTATCAAATTGGCCTATTTATGCATTTTCGTATTTCGGCCCATTAAGGGCATTTTCGTAATTTGGCCCATTAGAGGCATTTTCGTAAATCAACACCTTAAAGGCATTTAAACAATTCGGCCCGTTAAGATATTCTGATAAAAACGACCTATTGAGGGTATATTCATAATTCAGAAATTTTACCCACCAAGGGTAATTTGTTTGGGGCATAAAAATTGAAACTGTCCATCCGCATTATGTTGACTAAATTGACTATAACTCGAGTTAGGAAACTCGAAATTTAGATCCGTAAATTTTCCTTGAAACTAGACTCATATATCTTCTTACTATAAGTTTTCTAAAATTTTTGGCTTATCCAATTAGTACAGTTTATTCTTCAAATTCTCCCCTTTTCTGCTGTCTGACAATTTCGACCATTCTTTGCTAAAATTTAATTATCTTTTTGTACAGAATTCAAATGATATTCTAGTTTGTTTATTATAAAAATAGACTCATTAAGGAATCTAACCAAATAAATTATGTGCCAAAATTAGTTTTTATCAATTTTTAATGATTTTTCCAAGTTAGAACAGGGGATCTCGAAATCACTCTGAACGAATCTCACAAAAATCTAAAAATCTCAAAATATACTAATCCTTTGCTTGCTTTGTTTCTTTTATAAGAAAATAGACTAAATTATCTTTCAATCCATATCTTCTTCACTTTCTAATTCAATTTCCAATATTTTTTGTGATTTTTCAAATTCACGTCATTGCTGCTAACCAAAACTGTTTCATTGCAAAATACGATTACCACTTCCAACATGCGTACGTCCGAGTGGTCACAGATGCCGGTTTCCGGCTTTTTGGTCTTTCGAACGAATCATAGAACATTTTATGCCAACATTCAAAGAGGTGTGAGATTACACACCTGATTTCGGTAAGGACTAAACCTTCTTGATCGTCGGCACCTATGGCACCATAACACTCGATCAGAAAATACCACGATGAGAGAAAGTAGTTGTTTAGGGAGAGGATTTCGACTTACCACTACTTCCAAAGGTCAACGAGTAGAGAAGAGCGAGTGATTCAATCCCTAAAATAATCGATCAGTCATAACCTTTTATCTGATTTGCAAAATAACCGAGCAATGAGAGATCGAAATAAACCATGACAAAACTCTTTACCTTAACGTTGATGAATTCGATTCCCACCGATTGGACTTATGGCTACGGATGAGTCGACAAAGATATGATATACGGCCACCCACTAGAGCACGATTCAATCAAAGAAGAGAGTGCCCAATACGAAAGAAAAAGAAATAATGAAGAGGTAGGATGTTAATAGGTTCGGCTATGGAGAAAAAAATAAACAAAGAAGATTCGGCTACAAGTAATATCGATTTGAGAAAAAAAAACTAGAGAGGTTGAAGAAATAATCAAAAGAAAGGAAAAGATGAGAAAAGAGGTGTTAGAGGGTTCGGCTAACACCAAGGGAAAAAAATGAATAAAAAGGATGTGAGTATTTTGGCAAAGCAAAGGAAAAAGTGAATAATTTGCTTGAATATTCCGGCAAGACAAAGGAAAAATATTGAAAAAAGAGAGCACCAAAATATTAAAAAGAACAAGAAAGCTTTTCATGCACAACTTGCAAAAAGGCCAAAAAAAAAACTTTCGGCTCCCCTCTTCTTCCTACCAAAGCCATGTATCACCTTTACCAAAAAGGTGAGTGTTGACAAAAATTCTTTTCTCAAGCACCATCCAAAAATTAGGCCAACATGTTCCCCCTTTTATCTTTTTCCTTTACTTTTTTTTTCTTATTTTCCTTCTTTCCACTTTCAACTATGCCAAAACAGGCCATGCCTTGGCAAAAAGGTCAAAATTTGCCAACCAATCACGGACTTAGAGTTTTCAAACGTAAGCCGTGCGGCCTTAGACAGTTCCCTCGTTTAAAAATGCCTAAGTCAGCCTGATTTGCTACAATCGAGGTTTCAATAGAACTTTTCTAAAGAACCCACGAAGAACGAGACACGAGCAACCTTGAAAGATGAACAATAGCCACAAAGAAATAAGGACACTTGAGAGAGAGGTTTGAGTGAATGCTCTCAGAGTTCTTATTCACAAAGAATATGAAACACTCAATGGGTAGGTACAAATGAGGGGGGGAGGCTCTCTATTTATAGTGGAGCTCCCTCAATGCCAACGGCCAAGATGGATTTACATCAATGGACAAGATTAACTCTTAATTTGGGTGACATGTTCCTTAATTTAAGGGGGTGGACATATTCCTTCAATTATGGGACAGGAATATTCTTCCTTAATTCACGGGATTGTAATGTCACTTTCGGCCTAATATTTTATAAGATATTATTCCAAATATCTTTTATCTATCTCCATGGGCAATTTCTTGGGTCTTGGTCACGGCTCAAAACTCTGATCCGTGACATTCTCCCCCACTCAATCTAGCGACGCCCTCGTCGCGTCCTCCTCGTGGAATTGGTTTATCTTTTCTTGAAACTGCCATAATGCCTCGGCTGGTTCCCAACTCATCTCGCTGTCTGGCAGTCCCTTCCATCGAACCAAGTATTCGCGTTGAGGCCGATGATATTTTTGTTTAATCACCCGATCTGCCTCAATGTTCTCAACTTCTCGATTGTACGAGACCCTTACTCCCATTGGTGCTCGTTCTGCCTTGCCCCGGTTTGGATCCTCCTTGTCCTCCTGAAATGGCTTAAGCATGCTTACATGAAACACGGGGTGAACTTTAAACTTTTCTGATAACTCAAGCTTGTAGGCTACCTTTCCTACTTTCTTCATAATTTTAAACGACCCTTCATACCTTCGCACCAGCCCTTTGTGCAAACCTATATATCGTAACATCGAGTGTAGTTTGGCAAGGACCAAGTCACCCACCTGATATTCTACATCTCTTCGATTCTGATCAGCCCACTTCTTGTTACGTTTGCTTGCCTTGTATAAACAAGCTCTGGCCAAATCATTCTTCTCTTGCCAATACTTCGCAAATCGATAAGCTGCAGGATTTGGTCCAGTATAACGGGTCACAACAGCATTGGGTGTGAGAGGCTGTTGACCCGTCACGATCTCAAATGGGCTTTGATTTGTAGACTCACTTCGTTGTAGGTTGTATGAAAATTGGGCCACATCTAATAACTTTGGCCAGTCCTTTTGTGTTGCACTCACGTAGTGTCGAAGATACGTCTCCAACAATGCATTCGCTCGTTCTGTTTGTCCATCTGTTTGTGGGTGCATACTTGTGGAAAAGTTTAAGTCCGAACCCATGGACTTAAACAACTCCGTCCAAAATCGGCCCGTAAATCGCCCATCTTGATCGCTAATAATATACAGTGGTACTCCCCAATATTTTACCACATGTCCAAGAAATAAGCGAGCTGCTTCCTCGGCGGGACATTCCTTAGTAGCTGGGATAAATATCGCATACTTTGAAAACCTATCCACCACAACAAGGATACTTGCAAACCCGTCAGACTTAGGTAAACCAACGATAAAATCCATGGATACACTTTCCCATGGTCTTTCCGGAATGGGCAAGGGTTGTAGCAAGTCGGCCAGACTTTTTAATTCAACATTGCCTTGTTGGCACACTAGACAAGTCTTCACATAGGCTTCTACATCTTCACTCATGTGAGGCCAATAATAATGATCCTCCAAAAGGGCCACAATACGGTGTATTCCTGGATGACCCGCCCATTTCGAGTCATGACATTCCTTCATGACTTCTCTACGCAATTTCCCATAGTGGGGCACATATAGGCGGTGCCCATGAGTGTATAACAATTCTCCATCAAGCCAAAATCTCCTCGTTTTCCCCTCCTTCACAAGCTCGATCAAGCTTTTGGCTGTGGGGTCATGGGACAATCCCTCCCGGATGTGCTCCAACAAAGACCCATCAAGTTGGCTAATGGCCACAAACTCCATCTTCCGACTAAGTGCATCAACCACTTTGTTGGCACTCCCCGGCTTATATTCCATTGTGAAGTCAAACTCCGCTAGAAAAACCTGCCAACGAGCTTGTTTAGGAGACAACTTTTTCTGGGTTAGGAAATAGCTATTGGCAACATTATCAGTGAGGACCACAAATCTGGAACCCAATAAATAATGCCTCCATATGCATAAGCAATGCACCACAGCGGTCATCTCCTTTTCTTGGATCGTATATTTTCGCTCAGTCTCATTAAGCTTTCGACTTTCGAAAGCAATTGGATGTCCCCCTTGCATTAGCACTCCTTCAATGGCATAATCTGAGGCATTCGTGTGTACTTTGAAAGGTTTTGAACAATCCGACAATGCCAGTACGGGCTCCATTGTCATTGCTTATTTCAGTTGATTAAAGGCACTCTCACACTGTGGGTTCCAATCCCATACTTTACCCTTCTTCAACATGTCTGTCAAGGGTTTGGTAATTTTAGAGTAGCCTTCAACAAAGCGTCGATATTAGTTTGCCAACCCAAAAAAAGATCTTAACGGACGTGCATTGATTATCGGGCATAAAATTTAAAACTGTCCATCTGCGTTGTACTGACTAAATTGACTATAACTCGAGTTAGGAAACTCGAAATTTAGATCCGTAAATTTTTCCTGAAACTAGACTCATATATCTTCTTACTGTAATGTTTCTAGAATTTTTGGCTTAGTCATTTAGTATAGTTTATTCATTAAATTTTCCCTTGTTTCACTGTTTGATAGTTCTGTCCTATCTTCACAAAATCTCAGATATCTCATTGTATAGAACTAAAATAACGTTTTTGTTTGCTCCAAATAAGAATAGACCCACTAAGGATTCTAATGATATAAACCATGTCCCATAATTATTTTTTTACAATTTATAATGATATTTCCAAGTCAGAACAGGGGATCACGTAATCATTCTGAACCAGTCTTACAAATATTTAAAAATCTCAAAATATACAAGTTCTTTGCTTTCTCTGTTTATTTTATAAGAAAATAGACTCAATTAACTATCAATACCTATCTCCTTAACTTTCTAATTCAATTTTCACTATTTTTGGTGATTTTTCAAAATTACGTCACTGCTACTAACCAAAACTGTTTTATTTCAAAATATGGTTACCACTTCGAACAGACGTATGCCCGAGTGGTCACAAATTCATGTTTGCGGCTTTTCAGTCTTTCGACCGAATCATAGAACATTCCATGCAAACATTTAGAGAGGTATGAGATTACCATCTGATTTCGGTAAGGACTAAACCTTCTTGATCATCGGCACCTATGAAACCCTAACACTCGATTAGAAAAATACCATGATGAGAGAAAGTAGTTGTTTAGGGATAAGATTCGGCTTACCACTATTTTCGAAGGATTAACAAGTAGAGAATATCGAGTGATGTCATCCCTAAAAATAATTGATTAGTCGAAACTTCGATCCGATTTGCAACATAGCCGAGTAGAGATATAACGAAAATTCCAAGAAGAAACTCCTTACCTTGACGATGATGAATCTGATTTCCACCGATAGACTTATGGCTACGAATAAGTCTACAATGATATGATATACGGCCACCCACTAGAACACTATGAAAGAGATATGATCAAGATATGAGGGAGTAGGAGAGAGAGTGATGCTAGATAGTTTCGGCTAAAACAAAGGGAAAAGAAGTTGGCAAAGAAGAGTACTCAAAATGCTAAAAGAACCCAAAACTTTATCATGCACAAAGCTTTGTAAAATGACCAAATAAAGAAAGAAAAAAATTTTAGCTCTCCCTATTCCCTAGCCAAAACCGTGTATGATTTTTGTCAAAAGGGGGTGCATGTTGACTAAAATAATCTTTCCAAAACATCTTCCCCAAAACATGCCAACATATTCCCCTTTTTACTCCTTTACTTTTGTTTCATTCTTTCCACTTTCCCATATTTCCCTCTATACCATAATTTCTTTTTGTTTCTTTCTTTCCACTTTCCCATATTTCCCTCCATACCATAATTTCTTTTTGTTTCTTTCTTTCCACTTTCCCATATTTCCCTCCATACCATAATTTCTTTTTGTTCCTTTCTTTCCAAAATTAAAAAGTCTCCCCTACCATACTTACAACCATGACCGACACTTAGGAAGGAAGTACAAAAAAAATTTAAATCAACAATTTTGCACTCCATGGGATTCGAACTCTTCCTCTCAAGCCCATACATGCAACACCACACCACTCCTCTGCTAGCTTCACTTGTGCTAACAAAATGCACACTTATCTCCATAAGCCTTGATGCCACTTACTATCTTTCCTTAATAGGCTTAAACACAGTTTTTTTTCTTTTTTTTTCTTAGGGCCCAATTCAACCCCGAGCCCTCATTGAACCCCTAAACATACACAATTACTATTTTTAACTAGCTTAACGCAATAAATAATGCAACAATTAAAATTCCAAATTTTGGGGTGTTACAACCATGGCTCTTTGATACGTTGCTTCCACATTTTTTAATCTAAATGGCAGCACCTTATAATAAAATGTTCCCCATAGGGTTATGAACGTGGTCTTTTCCATGTCTTCAGGGTGCATCTTGATTTGATTGTATCCAGAGAAGCCATCCATGAAGGAGAATAGTGAATATCCTGCAGTATTATCCACTAAGGTGTCAATGTGAGACAATGGGAAATTGTCTTTTGGGCTGGCCTTGGTTAAGTCTCTGTAATCTACACACATCCAAACCTTTCCGTCTTTTTCAGGGACAGGGACAATATTGGCTACCCATTCTGTGTATTTAACCACTTGTAAGAACTCGGCATCAAATTGCTTCTTGACCTCTTCTTTTATTTTTATCACAATATCGGGCCTCATCCTTCGGAGTTTCTACTGAACGGGTTTACACTCTTCTTTTATAGGGAGGCAGTGTACCACAATATCAGTGCTTAACCCAAGCATATCTTGGTACGACCATGTGAAGACATCTTTGAATTCTTGAAGTAACCTAATGAGGTCTTGTTTTGTTTCTTCGGCTATGCAAGTTCCAATTTTCACTTCTTTTCTTTCTGCCAAGATCACAGTCTCTACTGTCTCTTTGTGAGGTAGAATCTGTTTCTCTTCTTGTTCTACCATCCTTAACAAATCCGGAGATAAGTTACAGTCTCTGTCATCTTCAAAATCCTGAGATCCCTCTAGACACATGTCTCGCTCAAAAGGAAATTCTGGGTCAGTAGCAGCGTTGCTCATGTCGTTGATATCTGGGGAACTGTTGTAGGTACGAATGAATATCCAAAGAACAAATGAATCGAAGAATAACTATTTGTATAGTATGATTATGAATGAATGAAAGAATAAAAGAATATTTGCTCAGAGTGATAAAAATGCATTTTTTATTGAAATAAAGAGATTGGACATGAGCCTATTTCACAAATGGATTCTTATTGCTTCTAGGCTTAAAGCAACAAGCGTGTTTTGAACAATACGTTGAATCAGCTCTAAAGACTACAGGAATCTCTTCCACAGTCCAGTTGCTCAGAACACTTCCAGGCTCATAAGGGCGTTGAAGCTCAGATTTCCCATCATGTCTTCAAAAATTTCTTTCCTTGTCATTTTCCATTCAGGGTGAATAATTCCTCCTGATGCGAATGTTCTGGATATATGGGGGAAGGTCATTGGTTCCCACTTGACCTCTACCCCGCTTAATCGCTCTCTTCTTCTCTCCTGCTTCTTCTCTAACTCCTTCTTTCTTTGCTTCACGTCTGGCTTATACCCCAAGCCAAAACGATCCCGTTTGTCAGCCAAGATTGGTACTTTGACCCGTTCATGGAGGTATTTCCCGAGTCTTTTTCTAGGCAATGCTTATTTTCTCACTTTTAGTTGTAAGCTCATTCTCGTAGCGTTGGATATTTTGGGCGTTGGGATCTTACTTCCCTCGACGATGAAGGTTTCGTTTACAAACTCCAGCGACTGAAAGGAACATTCTATTGCTTCACCATCAGCCTCTATGTATGGCGCATTACTGGTAACAGACGCAATAATGTATTCTTTTGCGTTTATCATTATCAATCGACCCTCCGTTACCAACTTTAGCTTTTGGTGCAGTGATGATGGTACCGCCTCCGCTAAATGAATCCAAGGCTTCACTAATAGGAAATTGTAAAAAGGCTTGATGTCCATCACTAAGAAGTCTACCTCGTATGTATTTGGACCGATCAAGAGAGGGATCTCAATCCTTCCCATTACTTTCCTTTCGATGCCGTCGAATGCTCTCACTACGTTTTGACATGTTTTCATGTGGGAGCTGTCCACAGGCAACCTGTTCAATGTGGCCAGGGCCAATACATTCACTGCTGATCCATTGTCAATCAGTACCCCCAGTAATGTATACCCCTTGCAGCGGGTGGTGATATGCAAGGCTTTGGTGGATTCCATGCCCCCCGGCGGTATTTCATCATCATTAAAGAAGATGAAATTATCGGCACTTATGTTGTTGACGAGACGGTCTAGCTTATGTACTGAAATATCATTAGCGATGTATGTTTCATTTAACACCTTCATGAGCGCGTTAGGGTGTGTCTCCAAACTTAAGAGTAAAACCAGTATCGATATGCGAGCTGGCTGCTTGTGTAGTTGTTCCACAACATTATACTTGCTGTGCTTTAGGAATTTCAAGAATTCCTTAGGTTCTTTCTCGTTTACCAGCTCGTTAACAGGTAGTTCTTACTTTTCTTTCCTTGTTCGACCACCACGGATTTCCCTTTTACAGGTTCAGCTTTCGTATTTGGGGCATCATAATGTCTTCTTCTACGTGTATAGGAACCCACATCCCATCCTTCCTCCGGCGTGCTGACCGGGCCTACCTCTCCCGGGATTGTCACATTGCAGTCATAATTCTAAGGTACCCTTTTGCGATCTTTGTAAGGAAAAGCAATGGGTTTCTAGAGTACAACTCTTGGTGCAACTCTCGCTCCAGCTTCGTTGATTCTTGGTCGTGAGATGGTTACCACTGGGTGGTTGGCCTAATAGACCTTCTTTGTCGACCCTCCCTTTGAGGCGCACACCTCTTCTCCTTCAGTGTACTCAAAGAACTCGAGCTCTTTGTTGTCCATTAGACCCTGTACTAAGGCCCTAAATTCACTGTATTTCTGAATTTCGTGATCTTCTTCATCATGGAACTCACAATGGTTCCTTGCTTCTCGGGACCTGTTCCTCGGGTATTGTGCGATTGACCCTCTTTCTACCATTTCATTCCATACTTCTCTCAACGGGGTTTTCACTTCTGCAACATTCATTTTGATTTTCTTCCCGGCATTCTCGACTATTGCGTTTACCTCATTACCAATATGGTTGGGTAAAGGATTTTCTGCACCAGATGGATCATCAAGTTTCTTAATGCCCATTTTGATGAGCCTTTCGACTAACTTTTTGAAAGCGGTGCAGTTTTCTATTGAGTGCCCCGTAATTCCTGGATGGTATTCACATTGGGCGTTTGCGTTGTACCACTTGGGGTATGGGGGTTGCATTGGTTTTAGGTAGAAAGGGGACACAACGTGTGCATCAAATAAATTTTGGTATAATTCCCGATACGTCATTGGAATAGGTGTAAATTAGAGTTTCTTCGTATTTTGCCTCATGTTGGACTCCTCTTGGTGGGCCTTGATGGCTAGTGGTTACTGTTCTCGGTTGGTTCACAGTGACCGATTTCGAGTAACCCTTGTTATACGTGCTAACGTTATTTACCTTATTTTCTCTTTTTCTTGGGGCCGACCTCTTCGTGCTTCCCTAGCCTTTATTTTCTCGCACCTTATGGCATTTTCTATCATTTCGCCTGACATCACTATGTCTGAGAAGCTCTTAGTTGCGCTTCCCAGTATGTGATTGATAAAAGGTGCCTTCAAGGTATTAATGAAGAGCATGGTTGTTTCCTTTTCTAGCAGTGGCGGTTGGACTTGCGTGACGACTTCCCTCCACCTTTGAGCGTATTGCCTGAAACTTTCGTTCGGCTTTTTCTCCATATTCTGTAGTGTGATTCGGTCAGGCGCAATATCTGTTACGTGGCCGTATTGTTTCATGATGGCCTGTGCCAGGTTCTTCCACGAACTAATCTGGGCACGATTAAGCTAATTATACCATTTGTCCCAGCCCCAATTAAGTTGTCCTGGAAACAGTGAATCAATAACTGATTGTTACTAATATATCCGATCATCCTCTGACAAGTCGTCATAATGTGAGCCTCAGGGCAGCTGGTTCCATTATATTTTTCAAATTCTGGCATTTCAAACTTTGGGGGGGAGACTAGATCTGGGACCAGGCTCAGTTCCTTAACGTCAATTCCACAATGGTAATCGGTGCTTTCCAACGCCTTGAATTTCTCCTCTAACCATTTGCATTTGTCTTCTAGTTGCTTTGGGAGATCCACTATCGCCTTTCCCATTTCCGCTATATCACTAAGGCCAGGAGCAACGAGGTTTGCTGGATTGTCTCCGGGGTTGGAGCCTGAACCTGTCGGGAAGTTTATTGGTGCCGAAGTACCGATCTGATATTGGGGTCTAATGTTGACTGACACCCTTTGTGGCTGTGCTTGGGTGTTCGTTGGGGTGAAGCCTAAAGGATAAACAGGGTCTTCGTTGTCGTCTCCGGTATTGGTCATAGGGCTTTTTCCTTTTTCTAGCCCCTAGCCAGTAACTATGTTAACTGGCTCATCATGTTTCTCTGGGATTCTAGCATTTGATCCCTCATATCCTGTTGGATTTTGGCCAACTGTTCTTGCATCTGTATTTGCAGTTGATCCTGCATTTCTCTTTGTATTTGTTCCAATCTTTCTAACCTTTGGTCCATGGCTTTAGTTTTTCTTCGTGTAATGTAGTGATGTTCCAGGGTAACTGCCACGATTTTAGAGTTTCTTTGTGAGTTTTAGTGCACACGATGCAATGCAATGCAATGCTAATGCATGAATGCAGTGAATGCAAAAGAAAAATGCATTGATTCAGATTCAATTTCATTAGAATAACCTTTCTAGAAAACAAATTTCTTTACATAAAATGGATTACATATATGGCTTTGCCCTAATGCTTAAGGCCTTGACTTGCTTAAGAAGCCTAGCTAACTCTTGGCCTCGATCTGACTCTGACTCATATTTCAAACTCAGTACATCAGCTTGGACTGCCAAGGTTTGTATATGATTAGCCACCTCTCGCACTTGAGCCAAAGCTTCACCCATGACGTAATCCCTATCCTTGACCTGGCCTTGAGATCGATGCAGCTGATCTTTCAATCGTTCATTATTTGCCTCCAGTAGTTCAACCTAGAGTTCACAGTTTTGCAGCGCGGTTTCAAGTTCTTTTATCTTCCCTTTTAGTTCTTCAATCTTTCTTAGGATGGCCCTTAATTCGATTACTAAATTATGACTATGATGTTGGTGTAGTGACTTTTCTAGCTCTGCCACCCGAGCTCTTAACTTCTCCTTTTCATTTTGACTCTCCGACAAGCTCTTTTTTAAAACTTCCCCCTATACTAGAGTATCATGGAATTTCTTCTCCCACTAATCAGCTCTAGTCTTTTCTTCTTGGATTTCTTGCTTCCATTGCTCAGACATTTTACCCAAACCAGCAGTTATTATGGACATACGCAACTTCTTGTAATCTGTCTTTAAACTATCCAAATCCTTCTTGGCCTTATTCTTTCCCTTCCTCAGTTTCTCGGCTTCTAGTTTCTGGATATCGACATCTAACCCCAACTCCAATTGCTCGATCCTTTTTCCTAGTTTTGAACTTTTCTTCTCAAAATCTTGTTTGATGATCGCTAGTTCAAACAGGACCACCTGCAAGTGTTCTTCTAATGATCATATATTTTCTTGATTCGACGTGGAGATGTTGTCATTGATTCTCTAACCCCACCACCAGTCATACTCAGGGGTAGTCGTTGGACTAGCAACAAACCTTTTCATTCTACGAGTTTGGTTCCAGGCATTCGATATCTTAGGAACTTTCTTTTTGTAGTTATCTCCCTTGTATACAAACTCGCACTGAGCTAACCCTTGTGTTACCAGCGTGAACTGTCTTGACCTATGTTACCTTAACACGAGTAAGGGAGCATACCCAACAACTCCCCATATCCCAAGCAGGGGAACCTAATCAAATCTCCATATCGATACAAGATCTCGTCGGGACCATCCAAGGGGCTCTCCACTCGATGTCTTATTCTTGAAGAATTTGGAGAATCATCATCCACTTTTCCTTCGTGATATCATCCCGTCTTGGCGTGGCCACTATCTCTTTCAGGGGAGAATAATTTTTGGAGAAGACTCGGTAGGAGACCTTTTTCACTTTCCAAAAATGGCTGTGGAACCATGCCAACAAAAGTTGCGCACAACCTATAAATCTGCCCTCGCCCGCTCTCTGGAACGCGTTCAAGGATTTGAAACTTTCGGCTAAAATCGTTGAAACCGGTGTGACCTTTTTGTCAAGTCGATCAAAGAGATCCGAGACTGCCTTATCTACTTGCCCTAATGCCTCGGGGAAGACGACCAAGCCATAGATACTCAAAGAAAAAATCAACCTGTTTCTTCATATCCGGATGTACTAGAATCAGATCCCTTAAGTTTTTCCAAGGGATACATTTACTATCTCATTTTTGCTTGATCCGGGCTACAACCCACTGCTCACTCATCCCAGTGATGCTCATCAATTTCTTTAAAAAGGTCGAAACATTAACGACTCTTGAATATGCTTTGTCGGCTTGAATCTTCGGGCAATAAAGTAATGCCATATACTCCTCCACGGTATGTACTAAATCAACTTTCCTAAAAGTGAAGCAACTGTAGGCAGGATTCCAAAACTAGATGAGGGCTCGAAATAAGTGCTTGTCTACCTTCACATCAAGCAGATAGGGCAAGTCTCCATAGTTACAGTAAAACAGCTGCTTGATCTCATCGTTCCCATGATCCCATATCTCCTTTAATTCTTGAAGATTATTCTGAGTTACGCTGACGCGGGTGAAATCCCATAACTCTGATATGTATCCCTCGGTCAAACTATCACCTTTCTCTTGCTGCGTTATCTCGGCCCAAATCCGGACGGCTGCATTATCCTCCACTTTATCAAGAAACCCCTTTTTCCATGATAAGTTATCTTTTTAGGAACCGAATGTGAATCAACAATTTTTTTTTTTTTGAAAATGCCATCCAATTAAAATAAAAACAAAGTAAAAATAAAGCAAGTCAGTACTTCATACACTGTTTAAAGTAAGCAAAGAATAATGAGTAAAGCACCTACTCGGGTGACCACTAGGGTTTGGTGCGGCTCTACCTAAGGTGGGCTCTTAATGCTTGCTATATGGGGTTTGGTTCTAGAGTAAAGGTACCTAAACCGGTAGATTCCTCGATCCTCACCCATTATAGGCTCATGCGGACCAAGTTCAATTCAAGGGAATACATTTCCTTATGGCTATACGGAGATGAAAATCTCACGAAGACATAGGTACGAATGTATCCCGAAAGCGATCCACTATCCTATACAGAGGTGAAGACCTCACGAAGGAATAGTTTCTCGCTCTCACTTAAGAGGGGTAAAATTGACTGACTTATGCAATGCAAAATGCAGAGACTCATTAATAGGTTTAAACAAAGCAAACATGAAAACCACGAAAATGAAGGATAAAGTGGAGTAATCATAAATTTAAAACAGATCTTCGATTTTCGACAAAAAGATAAAAATTAAACCATTTCTTTTTTTGAAAAAAACAGGGATCGACTTTGATTTTGAAAAGGAAAAACGGGAGTCGCCACCAATCCTTTTTGATGAGGTGTGATCGGGTCACCTCGTAATTCAATCATTTTAATAGAAATTTAAATTTACTAAAACGACAATTTTTTTTTGGTCTACGAAATCCAGAAAATGGGTTCGGGAATCGGCTATGCACGAGGAAGGATTAACACCCTCGATACGCCCAAAATTAGTACCTAGTTGATTAATTGACGTCTTTAGTGTCGAAAATTAAAAATTTGAAGAAATTTTAAAATATGATCTTTTGTTATAAAATTGAAAATTTTTCGAGAATAGGGCATATTTCACGTTAATTGAGAAAAAAGAATTACGTCCCATAAGTTAGGACACAATGTCTTAAATTCCTGATACGATAATAAATGCCGAAACTTTTATTTATTTTGAAAGGTATTCAATTATCTCGATTTTAGAAAGAAATCATATTCCGTTAGTTAGAATACGATCTTTTGTAATTCCCGAGATTATTCAAGATTCACGTAAAAAAAGGGTTCGTTTATTTGGATTTATCGAGAAAGTCGAAACCCCGTAAGTTAGGGCACGACCTTTCGAACCTTAAAACGCGAGGTATTGCTTATTTCAAAACAAAAATTTTAAAGCGTCGGATAAAATGTAACATGGTTTCGTAATAAAATAGAAAATGAATTACAATGCTGATATGCATAATAGAATAAAATGAGCGCGATAATATAAATAACACTAATAAAGGCAAAGATAAAATAAAATAAAGAACTAAAACAAACAACCCATATAATAAAAAGGAAAATAATAGGTAAAATTAAAAAATAATAACAAATAAATAAATAAAACAAAAGAAAATAATAATAGGAATAATAATAAAACCTAATAGTAAACCCATAAATAAATAAAGACTATGTACAATAGTTTAAAGATAATATTATAATAATAATAATAATACATTAATAAACGAATAATAATAGTAAAAAAGATAAATAAATAAGAGTAATAGTAGTAATAATAATAATAATAATAATAAAAATTAATTAATTAATTAATTAATAAAATCGTCAAAGTAACAAAAGAAATAAAAAAGGGACTAAATCGAATTTAAAACAAAAGTTTGGGGCAAATCTAAAAAATTTAAAAGAAGAAAGGGACTAATTTGCATGCACGAATAACAAGGAGGGACTAATTTATACTATATTATAATATATATGTATATAGTTAAAAAAAAAATCTTTATGCATAAACAGTTTCGAAAAGAAAAAAAATAGAGAAAAAGAAAATAAAATGAACCTTTGCACGAGTTTTTTTGATCTGCTTCATTATCTTTTGGTTGTTTTTGTATTGATGATATGTGTGTGTAAAAAAAATACAATAGTTTGCCATGGTTTTATAGCCGAAAATAAAAGAAAAAAATACAATATTTTTTCTTCTTTTCTTCTGCTATGGTGTTGTTTGTGTCCTTTGTAGGTACGAAGGCCGTACGTGGTGGCGACGTGGAGCGGGCTTGAGGCTTGACAGTGTACGGAGGCATGCGGCGCAAGAGGGTAGCCCTAAGGTTTAATTGGGTTTAGGTCGTCTAATTTGAGCTTCGGGTTTTGAGTCTAATATTGTAATTGGACTTTGAATTTTGTAAAAGTTGGGCTGTTTATTTATTTTATTTTAGGTTTTATAATATAAACTAGGCCAGGCCAAAATTAGCCTATTACAAATGGTCATCTACATTATCAGCCACAAAAGAAGCTCTCATAAACATTTAGCTTAATTGGTATAGATGATGATGCACTTGCTTAATTTCATGGCTGATATTATAAAGGGTAAAGTACTAAGTTGACTAAATTATGAGTAACTTTATATTTTCATCATTTAATTTTAAAAAAGTTATAAAATATTTATTGAAATATTTGAAAGTTTTCATTTCAATCATTGAACTATTAAATTGTTATTGTATAACTTCTGTCGACACTACCTATACCAATTGATAGCTCTCATTCTCCTTCTCTTCTACAGTTTGAATTTTTCAACAACGTTGAACTCACGAATTTGCAAACCAAAACCCAAGCAACTTTCTTCTCCAATCTCTGACATTGACCATCAGATCGACTTGAATCTGAAGTATGTTCTTCTCCTCGTCGATGAGTACTAATCCATCATATCGATTGTCGAGTCATCGCTCGAAGCATGCTAGCTAGACTTTAAAAAAAAAAAACTTAACCGCCCAATGATTGAAATAAAAACTTTTGAGTAGTTTAGTGACTTAAATGAAAAATTTTGAATAATTTAATGATCATTTGTAACCTTTTAAAGTTTAGTGACCAAAATATAAAGTTACTAATAATTTAATAACCTTGCGTAGTTTACCTATTATGAATTATGACAGTTAATCTCTCAAGTCTTAATTAATTGAAATTACATATATTTTATTCAAAAAGAAAAGGATAAAATGTATAATAAATTTATCCATCTTTTTCAACAACATCATCAAATTATATGCAATCAAGTCGATATCAGAGAGCTGAAAACTACATTTAATTTGCAAAAAATTCAATCTTATATATTCATAGCATCACGAAGGGAGCAAAAGAAAAAAAAATGTAGAATATGGAAGGTGATCCCTTGAAGAAATCCCTTGCATGGCTTCATGGTGTTCTTCGAGGTAAAATAGCCCATGGAATAGAAACCCGAGTCCTCCAAGGACTGCGTGTCATCCTTGCCGAAAGGGATTTATGCAATTCGATTTCGTCATACCAAATGTTGTCTCGGTATGAAAATCTTAATCCAAACTATGATTCGGGGTCCCGGGTCCAAACTATAATTCAGGGATTTCTTTGACTTTTTTTAACTTTATCTTTTCTTCGTCACGGATAATATGAATTTTTGTGACGTTTACAAGGCGTTTTCGTAAATAGTTACAGAAAAAAAACATCACGAAAAGTCGGATTTCTTGTATTGCATGCAACCGTCTTTGATGGGTTCTTTTGATTATTTTGTAGGATGTTGATGGAAATTGGCACGTTGGAGCGTTGGCATCATTACTCGACCTTGTCGGAACCATTACTACTTTTTCGTATGCCGATTGTGTCTTTACTGTGGTTGATTTCAACTCTTCATATTATTCAACAGTTAAGATTCAAGTTCAGAGTTTCTTGTTTAATCATGGGCGTATATTTTTTTTTACCTTAAAATGTACTCTAAGTCCTTGTAGTCTTCTCATATTTGATATTTAGTCATTCTACTTTTCAAATTTAAAAATGTAAGTCCAATTGTTAATAACACTATTTTTTTTTGTTAAATTCAAGTTCATAACAATGTTATTTTTTTTATTATATGACTATCAAGTGAGTAGTTTTTAATTTCAAAATGTTATATCAACGAATTTGATAGAAGAATTTTCACGTGATTATCAACAATTGAACTTGATTTTTGGAATTTGAAAGGCATAGAGATTAAATTCTTAAAAATAAGAGTAGAAAGACTAAATTTCAAATTTACGAAGAGTACAAAAGCATGAAGCATATTTTAAATAAATTCAAAGCTGTTTGATTGATGTTTGTAGATTATAATTTGTGTGTGTAGGAACATGTGGAGATAGAATCAAGGGTTATGGCAGACAAAGGGAAGCTTACACATGTGGTGGTTCAAGTTAGAAAGAAAGGAAATGGAGAGATAATTGCTGTAGGTAACCTATGGATGGCTTCAAATAAGCTCACTATTGCTCAAATGAGTAATCTTTGATGACTTAAACCATGTTAACTAAGATAAATTATAATTAAAATGTATTGGTTATGGTTATCATCCCTTGGATATCAAATAAACATGTACTATCTTTTGAATCTCGGGCTTTGCTCAAATAATTTATCTTGCCATCGTTAAAACGGAAGATCTGGATTTAAATATCATCATATGTAATTCTTTTACGAGTGTTTTGGAAAATTTTTTAAGATAAATTAGTAGTGTATTGATTTTATTTGATTAAATTTGAAGAATATTGTTTATAAATGTCAATTAACTCAAAATAATGTGTAAGTTTTTGTGATAGAATTGGAATGAAATTTGCAGTTTTGAAGGTGCCTTGTAAGGTGAAAGTTTTCTATAATAGAAAACTTGTTAAAATGCAAATTTTACTACGCATAACATATGTCTAACTTTAGGTGTGAAGGGTAAGAATTGAATTATAATTTTTTTTGGGAGACAATTTTATCATTATACTAATTTTTAATTTTATAAATTTTTAAGGGATTTAGAAGTAATTTTATCATTTTGGGGTCATCCATGGCTATGTTCATTCGGATTTGAGAGTGACCGTGGAATTGTGTCCAACATGTTGTACAATTTCTAAGTTCTACGTTATACTTGGAGGATCATACTTTCACATCTATGTTTGAATATATTTTGGATACCTATTTAACACGAGTACTTCAAGCAAAATTAAGAAGGTTTATTATATCATTTCATACCCGAGCAGTACTTGTATTATTTTTTAGTCCAAAGTGATATATTTATTTGGAAAAAAAAATTATACATTTTGGTACCTAAAGGTAATAATGTTGACTTTTTAGTATTTAATTTGGGTTTTAAGATTAATTTGATGAAAGTTAATTGCTAATATTATTAGATTTGAATATCATTATTTTGTTAATAGAATAAATTTATTGTAAATTGTGAATTTATTTAATTTTATGTTCAATTTGTTAAATATAATATAATGGCTGTGATTTTTTCAACTTTGAGGGTTGATTTGATGAATAACAATTACTAATATATTAGTTAACTATCAATTTTTATCAAATCAACCATAAAAGCCGAATTAAACATTAAAAAGTTAGCACTGTTAACTTCAGGTACTAAAATGTAAAACTTTTGTCAAATATATATAGGTATCACATCTGACCAAAAAATAATACAAGTACCACATTAAAAAAATTTATTAAACTCTGATACTAAATGATATATTAAGCTAATTAAAAACGAGAGTAACATGACACTATGGAAATGATAAGTGTTTTCGGTTAGATAGGTTAAAGTTCTAGATCCATGACTATAAACATTTTTCGATACAAAAATCTAGCATTCTCAGAAAAAAAAAGAAAAAAAATCCTAAGAACAGTAAAATAATGAAATATAGATCATTGAATGCAAACTGATGCAATAAAATGGAAGTTGTGCATAAAGGAGCATTTTAGGAAAGTAAGTAGGGTTGAGTAAGAAAAATTAAAAATTGACCTGAATTGAGGTATTTGGATGATTTATGGGATGAAAGTTTAAAAATTATATTACTCGAAATAAAATCAAATTCTATTTTTATTTAACTTGTAATTAATTTTTATGATAAAAATAAATATTTTATATTTATAATAGTGAAAATAACTCAAAGCTTCTATATAAAAATATATATATTTTTTAAAAAATACAATATAAAAGTTATTGATTAGTTTTTGTTTACTTGAAAATTTATTGTTTTTAGAAATATTTATTAAAAATACTCTGAAATTTTGTCAAATAATATTCAAAAGCCATTAAAAAAATTTATCTTGTCCTAAGTCTAGAAATCCAAAACAAAAGAATAATATGAAACGGCCGAAAAACAGACCAAATTATAATGAATGGTTTGAAATTTTTTAAAAAGAACTCAATTGAACCTTGTAGAAGCCCAATTTTGTCCAGGTCCAATAAAAACAACAAATAATATAGTCCAATTACAAACAACCCAAAATAAAAAAACCCTAATGGCCCAGTGACCCACAACCTTAACTAATTTCAGTAAAACAAAAACCCTAGTCCCTTTTTCGTGCCGCAACCTCGCCACGTCGGCAGGCGTGCCGTCTGACACTCCTTCTGCCACCACTTCCGTTGACCTCGCCAATGCCTACAAAAAAGGACAAAGAAAAAAGATAGCAAAAACAAACACACAACAGCAAAGAAACAATAGCAAGAAATAGTAGAAATGAATGGCAAAAGAACAGTGCAACATTTCACTATAAAAAGCCTAAAAAAATAGGTTGTAAGGGGGATTTTTTTTGAAAAGAAATAAAAAAAGGAGCAATCTGAAATACAAAAAATCAAATACAAGAGGTGATTTTATTTATTTATTTATTTTTACTTTTCGAAATAAATAGAAAATAAAAAAAGAAGTTTTTACCTGTTGTGCCGTCGTCAGAGGGGTAGAAGCCGAAAGGTTCTTCTCCCTTTTGGAGAATTTCGGCGAGACTTTCGGCGATTCCGACTCCAGATCGGAGTTTTACGCGAAAAAAGGGACTCCTTGGAAAATATTGCCAATTTTCGGCCACCGAAGGTGGCGGTCTCTGTCACCGATGACCGGTGGCCACGGCGGATCGACGGTGGCTCCCAAGGCCGGATTTTGGGTTGTGCCAGAGAGAAAAGAGAGAAACAAAATTTTTTCTAAAATGCTGTTAAAATGATTTTTTTTTTCAATTTTTTTACTATATAAGGTGTTGACACGACGTCATTTTGGCCTGGCTTCAGAAGCCCCAAAACGGCGTCATTTTGAATCAGGACCCGGCGACCTGACCCGAACCGCACAGGATTCGCATGTTTTTGACATGGGGGTCTCTTTACTCTTTTGGTCCTTCCGTTTTTGCGGATTGTTTCAATCCAGTCTTATTTCTTTTTTTTTCTTTTCTAAAATTTCACCATTTAATTTTGTCTTTTTTCCGTTTCGATCCCTCTTGAAACGGTACGCTTTGTGGGCCTGGGAATAATTTCCCAGTTGGTCCCTGCCCTTTCTCACGCATTTAATTTTAGTCCTTTATTTTTTTTATTATTTATTTTATTATTATTTTTACTATTGATTTCGTTTAAATTTCAATTCAGTCATTCATTCAATCAATTTCATCTTTTTATGAGTTATTTTATCTATCTATTTGTTATTCTTTTACTTTTAAATATTTAAAATTTAATATTATTTACATTTGTTTTATTTATTTATTTATTTGTTATCCTTTTACTTTTAAATATTTAAATTTGACATTATCTATATTTGTTTTATCTATTTATTTATTTATTCGTTATTCTTTTACTTTTTAAATATTTAAATTTTAAAATGATTTATATTTGATATATATATTTTGTAACACCCCAAACCCGGCCTAAAAGTTAGGCCTGAATCTGGCATGCCACATGGAAGTGTTTTTCAAAAACCATCTTTACCATATTGTTAAAAACTTGTTTGAGAATTATAGTCTCTTTGTTAAAACCCAAAACACTTAAGCAATTGTGTCTACGTGAAAACATAACTATCTTTAATAAACCTTTTCGGTTGCAAAAGCATATTTGAAATAACAATTTACGAAAATGTGACGTTTGAAATAGAGCTGCAAAAACATTTTGAAACATTGCGGAAACGTAGATAAAATACAAGTATTTTTGAGAGATTGATTGATGAATCACAAATCAAGGAATTGAACTTTAATTCCGTGACTTTTGAAAATGTCGTTGATAATTTGAAAGAAAGTTCGAGTTAAATCATATTTGTAAAAGTTTATTTTGAAATCCATTTGTTAATCAATTTAGGAAAACCTTTATTTACGTTTTTAGAAAAATTCTCGTTTTAAACAATTTAAGAAAAATAATAAAAACATCCCAACCATAAAGCAAAAGTAAAAATAGTTCAGAGGCCTTATTACAACTTAAACCAAAATAGCAAAATAATAAAATAAACGGAAATAGAAATTTAAAATTTAATAACACCATTTCTGAAGTATGGCCTCCACCGAGTCATCCATAGCCCAAGTCCACGTCACTGAGCATTACCTGAAAGGGTTAAGAGAAAGGGGGTGAGTTACAAGAACTCAGTGTGTAACCCACTTACCGTTGACCACTGGGCCAAAATCCATTAAGCCATTATTTGGGCCAAAGCCCGTTTACAATAATATGAATGTATCATATATATATATATATATATATAATTTGCAAATGATATGCAATTCCCAAACCAAACCTAGTTTTCCATCCGCTACACACCACCCGTACCAATCAACACACCTGTGGGGAGCTTTAGTCACCCACCCCGCCAACACACCAAATTGGGCATTAAGCCATATATCAAATTGGGCATTAAGCCATATATCAAACTGTGGACAAGCCACCAGAATTTTGTAGCAAAGATACAAGAACTTCTCTTCGTCAAATATCCCAACCCATGCAAATCATGTATATAATATGCATATTCATTTACAACAATCCATTCTTATAATTATTACAAACATACGGCCCATTATAAGAATCTTCACAATCTGGCCCATATCACATTTTGGCCCATATAGCTCATATCACACTTGGCCCATATAGCAAATATCACATTTGGCCCATATAGCAAATATCACATTTGGCCCATATAGCAAATATAACATTTGGCCCATATAGCAAATATCACATTTGGCCCATATATCGAATATTACATTTGGCCCATATATCAAATATTACACGGCCCATATAGCAAAATATCAATCGGCCCATATAGCAACATATTTCAATTTGGCCCATAAAGGGTATTTTCGTAGTTCGGTCCATAGGGACATTTCGTAATTCGGCCCATTAGGGGCATTTTCGTAACTCTGCCCGTAAGGGCATTTTCATAATTCGGTAATCTTACCCACTAAGGGTAATTCGGTAATTTACCCTCTAAGGGTATGATGGTAATTTCGCAACCTAGGCTTAATTACTAATTTGGGGCATAAAATCGAAACTGTCCATCTGCGTCATACTGACTAAACTGACTATAACTTGAGTTAGGAAACTCAAAATCTAAATCCGTAAATTTTCCTTGAAACTAGACTCGTATACCTTTCCAGTATAATTTTTCCAGAATTTTTAGCTTAACCATTTAGTACAGTTTATTCCTTAAAGTTTCCCTTGTTTCACTGTCCAACGATTCTGACCTCTCTTATCTTAATCTCAAATATCTTACTGTACGCTTTTCATCTACTGCTCCCACTTGTTTCTATTGAAAATAGGTTCACTAAGGAATCCATAAATATCAATTATAACTCTTAATTCACTTTGTACAATTTTATACGATTTTTCCAAGACAGAACAAAATACCCCGAAGTCATTCAGAACCAGTGTCACTAAAATTAACATATCTCAGAATATAATATTCCTTTTCCTTCTCCGTTTCTTCTGTATTAAAATAGACACAGTAAGCTTTAATCTGATATCTTATTCACTTTGTAATTCCTTTTATCCACTTTTTCGTGATTTTTCAAATACATGCCACTGTTTCTGATAGAAACTGTTTTATTACAAAACATGATTACCACTACGAGCATACGCACGTCCGAGTGATCATGGATGCCGGTTATCGGTTTTCTTCGGTATTTCTACCGAATCACAGAATATTTCATGTAAACTTTCAGAGAGATGTGAGATTTACTCATCATTTCAAACATATATTTGGAAAGTACCGGATTACACACCTTATTCGAAATCCGCAACACGATATTCTCCGCGGCACCAACAATCCGAGTCTCTTATCACGAGAGATAGGTGTTCGACTTTACCACTATTTCTAGAAAATCCACAAGTAGAGAGTATCGAGCGATTTAGTGCCTTAATCAATGATAATCCCGATTTCCACCGATTGACTTATGGCTACAGATGAGACAAGGATATGAGATTCGGCAAGAAGAAAGAAGAATGGAGAGAGTTGAGAATGGAAGAAAGAAAGACTACCAAAGGGAGAAAAGACCCAAAATGTTACAATTACACGCTTGGCAAATGTTTTTTTTTTCTTCTTCAAAACCACACAAGAGAATTCGGCATACCCCTCAACCAAACCAAAAAAAACACCCTCCAAAATAACACCACCCTCATGACCGAAACTCTCCCCATACACATCCAAATTTTTGGCCAAATTTTTCCAAAAATTACTCTCCATCCTTCCTTTTGTCTCCCACTTCTTTTTTTTCCCCCAATTCACTCTCCATCATTCCTTTTGTCTCCCACTTATTGTTTTTCCCCAATTCACTCTCCATCCTTCCTTTTGTCTCCCATAATCACTCCCTCACCTACTCTAGTAATCAATCATCATCATTCATATCCTTTTTGTTGGATGTTACAGTTCTACCCCCTTAAAGAAATTTCGGCCTCGAAATTTACCTGGTTAGAAGAGATGAGGGTATTGTTGTCGCATCACATCCTCTGGCTCCCACGTGGCTTCCTTTGATCCGTGGTTACACCATAGCACTTTGACCAACGAAACCGACTTCCTTCTCAGAAACTTAATATCCCGATCTAAAATCTGTACTGGCTCTTCTTCAAAAGACAAGTCAGGTCTTATCTCAACTTCCTCCACTGGCACAACATGAGATGGATCCGATCGATAACGCCTTAGCATTGAGACATGGAATACATTATGAATCTGTCTTAACTCAGGAGGTAATTCAAGCTGGTAAGCCACTGGCCCAACACGTTTCAATACTCGGTAAGGTCCGATAAATCTAGGGCTCAACTTGCCCTTCCGTCTAAATCTTAAGACCTTTTTCCATGGTGAGACCTTCAAGAAGACCTGATCACCCACAGAGAACTCTATCTCCTTCCGCTTCAGATCCGCGTACGATTTTTGTCTGTCTGAAGCTTCTTTTAACCGAGCTCGAATTATCTTGACCTTTTCCTCCATCTCCGAGATCAACTCTGGACCCAATAATCGTCGCTCCCCCAGCTCAGTCCAGCAAGTCGGAGTACGACACCTACGACCATACAATGCCTCATAGGGTGCCATCTAGATGCTGGATTGATAGCTGTTGTTGTATGCAAACTCTGCCAATGGTAGAAAATCTTCCCAACTACCCTTGAAGTCGATAACACAACCCCTTAACATGTCTTCCAGAATCTGGATTACTCTCTCCGACTGACCATCTGTCTGTGGGTGAAATGCCGTGCTGAAATTTAACCTTGTACCCAAAGCTTCATGTAAAGCCTTCCAAAACCGCGATGTAAACCTAGGGTCTATGTTCGATATAATAGACACTGGTACCCCATGCAACCTTACGACTTCTGCTACATACAACTTGGCCAACTTCTGCAATGAATAATCCATACGGACAGGTAGGAAATGGGCAGTCTTCGTTAACCGATCCACTATAACCCATACTGAATCTTTCTTAGTAGGAGTTAAGGGTAACCCACTAACAAAGTCCATCGTTATCCGTTCCCATTTCCATAATGGAATCTTCACTGGTTGTAGCAATCCTGACGGCAATTGATGTTCCGCCTTCACTTGCTGACATGTCAAGCATTTACCCAAGAAATCAGTAACCTCCCGTTTCAACCCTGGCCACCAATACTGCTCACGGAGATCTCGATACATTTTATTTCCCCCGGGGTGCATAGCGTATGGGCTACTATGTGCTTCTCGTAGAATCATTTGCCTCAATTCCGAATCTTTGGGCATACAGATTCTTCCACGGAAATCCCTCAGTATTTAATCTAAAATCCCCTTTCACACCGCTTTCCACTGGCTGAACTAAGGAACCCAACTTTTCATCTGATAACTGGTTTTCCTTAATCTGACCTAACCACACAATCTTCACCTGAAGTTCGGCTAGTGGACTACCATCTTCATACAGACTAAGATGAGCGAACATTGCTCTCAACTTCGATATCACCTTACGACTCAAAGCGTCTACCACCACATTAGCCTTTCCGGGGTGATACTCGATTGAGAAGTCATAATCCTTCAACAGCTCTATCCATCTCCGCTGTCTTAAGTTCAATTCCTTTTGGGTAAGGAGGTACTTTAGACTCTTATGATCCGTATAAATGATCGACTTCTCACCGTACAGGTAGTGCCTCCAAATCTTTAAAGCAAACACCACTGCCAACTCCAAATCGTGAGTAGGATAATTCACTTCATGCAGCCTTAACTGACGAGATGCATAAGCCACCACTTTCCCACCTTGCATCAATACACATCCTAAGCCGTGTGTGACGCATCGCAGTAAACAACAAACTCTTTTCTAGCCTCAGGTTGAATCAGTACTGGCGCTTCCGTCAGAATCTTCTTCAATTTCTTGAAACTTTCTTGCTGCTGATCTGACCACACAAAAGGTACTCCCTTACGCAACAATTTAGTTAGAGGTACAACAATCAACGAAAACCCCTCAACAAAACGACGGTAATAACCAGCCAATTCTAAGAAACTCCGAATTTCGGCCACTGACTTCGGTGGTTTCCAATCCAACACAGCTTCTACTTTTCGGGGATCAACTCTAATTCCTTCGGCCGACACAACATGCCCTAAGAAAGTCAGTTCCTTCAGCCAAAATTCACACTTACTGAATTTGGCATAAAGTTGCTTTTCCCGCAATATTTGCAATACTACCCACAGATGTGAATCATGATCCTCTTCATTCTTTGAGTATACCAAGATGTCATCTATGAACACCACTACAAACCGGTCTAAATAGGGTTGGAAGACTCGATTCATCATGTCCATAAATGCAGCTGGTACGTTAGTCAACCCGAATGGCATCACCAAGAACTCATAATGCCCACAACGAGTTCGAAATACAGTCTTATGAATGTCTGCCTCATTGACCTTAAGTTGGTGATAACCAGATCTCAAATCTATCTTCGAGAAAACCGAAGCTCCTCGCAATTGATCAAACAGGTCATCGATTCTCGGCAACGGATACCTATTCTTGATCGTCAACTTATTCAACTGCCTATAATTGATGCACATACGCATCGACCCATCTTTCTTTTTGATGAATAAGACCGGAGCTCCCCATGGTGACACACTCGATCGAATGAATCCCCGATCCAACAACTCCTGAATTTGAGCTTTAAGCTCCGCTAACTCCTTCGGCGCCATTCTATAAGGAGCAGTGGACACCGGAGCCGTTCCTGGCAATAACTCAGTGCTAAACTCTACCTCACGATCCGGAGGCAATCTTGGAAGTTCTTCGGGAAAGACGTCCGAAAACTCCTTTACCGTTCTAATGCCTTCCACTGATAATTCATTGGTATCCAACGCACTAATGAAGGTTAGGAATGCTCCACACCCTTTTTGTACCAACTTTTCTGCCTTTAAAGCAGACACCACATTCGATAGATAATTTCTCCTTTCACCTATCATCACCACCTCTTTATCTTCCGAAGTTTTTAGCATCATCCGCTTTGCAGCACAATCCAAGTTCGCACGGTATTTCACCAACCAGTCCATACCCAAAATAAGATCGAACTCGCTGAAAGGCAGTTCCATCAAATCTGCCAAAAATGTTTCGCTTTGAACTTTTAAGGGTACATCTCTAAACAATTTATTTACTATCACTGACTGTCTTAAAGGACTAATCACCGTCATCTTTCTTTCAGTAATCTCAGATCTAATGTTCAAATTTCCAAATACAGTACTAGCATCATACGAATGGGTGGATCTGATATCTATCAAAGCAGTAACAGGTACATCAGATATAAAGAACGTACCGGTTATCACATCAGGTGCATCACCATCCTCTCGGCGTCTGACCGCATAAACCAGTCCTGGCTGCCTCGCCTCTGCGTTACCCCTGAAACCAGTACCTCTACCCGGTGCACCCTGCCTCGTTCTCCGCCATTACCACCTCGACCTGGCCCACGGCCTCTCGGTGGCTGCTGAGCGCCTCTAGCTGGCTGTGCTTCATAGTTACGAGCTTCTTGAGTTGAACAGTCTGTCGAGGACAATCTTTAAGCTGATGGTCCTTAGATCCACATTTGAAACAACCACCGGTTCTCTTCCAGCATTCACCAGGGTGCCGTCTTCCACAGTCAGCACATGGTTGTATTTGATTGGTAGCAGCAGGTACTCTAGCTCGAGCGGGCTCATCATTCCTGGGCCTCTTCTGAAACCCTCTAACAGGACTTGAGTAGTTAAAGTCCCTCTTACTCTTGCCTCTATCTTTTTCTCGGTTTCGCCGCTCTGAATGCTTAGCCTCTTCGGCTATCTTCGCTTTCTCCACTAGCGTGGCAAAATTCTTTCTTGCTGTGGGGCTATCAATACCCGCAACTCATCACTTAACACGTCCTCAAAATGCAAGCAGCGTTCGTAGTCAGTTGGCACAATACCTCAGGCATAACTTCTTAGACGTAGAAATTCTGCTTCGTAAGCTGCCACTGTCTTACTTCCTTGAACCAGATTAAGGAATTCCTTTCTTTGGGCATCCATATAGCTAGCCCCGACATACTTTCCTTGGAATGCAATTTTGAAGAAATCCCAAGTAACACGGTCGGTCTGAGTGCCTTCCCAAACAGTAAGCCACCATTGGTATGCCTCGTCTCTCAATAAGGACATAGCTCCCCTCAGTTTCTGCTCAGCGGTGCAATCCAGATCATCCATGATCCGTTCTACAGCTTCGAGCCAATACTCTGCTACATTTGGGGCCACACCTGAGACACCCCTAAAAACCTCGGCACCACTCGATCTAAGTCGTTCGAAATTGATCCACGAGCTGCTGGCCCAGTTCTAACCCCAGCAACTCTCTCCAAGACTCGCAGCATTGCTTGGGACAGAGCGATGTCCTCCCTCAGACGGTCAGAGGATCCAGTTTCAGTCACAGGTGACGCAGGTGCGTCCATTTCCGGCATATTTCCTGATGCTTCGGGTATAACTCTAGCACATCGGCCTCTACCACGGCCACGTCTACCGCGTCCACGTCCTCTAGTGCTCATGGTTGCTAATTTGACTTAATCTTATTAAGAAATCAGTATATTATTCAATGTTTTATGGAGTAAAAGAAGTAAAGTTGTTTTTGCAAAATGCATTCTAAAGTCTCAATCTCTATAGTTTCCACATCTAAAACTAAAAGTTCTAGAGTGTCCTTATAGTCATATCACAATAATCATAAAACGAAAACAAATACTTACTTGACTTGGTACCGGATACCCGTGGTGCCATACTTCCTTCAGAATATGCATTTATAATTTAAAATTCAAAACAATTTTGGAAACATTTTTGAACCCAAACCACAGCCGAGTTTTGAAACTGGGCTCTAATACCATTAAATGTAACACCCTAAACCCGGCCTAGAAGTTAGGCCCGAATCTGGCATGCCACATAGAAGTGTTTTTCAAAAACCATCTTTACCATATTGTTAAAAACTTGTTTGAGAATTATAGCCTCTTTGTTAAAACCCAAAACACTTAAGCAATTGTGTCTACGTGAAAACATAATTATCTTTAATAAACGTTTTCGGTTGCAAAAGCATATTTGAAATAACAATTTACGAAAATGTGACGTTTGAAATAAAGCTGCAAAAACATTTTGAAACATTGCGGAAACGTAGATAAAATACAAGTATTTTTGAGAGATTGATTGATGAATCACAAATCAAGGAATTGAACTTTAATTCTGTGACTTTTGAAAATGTCGTTGATAATTTGAAAGAAAGTTCGAGTTAAATCATATTTGTAAAAGTTTATTTTGAAATCCATTTGTTAATCAATTTAAGAAAACCTTTATTTACGTTTTTAGAAAAATTCTCATTTTAAACAATTTAAGAAAAATAATAAAAACATCCCAACCATAGAGCAAAAATAAAAATAGTTCAGAGGCCTTATTACAACTTAAACCAAAATAGCAAAATAATAAAATAAACGGAAATAGAAATTTAAAATTTAATAACACAATTTCTGAAGTATGGCCTCCACCGAGTCATCCATAGCCCAAGTCCACGTCACTGAGCATTACCTGAAAGGGTTAAGAGAAAGGGGGGTGAGTTACAAGAACTCAGTGTGTAACCCACTTACCGTTGACCACTGGGCCAAAATCCATTAAGCCATTATTTGGGCCAAAGCCCGTTTACAATAATATGAATGTATCATATATATATATATATATATATATATAATATGCAAATGATATGCAATTCCCAAACCAAACCTAGTTTTCCATCCGCTACACACCACCCGTACCAATCAACACACCTGTGGGGAGCTTTAGTCACCCACCCCGCCAACACACCAAACTGGGCATTAAGCCATATATCAAATTGGGCATTAAGCCATATATCAAACTGTGGACAAGCCACCAGAATTTTGTAGCAAAGCTACAAGAACTTCTCTTCGTCAAATATCCCAACCCATGCAAATCATGTATATAATATGCATATTCATTTACAACAATCCATTCTTATAATTATTACAAACATACGGCCCATTATAAGAATTTTCACAATCTGGCCCATATCACATTTTGGCCCATATAGCAAATATCACATTTTGGCCCATATAGCAAATATCACATTTGGCCTATATAGCAAATATAACATTTGGCCCATATAGCAAATATCACATTTGGCCCATATATCGAATATTACATTTGGCCCATATATCAAATATTACACGGCCCATATAGCAAAATATCAATCGGCCCATATAGCAACATATTTCAATTTGGCCCATAAAGGGTATTTTCATAGTTCGGTCCATAGGGACATTTCGTAATTCGGCCCATTAGGGGCATTTTCATAACTCGACCCGTAAGGGAATTTTCATAATTCGGTAATCGTACCCACTAAGGGTAATTCGGTAATTTACCCTCTAAGGGTATGATGGTAAGTTCGCAACCTAGGCTTAATTACTAATTTGGGGCATAAAATCGAAACTGTCCATCTAAGTCATACTGACTAAACTGACTATAACTCGAGTTAGGAAACTCAAAATCTAAATCCGTAAATTTTCCTTAAAACTAGACTCGTATATTTTCAAGAATAATTTTTCCAGAATTTTTAGCTTAACTATTTAGTACAGTTTATTCCTTAAAGTTTCCCTTGTTTCACTGTCCAATGATTCTGACCTCTCTTACCTTAATCTCAAATATCTTACTGTACGCTTTTCATCTACTGCTCTCACTTTTTTCTATTGAAAACAGGTTCACTAAGGAATCCATACATATCAATTATAACTCTTAATTCACTTTGTACAATTTTATACGATTTTTCCAATACAGAACAGAATACCCCAAAGTCATTCAGAACCAGTCTCACTAAAATTAACATATCTCAGAATATAATATTCCTTTTCCTTCTCCGTTTCTTCTATATTAAAATAGACACAGTAAGCTTTTATCTGATATCTTAATCACTTTGTAATTCCTTTTATCCACTTTTTCGTGATTTTTCAAATACACGCCACTGTTTCTGATCGAAACTGTTTTATTACAAAACATGATTACCACTACGAGCATACGCACGTTCGAGTGATCACGGATGCCGATTATCGGTTTTCTTCGGTATTTCTACCGACTCACAGAATATTTCATGTAAACTTTCAGAGAGATGTGAGATTTACTCACCATTTCAAACATATATTCGGAAAGGACGGGATTACACACCTTATTCAGAATCCGCAACACGATATTCTCCGCGACACCAACAATCCGAGTCTCTTATCATGAGAGATAGGTGTTCGACTTTACCACTATTTCCAAAAAATCCACAAGTAGAGAGTATCGAGTGATTTAGTGCCTTAATCAATGATAATCCCGATTTCCACCGATTGACTTATGGCTACAGATGAGACAAGGATATGAGATTCGGCAAGAAGAAAGAAGAATGGAGAGAGTTGAGAATGGAAGAAAGAAAGACTACCAAAGGGAGAAAAGACCCAAAATGTTACAATTACACACTTGGGCAAATGTTTTTTTTTCTTCTTCAAAACCACACAAGAGAATTCGGCATACCCCTCAACCAAACCAAAAAAAACACCCTCCAAAATAACACCACCCTCATGACCGAAACTCTCCCCATACACATCCAAATTTTTGGCCAAATTTTTCCACAAATTACTCTCCATCCTTCCTTTTGTCACCCACTTCTTTTTTTTCTCCCAATTCACTCTCCATCATTCCTTTTGTCTCCCACTTATTTTTTTCCCCAATTCACTCTCCATCCTTCCTTTTGTCTCCCATAATCACTCCCTCACCTACTCCACTAATCAATCATCATCATTCATATCCTTTTTTTTTTGGATGTTACATATTTACTTATTTGTTTATTATTCTTTTACTTTTCAAATACCTAAATTTAATATTATTTATATTTATTATACCTATTTATTTATTTATTATTCTTTTACTTTTTAAATATATAAATTTAGCATTATTTGTATTTTTTTATTTATTATTCTTTTACTTTCTAAATATTTCAATTTGATATTACTTATAATTCATTTTCATTAAGCACCTTTCATTTTCATTTTTATATTTTAAGTTACTTTATTTATTTGGTTGTTAATGCCATGAATTAATAATCTTATTATTGTTATATTTACGTTACTATTATAGCATTTTATCCATGTGCATATTATGCCCGAATGAGAAAAATGCATATCATATTAAGTGTTACATTCGTTTTTTGCACGATGCATAAAAAAGGTAAAAAATTTTAATCGTGGCAATGTTTGTTATTTTTGGAATTAGAAAAGTCGTGTTCCTAACTTACGGAGTATGGCTTCTTTCTAAAACTGAAATAATCGAATATCCATTTCAAAAATATAAAAAACAAGATTCAATTAACGGTTAAAACGACGATTATTCTGGTTTTCGAAAACTAAAGGCGTCGTATCCTAACTCACGGGACATGATCCTTCTTCTTGATTAATTCAGAATAAAGCCTTTTCTATTAAAATATCTTAATACAAAAAGGGATTGTATTTTAAATTCTTTTCAAATTTTCAATTTTCGATACTAAAGACATCAAATAATCAATTAGGTACCAATTTTGGGCATAACGAGGGTGCTAATCCTTTCTCGTGCGTAATCAACTCCCGAACCCATTTTTTGGATTTTTTAGACCAAAAAATATTGTTTTGATAAATCAAACCTTTTATTAAAACAATCAAATTACGAGGTGATCCGATCACACCTCATAAAAAAGGATTAGTGGCGACTCCATTTTTGTTTGTCTCAAAATAAAAGTCGATTTCAAAAAAAATGGTTTCGACAGCTTGGTGACTCCGCTGGGAACAAAATAAGAGAGTTAAGCCACAAGTTGATTACTTTTTGTTTTTTGTCAAAAATTGATAATTTGGTTTAAATTTACGATCTTTTCATTGCATTTCATTTTTATGGTCTTCATCATTTTGATATGTTTGCTTTATTAGTTCGAGTCTTTGGATATATTTTCGCATATTGCATTACATAACCGGTCGATTATACCCTTTTAAGTGGGAGTGAGAAACTATTCATTCGTGAGGTATTCACCTCCGTATAGGATAGTGGATCGCTTTCGGGATACACCCGTACCTATGTCTTCGTGAGATTTTCATCTTCGTATAGCCATAGGGAAATGTATTCCCCTGAACCGAACTCGGTCCGTATGAGCCTATAATGGGTGAGGATCGAGGAATCTGTCGGTTCGGGTACCTTTACTTTAGAACTGTATCGCATATAATGAGCCCTAAAAACCTACCCTAGGTAGAACCACACCAAACCCCAAGTGGTCACCCGAATAGGTACTCTATTTATTATTTCTTACTTGCTTTAAATCCTAGCTTTGTATAAAATATACTGACTTGTTTCGTTTTGTTTTGACTGTGATTACATTGCATTTCAATCATTAAAAAGGGTGTTGATTCACGTTCGGTTGCTAAATAGAGAGCTTGTCATGGAAAATGGGTTTATTGATAAAGTGGAATACAATACGGCTGTGCGAATATGCTTGGAGAAAATGCAACAAGAGAAATGAGACAGCCTGTGAGAGGGGCAGGTCAGAGATATGTACCATATTATGAGCAAAACTTTGGTCCGAGTACAATAAGTGGCTGACCACTTGTAGACCCCAGCCTTTCAAAGTCTAAAATCCAAATTAGAGTTGGATCGGGGCTGAGAATTAGCTTTGTTTCTTGGGAAAATTAAGGTTTTGAGTGGAAGGCAAGGCCGTATAAGTATACGCTTTATGTAAAGAAACTTGTTTTCTAGTAAAGTTCTAATGGAATTGAACTAGAATCAACGCCTTTTTGCAAGCATATTTTCCATTCATTAACATTACATTTCATTGCATGTAATAAATTTCATAAAATCCAAAAGTACGACAAGATCAGAATTCTAGTACAGAGCCTGAAGGATAATAAAGAGTTGGAATTTTTTGAAAATATCGAGGGTTTGGAGAGAGAACTAAAAAAATCCTATCAAGAATTTGTCCCTACATCCTCGAAAATGTTTTGAACAACTGGACTGTGGAGGAGATCCTTGTAGTTTTTAGGACCATTTCAAAGTAACATTCAGAACACAACTACTGCTCTAAGCCTGGGAGCAATAAGAATCCTTTTGTGAAAAAGGCACATGTCCACTATTTTTATTTCAATAAAATGCATAGTTTGTCTCATTTTGGCAAATATTCTTTTATTCTTTCCATTTCTGTAACAGCCCAATTTTAATAGTGTCGGAACAGTGATTCGAGATCACTAAATTTGACGAAAAGTTAGAAAATTTTGTTAATCGATAATTATAAGTTAAGTGTGATTTTAGAAATATTTTAAAATTAGTGAATTATGTGAATTGAAAGAATTAATTAGAAAAAAATTGGGCCAAAAACGAGGTATTGAGACCTCGAATTCATAAAGTGAGCCATAAATATTTCTAAAAATATTTATGGAATGTCATTAAGTTACTATTAAACTTTCGTTAGAAAATTTTAACGTTTGGGTAGGAAATTAAATGAAAAGGACTAAATTGAAATGAAAGTAAAAGTTAAATTATAGATTAAAAGAAATTATGAAGGACCAAAATGGTAATTATACCATTTTGTATAGTTGAGGCTGTATAACATAGAAAAATCTGAGATTTTTAAGGTATATTATTATATTATTATATTATTATATTATTATATTATTATATTATATTATATTATTATATTATTATATATAAACAAACAAAAAACAAAAGGAAAGGGGGGAGAGAAACAGAAAAGAAACAGAGAGAATAGGCAAACGAAACAGAGAAGGAAAGAAGGAAGGAAAGAAAAGAAAGAAGAAAGGGATAATTAAAAGTTTGAAGCTTGGAAGTTGATAGGTAAGTCAATTTAGCCCTTTTTACTTAATTTTGATGTTTTAGAAGCCTTGGAACAAGGTTTTGATGAAGCTAAGTTGTCATATTGAAAGTTTATGAGTTATCAAGTATAGTTTATGTTGAACAAAAATATGAATTAGGGACTTAATTGAATGAATTTCAAGTTAGAATTGAAAAATGGATTTAATTGAGAAGTAAGATGTAAGTTTTATGCTGTAGGGATTAAATTGAGGAAAATATGCTAAAAAAAAAATTTAGTAGTTAAATTTGAGTTTGAATGGAATTTGAATAGAAAAGAAGTATGAATTAAGTTAGGAAAGTAAGTAAACTTAATTAGGATTAAATTGTAAAATGAGTTATAAGAAAACAGTTTTGGGACAGCAGCAGTAAGGTAACTTTGAAAAATCACCAAAAATGGTAGAAATTGAATTAGAAGTTGAGTGAGATATGAAATTAAAGCTTATTGAGTCTATTTTCATATGAAAGAAACAGAGAAAGAAACTAAATTCTGAATTTTGAGATATTTAGATTTTGGTAAGACTGGTTCAGAGTGATTTCGAGATCCCCTGTTCTGACTTGGAAAAATCATTAAAAATTGTATAAAAATAATTTGGGAACATAATTTATATGTTTAGATTCCTTAATTAGTCTAGTTTTAGAAGAAATAAACTATAACATCATCTGAATTCTATATGAAAAGATAATTAATTTTTAGTGAAGAAGGGTCAGAACTGCCAGACAGCAGAACAGGGGTGACTTTAAAGAATAAACTGTACTAATTGACTAAATCAAAAATTCTGAAAATTTTATGGCAAGAAGATATGTGAGTCTAGTTTCAGGAAAAATTAACGGTTCTTCATTTGGAGTTCTGTAGCTCTGGAAATAAATAATTTAGTGACTATAACTCAAATGGACAGTTTTGAATATACTTATGAGTAATTAATGAAATTATTGATAATGTTATTTATAGCATGCTATATACATTAAGGATGTGGAATGGAGAGGAGGAGGAGGAAAATATGTATGAATATTCAGCAAGCATGGCTAATTTGTAATGTTTTAGACTCAGGGACTAAATTGAATAAAAGTAAAACTTTATGATTAATTTTGTAAAAATGTAGAAATGACCAATTTGCATGAAATAGATTATTATTTTTTATTTAAAATTGCAAAATTTAATGAAATTATTAATTTCGATTAAGATCGATTGAAAAATCAATGAAAATAGAAAATTTCCAAAGTGCCCCTGAATCTTGATATTTCTGCAAATTTAACCAGGTAAGTTTGTGTAACTTAATTATGTGATATAAGGAAATATAAGTTGATGGTACGTGAAATATTGATATGATGAATTAACTGTTTTATGTTTATGAAGAAACGACAAGTGAATGATATTTATCATGACATGTAAATATGTGATTATCTTTAATATGTTAATACAAGGTAATTAAGTATGATGAAACGAGTAATAGATTCAAGTAAGACATGTCGATAAAAATAAATATATTTAAGGGACAATATGTTTGATTTTGATTGATTTCAAATATAAATGCTAGATGAAATAAAATGTCTGATAAATAAATTTGTAATTCCGGTAATGCCTCGTACCCTATTCCGGCGTTGAATACGGGTAAGGGGTGTTACAATTTCATTCATACTTATACCATACAGATAACTATTCTTAGATTCATCTTTTCTTTGGGTCTTTCTTCGTTCCTATAACAGGTCTCTAGATATCAATGATATGAACGACACTGCTATTGACTCAGAATCTACTTTTGAGCAAGATATGTGTTTAAGAGGAACCTAAGGACTTTGAAGGTGATCGAGATTGTAACCTATCTCATGATTTGTTAAAGATGGTAGAACAAGATGAGAAACAAGTCCTACCTTACAGAGAGTCAATCGAAATTGTGAGCTTAAGAGAAGAGAAAGAGGTGAAGATCAGAGCTTGCATCACCCCAGAGACAAAGCGAGACCTCATTGAGTTATTTCAAGAATTCAAAGATGTCTTCGCATGGTCGTATCAAGACATGGCTGGGCTAAGTACTGATATCGTGGTACACCGGCTCCCCATAAAGGAAGAATGCAAGCCAGTTCAACAGAAACTCCAAAGGATGATGCCCGACGTCCTGCTGAAAATAAAAGAGAAGGTTAAGAAGTAATTCGATGTTGGTTTCTTACAAGTAGTTAAATACTCAGAATGGGTAGCAAATATTGTCCCCGTCCCTAAAAAAGATGGGAAAGTACGAATGTGTATGGAATACAGAAATTTAAACAAAGCCAGCCCAAAAGACAATTTTCCGTTGCCTCACATCGACACCTTAGTGGACAACACGACAGGTTATTCACTGTTCTCCTTCATGGATGGCTTTTCTAGAAACGACCAGATTAAGATGCATCTTGAAGATATGGAAAAGATGACATTCGTAACCATATGGTGAACATTTTGCTATAAAGTTATGCCATTTGAACTGAAAAACGCGGGAGCAACGTACCAAAGAGCCATGGTAACCTTGTTTCATGACATGATGCACAAAGAAATCGAAGTTTATGTCGATGATATGATCGCAAAGTCCTGAACAGAGAAGGAGCATTTACAAGTCTTAAGGAAATTGTTCTTAAGATTGAGAAATTTCCAACTGAAGCTCAATCCAGCAAAATGTACCTTCGGAGCTAGGTCGGGAAAATTGATAAGATTTGTAGTCAGTGAAAAGGGGATCGAGATAAACCCAGATAAAGTTAAGGCTATACAGAAGTTGCCTCCTCCGCGCACTCAAAAAGAAGTTCGAGGTTTCCCAAGAAGACTAAATTACATCGCTTGGTTCATTTCACAACTAACTGAGAAATGCGACCTCATATTCTGTCTCCTTAAGAAACACAATCTAGGCGTTTGGGATGGGGAGTGCCAAAACACTTTCGACAAGGTCAAACATTACTTGTCCAATGCCCCAATACTGATGCCACCTAGCCCAGATAAGCCGCAGATACTGTACTTGGCAGTATTTGAAAATTCTATGGGATGCGTGCTTGGCCAACATGATGAGTCAGGGAGAAAAGAAAGAGTGATATACTACCTTAGCAAGAAGTTCACTGAATGTGAAACAATATACTCGCCGATTGAAAAGTTGTGTTATGCTTTAATCTGGTCGACCCGAAGACAGACAATACATGTTGTACCATACAACTTGGCTAATCCCAAAAATGGACCCTCTAAAATACATGATGGAGTCGACTGCTCTGAATGGAAGGATGGCCCGATGGAAAATTCTGCTTTTCGAGTTTGATATAGTCTATATAAACTAGAAGACAGTAAAATAGAGTGCAATAGCAGATTTTTTGGCCAGTAGAGCTCTAGAAGATTACGAGCCTTTGAACTTTGATTTCCCTAATGAAGATCTAATGTACGTTGCAACCACTGAAAAAGACTATCAAGAAGGTCATCCTTAGAAGCTAAACTTCAACGGAGTCTCAAACGTTGTGGATAACGGAATCGGGGCAGTCTTGGTATCCCCAAACGGAGATAATTATCCCTTTACTAGTAAATTGGATTTTGATTACACAAACAATATGGTAGAATACGAAGCATGCATCATGGGTATCCGTGCAGCCATAGAACACAAGATCAAAGTACTAGAAGTATATGGGGATTCTGCATTAGTGATCGATCAACTCAAAGGTGAATGGGAAATGAGAGACCCTAAATTGATCAATTATCGAAGACTGGTTCTTGAGTTAATTGAAGAATTTGATGACATCACCTTCTGCTACCTCCCGAGAGATGAAAATCAAATGGCTAATGCTTTGGCTACCTTAGCTTCCATGGTTAAAGTGAACAAACAAGAGGATGTAAAACCTATCCAGATGAGTATTTATAAGGCTTCGGCTCATTGTTATGACGTCAAAGAAGAAGAAAAGGATGATCACCCTTGGTACCACGATATACTGCTTATGTGAAGAATTGTGAGTACCCTAATCAAGCAACAGAGAATGATAAAAGGACGTTGAGAAGACTGGCCAGTGACTTTCTCTTAGATAGGGAGATCCTATACAAAAGAAGAAAGGATCAAGTGCTACTAAGATGTATGGATGCTGTTGAGGCTAAGGAAATCTTCGAAGAAGTCCATGAGGGTGTTTGCGGAACAAATGCTAATGGTTTTACAATGGCCAGGAAGATCATGAGATTTAGATATTATTAGTCCACCATAGAAGGAGATTGTATCAGTTATGCCAAGAGATGTCATAAGTGCCAAATTTATGGAGACAAAATTCATGTGCCTCATTCACCTCTTCATGTTATGACTTCTCCATGGCCTTTCTCTATGTGGGGCATAGATGTCATTGGGTCAATCTCACCAAAAGCTTCCAATGGGCATCAATTCATCTTCGTGGTCATCGATTACTCCACCAAGTGGGTAGAAGCCACTTCTTATGCCAATGTCACAAAGACGACAGTTAGCAAATTCTTGAAGAAAGAGATCATATGGTGATATGGAATGCCAGAAAGGATCATATCTGACAATGTATTGAATTTTAACAACAACGTGATACCAGAAGTCTATAGTTAGTTCAAAATCAAACACCATAACTCGTCACCAAATCGCCCAAAAATGAACGGTGCAGTTGAGTTAGCCAATAAGAAATTAAGAAGATAGTGGGAAAAATGATAGAGACTAATAAGGATTGGTATAAAAAATTACCATTCGCCCTCTATGCCTATCGAACATCTGTTAGGACCTCCACCGGGGCAAGGCCTTTCTCTTTGGTTTATGGAATGGAAGCGATTTTACCCATTGAAGTCGAGATTCACTCTCTCTAAGTTTTGACAGAATTGAAGTTGGATGAAGCAGAATGGATCCAATCCCAATATGATCAACTAAACTTGATTGAAGAGAAAAGGTTAAAAGTCATCTGTCATGGTCAATGTACCAAAAGCTAATAATGCGAGCTTACAAAAAAAAGGTTCATTCCAAAAAATTCCATGAGGGGGACCTGGTATTGAAAAAGATCCTTCTTATACAAAAAGACTTTAGAAGAAAGTGGATGCCAAATTGGGAGGGACCTTATGTGGTAAAGAAGGCATTTTCTAGAGGAGTGTTGATTTTGACCGATATGGATGGCAAGAACCTACCAAATCCTATGAATTCAGATTCAGTCAAAAAATACTTCACCTAAAAAAAATAAAAAAAAGGGAGAGGCCAAGGTGAAAACCCGCAAAGGGCGCATTGAGACCAAAAGAGTTTTGAGTTGAAAACCCGAAAAAAGGGTAGCTCAAATTTTGATTGAAGATTGAACATGTGATGGTAGGGTCTTCTCAAAAGGAATAACATTACGTCTTGGGGCATCAACGAAGTACTCTGAATCTTCTAAACACATATCAGGATCAAAATGATCATCGTGGAGTTTGTGCAAAGAAGCTCATACTGCGATATTTGAGGCACCTAATTTCATCTTACTCATTTTGTATTTTAGTAACGTTTGCTATCTTGATTAATCCATTCATTTCGAGCCTTGCTCCTAATAAATTTCAATCTTGTCCATTGTTACAATCTTTTTCAAGCATTTTTCATTGAAATAATGATTAATGGACTAATAATATTCAAGTAAAAGGATTTCTTGCATATTGCTCTGAAGGATCTCTAAATAGTATAGGGACCTGAAACATGACCACTAGTTAGAACTAACCAAATTTGAAGGTTGGAAGGATCATGGAACGAATAGTCCAAATTGTTATTACCTTTTCGGGTTTCCTGTCAAAGATACCAGATCTGAACAAGAAGGCATGGTAACACCTCAGTGATAGAACCTTGACGAATAACGAGCAATGTTAACCTAAGCACTAAAAAGGGGATCATTATCAAAAAATGACATTCTGCATTCATGCAAATATCATTCATACACATCTAGTTAGGAGCATTTGATTCATTTTGATCGTAACATCCTAATCGCTTGGCATAAACATAGGCCCATGAATTAGATTCTACAGGTCACGTTCCCTAGAGAACGGTGTAACAGACTAGTAAACCACAAATCCTATACCTCTAAAGTTACAGTGAGATGGAGTGAAGTTATTATGGTAAATTTTCTCCCTAAAATTACAGTGGAGCAAATTAAAGCCACAAACCTTATCCCCTTGAAGTTGCAGTGGGACGAATTGAAGTCATTGTGATGAATCTTCTCTTCCTAAGGTTGCAGTGGAGCAGAATGAAGATAACGAATCTTATTTCCTTGAAGTTGCAGTGGAAAAGATTAAAGCTACAAGTTATAAATCTTATCTCCCTGAGGTTGCAGTGGAGCAGATTGAAGATAGCGAATCTTATTTCCCTAAAGTTGCAGTGGAATAGATTAAAGCTACAAGTTACAAATCTTATCTCCCTAAAGTTGCAGTGGAACAAATTGAAGCTACAAGTTACAAATCTTATCTCCCTGAAGTTGCAGTAGAGCAGATTAAAGCTACAAATCTTATTTCCCTGAAAGTTGCAGGAGAACATATTAAAGCTATGAGTTACAAATCTTATCTCCCTGAAGTTACAGTAGAGCATATTAAAGCTAAAAATCTTATTTCCCTGAAAATTGCAGTAGAATAGATTAAAGCTACGAGTTACAAGTCTTATCTCCCTGAAATTGCAGTGGAGCATATTGAAGCGACAAATCCTATACCTCTGAAGTTGCAGCGAGTCAAATTAAATCTACTATAGCAAGTCTTATCTCCTAAAGTTGTAGTGGAATAGACTAAAGCTACAAGCTACAAACCTTATCTCCCTGAAGTTGCAGCGGAGTAGGTTAAAGATACGAATCTCATCTCCCAGAAGTTACAGCTGAGTAGATTGAAACTACAATTCCTATACCTTTGAAGTTGATGTGGGATAGGATGAAACCACTTGAAAAAAAGCACTAAAGAAGTCGAGATTCAGCAAGACTAGACAAAATTGATCCTTCTTAAAGTCTTTGCTCCATTCTCGTTACACCACAACGAGCAAAGAGGGGCAGCTCTAGAAGCCCAATTTTGTCCGGGCCCAATAATAAAACAAAACCAAATAATAAAGTCTAATTACAAACAGCCCAAAATAAAAAAAAAAACCCTAATGGCCCAGTGCCCCACAACCTTAACTAATTTCAATAAAACAAAAACCCTAGCCCCTTTTTCGCGCCGCAACCTCGCCACGTTGGCAAGCGTGCCGTCTGACACTCTTTCTGCCACCATTTCCGTTGACCTCGCCAATGCCTGCAAAAAAGGATAAAGAAAAAAGATAGCAAATAAAAACACGCAACAACAAAGAAACAGTAGCAAGAAATAGTAGAAATGAATATCAAAAGAACAGTGTAACATTCAGCTATAAAAAGCCGAAAAAAATAGGTTGTAAGGGGATTTTTTTTGAAAAGAAATAAAAAAACACAAAAAAGGAGGAATCTGAAATACAAAAAATCAAATACAAGAGGTGATTTTATTTTTATTTTTTACTTTTCAAAATAAATAGAAAATAAAAAAAAAGAAGTTTTTACCTGTTGCGCCTTCGTCGGAGGAGTAGAAGCCGAAAGGTTCTTTTCCCTTTTGGACAATTTCAGTGAGACTTTCGGCGATTCTGACTCCAGATCGGAGTTTTACGCGAAAAAAGACTCCTTGGAAAATATTATCGATTTTTGGCCACCGAAGGCAACGGTCTCCGTCACCGGTGACTTCTAACACCCCAAACCCTTCCTAGACGTTATGGCCGAATCTGACGATGTCACATGGAATGGAATTTGAAAGCGAATTTATCAAGTTAAAACCATTTCCGTTTAATATCTTCTATTAATCTCTCGTTGGTTTCAAAATCATTTTCTTGTTAAAATGATTCGTTTAAAAACATATTCCATGGCGGAAGCTTTTAAAACCGTGATATTTAAAGAAAATTGTTCGCGTTTAGAGAAATGTTATTTTAAATGAAACCGAGTTTTGGATGCAGTTCAAAAGTTCATGAAAACAATTAAAATCCAAAACAAAGGAAACAGTCCAAATTACATCAAAAATACTCCAAAAATAATAGGAATTAAAAACCTTAAATGGAATTAAATCAGTTCAATAGTCATGTGGTCACCGTTGAGTCCTCCGTTGTACCGATCCATCTAAGTCTGGGGATTACCTGTATAGATAAAATAGAAAGGGGTGAGTTTACGTAAAATTAGTGTGTAATCCCCACAGAAGACAAGCATACAATCAAACAACAGTGTATCAGTCAAATGCGGTCTAGGCCTAAGTCTGTTACAGATTCAGTTCTAGATATAAATTAGGGCCTTAGCCCATCAGTATGCATACAGTAACAAAAATCAGTGTCCTACCCACCAGCCTCTACACACCATCTCCGACCATCCCTACACACTATGTGGGGTTTAAAATACCCACCTAGCCCCACTCACCAAGTCGTACTGAATGCGGTACATATCAGTAATATTGCAACTGAGCTGCTAGATAATAGGCATGAAAGCCTTTCAGTACACTTCCTTTAATAAATAATCATCTCACCCCAATGCAGATGCAACTAAACATGCTCAATGCAGACATACAGAATTACATGCTTACATACTACAATTTAGTTACCAGTCATACATACAGATCAGTAAACATGCATAAATTCAACAAGCTGAATACATACAGTATAATCAGATCACACGATTTATGGTCTAAGTAGCGCTTACCGACCCTACAGTAGGTTCACAGTCGACTTGGGCGACCCGTGCAACCCTAGGAAACATTTTAGCTAA